>CM062297.1:864210442-864810442 GCA_031216915.1 Pictodentalium vernedei
GCACTGTATTAACATGGGAGGTAGACTGTACTAGCAATATAGCCTCATCAGTACGTACAGTACTAGTAATATAGTTGAAACATTATGCATATTGACACTGCATTAACAAGGGAGGTAGACAATACTAGTAATATAGTCTCACCAGTCCAGTACTAGTAATATATTCTCAAGAGTACGCATATTGATACTGCATTAATATGGGAGGTAGACTGTACTAGCAATATAGGCTCATCAGTACGTAAAGTACTACTAATATAGTTCAAACAGTATGCATATTGACACTGCATTAACATGGGAGGTAGACTGTACAAGTAATATAGTCCCACCATTACAGTACAACTAATATAGTCTCAAGAGTACGCATATTGACACTGCGTTAACATGGAGGGTAGACAGAACTAGGAATATAGTCTCACCAGTCCAGCACTAGTAATATAGCCTCAATAGTATGCATATTGACACTGCGTTAACATGGCTGGTAGGCAGTACTAGTAATAAAGTCTCATCAGTACAGTGCTAGTAATACAGTCTCAATAGTATGCATATTAACACTGCTTTAACATGGGAGGTAGACATTACTATTACTGTAGTCCCACCAGTACATTACCGGTAATATAGTCTAAACAGTACGCACAATGACACCGCCTTAACATGGGAAGAAGACAGTTCTAGTAATATAGTCTCACCAGTACGCATATTGACACTGCATTAACATGGGAGGTAGACAGTTCCAGTAATATAGTCTCACCAGTCCAGTACTAGTAATATAGTCTCACCACTACGCATATTGACATTGCATTAACATGGGAGGTAGTCAGTAGTAGTAATATATTTTCAACAGTACACATATTGATACTACGTTAACATGGGAGGTATGCAGTACTTGTAACATAGTCTCAACAGTACACACATTGATACTGCGCTAACATGGGAGGTAGACAGTACTAGTAATATAGGCTCACCAGTAAGCATATTGATACTGCGTTAAAATGGGGGGAAGACTGTACTTGTAATATAACCTAACTGTACAGTCCTAGTAATATAGTCTCAACAGTACACATATTGACACTGCGTTAACATGGGAGGTAGAAAGTACTAGTAATATAGTCTCACCAGTAAGCATATTGATACTGCGTTAAAATGGGGGAAGACTGTACTTGTAATATAACCTAACTGTACAGTCCTAGTAATATAGTCTCAACAGTACACATATTGACACTGCGTTAACGTGGGAGGTAGAAAGTACTAGTAATTTAGTCTCCCCAGTCCAGTATTAGTAATATAGTCTCACCAGTACACATATTGACATTGCACTAACATGGGAGGTAATCAGTACTAGTAATATATTCCTAACAGTACACATATTGATAGTGCGTTAACATGGGAGGTATACAGTACTTGTAATATAGTCTCACCAATATGCATATTGATACTGCGATAACATGGGAGGTAGACAGAACTAGGAATATAGTCTCACCACTACAGTACTAATATAGTCTTAACAGTATGCATATTGACATCGCATCAACATGGGATGTAGACAGTACTAGTAATACAGTCTCACCAGTACAGTGCTAGTAATATAGTCTCAACAGTACGCATATTGATACTGCGTTAGCATGAGAGGTAGACAGTACTAGTAAAATAGTCCCACCAGTACAGTACTAGTAATATAGTCTCAAGAGTATGCATATTGACACTGCATTAACATGGGAGGTAGACAGTACTAGTAAAATAGTCTCACTAGTATGCATATTGATAGTACGTTAACATGGGAGGGAGACAGTACTAGAAATATAATCTCACCAATACGCGTATTGATAGTATGTTAACATGGGAGGTAGATGGTACTAGTAATATAGTCTCACCGGTATGCATATTTATAGTACGTTGACATGGGAGGTAGACAATACTAGTAATATATTCTAACCAGTACGCATATTGATAGTACCTTAACATGGGAGGTAGACAGTACAAGTAATATAGTCTCAGCAGTACGAAAGTTTATAGTACGTTAGCATGGGAGGTAGATATTACTAGTAATATAGTCTCAACAGTACCCATATGGATACTGCGTTAAAATGGGACGTAGAGAGCTGTAGTAAAATAGTCTCAGCACTACGCATTTTGATACTGCATTAACGTGTAGGTAGACAGTACTAGTAACACAGTCTCACCATATTGATACTGCGATAACATGGGAGGTAGACAGAACTAGGAATATAGTCTCACCACTACAGTACTAATATAGTCTTAACAGTATGCATATTGACATCGCATCAACATGGGATGTAGACAGTACTAGTAATAGAGTCTCACCAGTACAGTGCTAGTAATATAGTCTCAACAGTACGCATATTGATACTGCGTTAACACGGGAGGTAGACAGTACTAGTAACATAGTCTCACCACTGCGTATTTTGATACTGCGTTAACCTGTAGGTAGACAATGCTAGCAATATAGACTCACCATTACACATCTTGATACTGCGTTAACATGGGAGGTAGACATTACCAGTAATGTATCCTCACCAGTACGGATATTGGCACTGCGTTAACATGGTCGTTAGACAGCACTAGTAATGTAGTCTGACCAGTAAACATACTGATACCGCGATGACATGGCAGGTAGACAGTACCAGCAATGTAGTCTCACCAGCACGCATATTGATACTGTGTTAACATGGGAGGTAGACAGTACTAGTAACATAGTTTCAACAGTACACATATTGATACTGCGTTAACATGGGAGGTAGACAGTACTAGTAATATGGGCTCACCAGTAAGCATATTGGTACTGCGTTAACATGGGAGGAAGACTGTACTTGTAATATAGCCTCACCTTACAGTACTAGTAATATAGTCTCAACTGTACGAATATTGACACTGCCTTAACATGGGAGGTAGAAAGTACTAGTAATATAGTCTCACCAGTAAGCATATTGATACTGCATTAACAGTATGCATATTGACACTGCATTAACATGGAAGGTAGACAGTACTTGTAATATAGCCTCACCTTACAGTACTAGTAATATAGTCTCAACAGTATGCATATTGACATTCCATTAACATGTGAGGTAGACTGTACTAGTAATATAGTCTCACCAGTACGCATATTGACACTGTGTTAACATGGGCGGAAGACAGTACTAGGAATATAGTCTCCCCAGTACAGTATTAGTAATATAGTCTCAATGCAGTATGCATATTGACACTGCGTCAACATGGGAGGTAGCCAGTACTAGTAATATAGTTTCACCAGTACAGTGCTAGTAATATAGTCTCAACAGTACGCATATTGACTGTACTAGTAATATAGTCTCACTAGTGCAGTACTAGTAATATAGTCTGAACAGTACGCCTGTTGACTCTGCGTTAACATGGATGGAAGGCAGCACTAGAAATAGAGTCTCATCAGTCCAGTACTTGTAATATAGTCCCACTTTCAGAAACAAGTGATATTTCCATCTACCTGTACTTGTGGATCGAAGGTACAGTCTCATCAGTACGCATATTGATACTGCGTTAACATGAGAAGTAGACAGTACTAGTAGTATAGCCTCACCTGTACGCACATTGATAGGACGTTAACATTGGAGGTAGACAGTACTAGTAATATATTCTCACCAGTACGCATATTGATAGTACGTTAACATGAGAGATAGACAGTACTAGTAATATAGTCTCACCTGCTCGCATATTGATAATACGTTAACATAAGAGGTAGACAGTACTAGTAATATATTCTCACCAGTACGCATATTGATAGTACGTTAACATGGGATGTAGATAGTACTAGTAATATAGTCTCACCTGTACGCATATTGATAATATGTTAACATAGGAGGTAGACAGTACTAGTAATATAGTTTCATCATTGCGCATATTGATAGTACGTTACCAAGGGAGGTAGATATTACTAGTAATATTGTCTCACCAGGACGCATATTTATACTTCATCAACATGGGAAGTAGACCGTACTAGTAACAAAGTCTCACCAGTACAGTAATAGTAATATAGTCTCACCAGTACAGCACTAATAATATTTCCTCACCAGTACGCATATTGATACTGCATTACCATGGGAGGTAGACAGAACTAGTAATATAGTGTCACCAAGACGCATATTGATACTGCGATAACACGGGAGGTAGACATCACTAGTAATAGAGTTTAAAATGTATGCACATCGATAGTGCTTTAACGTGGTTGTAGGCAGTACTAGTAATATAGTAACCAGTATGCATTGTGATACTGCTTTAACACGGGAGGTAGGCAGCACTAGTAATTTAGTTTCACCATCACGCATATTGATACTGCGCTAATAATGGAGGTAGAGAGTACTAGTAATGGAGTCTCACCAGTACAGTACTAGTAATATAGTCTCACCAGTACAGCACTAGTAATATAGTTTCACCAGTACGTATATTGATACTGCGTTAACATTGGGGGTAGACATTACTAGTAATATAGTCTCACCAGTACGCGTATTGAGACTGCGTTAACAATGGAGGTAGGCTGTTCTAATAATAGAGTCTCACCTGTACATTACTAGCAACATAGTCTCACCTGTACATCAATAGTAATATAGTCTCGCCAGTACGCATATTGATACTGTACTGCGTTAACATGTGAGGTAGACTGTACTAGTAATGTAGTCTCACCAGTACAGCACAAGTAATATAGTCTTACCAGTACGCATTTTGATTCGGCGTTAGCATGGGAGGTAGACAGTAGTAGTAATATAGTCTCACCAGTACTCACAGTGATACCTCGTTAACGTGGGAGGTAGACAGCACTAGTAATATAGTCTCACCTGTACAGCACTAGTAATATAGTCTCGCTAGTACGCATATTGATACTGCGTTAACATGTGAGGTAGACTGTACTAGTAATGTAGTCTCACCAGTACAGCACAAGTAATATAGTCTCACCAGTACGCATTTTGATTCGGCGTTAGCATGGGAGGTAGACAGTAGTAGTAATATAGTCTCACCAGTACTCACAGTGATACCTCGTTAACGTGGGAGGTAGACAGCACTAGTAATATAGTCTCTCCTGTACAGCACTAGTAATATAGTCTCACCAGTATGCATGTTGATATGGCGTTAACGTGGCAGGTAGACAGTACTTGTAATATACTCTCACCAGTACGCATATTGATACTGCGTTAACTCGGGAGGTAGACAGTACTAGCAATGTAGTCTCACCAGTACGCATGTTGATACTGCGTTAACACGAGAGGTAGACAGTACTGTGAATTTCCGTCTCTATGCCGTCGACACACAGTTATATTTGTGTGTAGATCTCTCTAAAGTAAATGAATCTCCAGCCACAATTGAAGCATGCATTAGGCATTGGAAGGGGAAAAACTCTCTTAAACTGAATGATGACGAGACCGAATTTCTACAAATAAGCACTATTTGTCTGAACATCGGTGATATCAGCATAAATTCCAGCGAAACCGCTGAGAATATTGGGTTTGCCTTTAATAGTCACTTCGACATGGGTAATCACATTACCAAAGTTAGTAAAAAATGCTTCTTTCAGATTAGGAACATCAGCAAGATCAGAAAACTATTGGACAAAAACACGCTGAAAACTGTTATGCAATCTATGGTCATGTCTCGTTTAGACTATTGTAACTCACTATATTCTGGACTTCCATTGAAATCAATAAACCGACTTCAGCGCATACAAAATACCGCAGCCAGGATTGTCACGGGCACTAAAAGAAATGAACACATCACGCCAGTTCTCAAATCATTACATTGGATACCAATAGATTTTCGAATCAGATACAAACTTCTAACGACAGCACACAAGACCATTCATAAATACAACGCCCCTGCCTACTTAAAAAAGATCATAAATTTACACAAACCCTTCCGGAATCTTAGGTCGTCATTGGATAACCTTCTTGATATTCCACGTGTGAGATCGGAGGCAGGGAAGCGATCTTTCGCTTTTGCTTCCCCTTCACTGTGGAATGCATTGCCAAAGAAGCTACGAAACATCTCCAAAACCGAAGGCTTCAAAATGGGTTAAAAGACTTATTTGTTTAAGATGGCTTTTGATTGTTAACCACTCTTTCTTCATTTTCTTTTTCTCTTTTTTAAAATGTAAGCGCTTTAGAGTAGATTTGTATTTGAATTAAGTGCTGAATAAGTATATTATTATTATAAATTATTATTACTAGTAATGTAATCTCACCAGTACCCATATTGTTACTGCGTTAACATGGAAGGCAGGCAGCGCTAGTAATATAGTCTCACCAGTACAGTTCCAGTAATAAAGTCTCACCAGTACGCATATTGATACTGTATTAACATGGGGGAAGACAGTACAAGTAATATAGTCTCCCCATTACGCACAGTAATGCTGCGTTAACATGGCAGGTAGTCAGCGCTAGTAATATAGTCTCACCAGTACAGCACTAGCAATACAGTCTCACCAGGACGCATATTGATACTGCGTTAACAAGGGAGGTAGACAGTACTAGTAATATAGTCTCCCCAGTACGCACAATGATACTGCGTTAACATGGTAGGTAGTCGTGGCTAGTAATATAGCCACGCCAGTACAGCACTAATAATATAGTCCTGCCAGTACGCATGCTAATACTGCGTTAACATGGGAGGTAGACAGCACTAGTAATATAGTCTCCACAGTACGCACAGTGATACTGCGTAAACATAGGAGGTAGTCAGCACTAGTAATATAGTCTCACCAGTACAGCACTGGTAATATAGTCTCACCAGTACGCATATTGATACTGCGTTAACATGGGAGGTAGACAGTACTGGTAATATAGTCTCAACAGTACACATATTGATACTGCGTTAACATGGGAGGGAGACAGTACTAGTAATATAGTCTCACAAGTAATTTGTTGAAATGAATGAAACCGTCGTTGATGCTCTAATTGCTTATGACGTCAGCGTCCAAGGCTCTATTCGGGAATCGTTGTATAAGATCCTAACTTCCAACAAGAGTTTTGTTGGAACAGTTGCGTTAATTGATCAAAATGTTGTTGGCTTTGCTTACCTGTTTAATTGTCACTACGGTCACAACATCACATTACATGCAGATTCCCTTTCTATTGCAAGCAATACCCTTAAGTCTTTGTGCAATAGGTTAGGTTCTAATAATCTTGAGAGATTTACATTCAGTGTTTTTGATAATAACCCTGAAGTACTGAAGTTGGTTCAACAACTAGGTTTAAAGTTGATTACAATCTCCTACAATTTTATGTACAACATGCAACCTAAGTCAGCTTGCTGGCAAAAGGTGTACTGTAAACATCTATATAGCCATTGCTAATGTTATATCCACTTCTCCTTTATACAGTATGTAGAGAGTGTATTATCACTAAATCACCTGCAGAGTGGAGATTCCACCCAAGCAATTATTGCAAATTTGTTGCAAATCCTAAGTCAGTTTGCTGGCAAAAGGTGTACACTGCAAAAAATATAGGTTCTCTTTAGAAACAAAACTCATTCTAATCTTGTCCCTGAGATGGAACCAGTTGTGTTTAGACAGTATTTATTTCAAATCAAATAAATTTACCAAGATTAGCGTTCAATTTTAACAGAATATTACATGAACTGAAGTAGATTCAGCAGTAAACTTGGAGCTTATTCAATGCAGTCGCCAAACATTTTGAAACAAAGGAGATATGAACAGTTGGCTTATCGAATCAGTTTTGGATCTGTATAGAACCCAAACTGGTTCGATATGCCAACTGTTCATATCTCCTTTGCTAAATAATAACTTGAGACAACCTCGTATGAGCTCTAAACTTACGGCTGAAACCCCCTCAATTTATGTTTAATTCTGTTAATATTTAATGTTAATCTTTATAAATGTATTTGATTTGAAATAAATTCTGTTTAAACAGAACAGGTTCCATCTCAGGGACAAGATTAGAACCAGTTTTGGTTCTAAAGAGAACCTATATTTTTTGCAGCGTACTGTAAACATATCTGTATAGCCATTGTTAATGTTATATCCACTACTCCTTTATACATCGTGCACGATATCAAAATTTATTAATTTAATTATTGCTTTTTCATTTATTTCCCGAAAATTTTACACAATCCCATATCATGTGATCCCTCATTGAAATGAGTTCGACAAGCTCGTTCCAATGAGAGGTTACATCTTATGCTTTTTTAAATGTTTGAAGATTTTTTTTTTCCAACTGCTTCATTTGCAAATTAGGCGGGCGGAAAGGTCCGGTTTACCCAGATATTGCATGTGGATGTTGTGACATGTAGTAAAAAGTTTATATAAATATTAATAAAACAAACACGAATATTTACTTAACGTTAAGAATTTAACAACATGACCAAATAACCACAAGTAGTGTGTATCGCACCATTCAGATATAGGTTTGGGACAACGATGTGTGTCCTCTGAATTGACATCATAGTTATGTGACACAGTTACGTCATGTGGGTTATCATGGTAGCCCGTGTGATAGATCATGTGACGTCATTTCCATTTTAATGCGTTGGGTGTCGCATCGTATAATGTTACGGTGACACACGTTTCCGTAGTCCATTTTGTCCACTGGAAGCAAACACGATCTTGGCTTCCATGGGACACGCGGTTGCTATGAGCCTGAAAGTCTAATGCAGTGGAGGTGTGTTCGAGGGTGTGTTCGATTAGACTGAGATATATCTAATTACCACGAGCAACCCTCCAATCATCTAAAATCTACCAAATGTCACCGAAAAGGATATTGTCTGAACCCTCTTTTGCCTGCCTATACTTGACTGCTTGCGCCATAGCAGTCCATCTACCTACACCTAGTAATCACTATTTTGACCAATCAAATAACTGTATTGATCTAAACTCCACCTGCACTATTATCTGATCATTGAATGATTTCGTTATGGCCCCCGTGGCCTCCCTCTTTATGATGAAAAGAGGAGGGCTAAAAGCCAGCCCCTTGTTAGATATTGTTGGTGTAGTGGAGTGGCACTGGGCGAGACCCTTCATCTTGATGAGATAAAAGGGATTTGATGTCACCGAGATAAAGTCTGAAAGAACTAGCAAACTTGAAATAGTGTTGCATGTCAATAGTAATAAGGCCCGGCTGTAAGGGTGATAGAACAATATTGTAATGTTGAATACTAATAGATAACTGATAGAGTTTGATCTTAGGACAGACAATAATAATAATAATATTGGTACAGATCAGTATTATTGGCAGACAAGAGTGGAAATTTATCATAGGGGCCATACTGGAGCACGAAGCTGTTTAGAAGCTATATGGGAGGTCGGAGCTGTATAGAACCCATGCTGTAGGTATCCTCAAAGACCGAGATGAGTCTAAGAGTCGTTCAAGGAGTCACTCGTTCGAGCAGTTTACTCGATAGCTCATTAGCTCGATAAGATTCGAGTCGTCCGAGCAAGGCCTGATCAGTTACTGTTTGAATGACGCTTGAACTTATTTTTAGGAATCCTTATATCACATAATGACGAAACCATCGGTTAGATTTATTATTTATTTGGGTTTAACGACCTTTCGACAGCCAGGGTCACCTCTTGTCCGACAGTTTTTCGGGTAGGGAAAGCAGGAGTACCCGGAGATAACCACCGTACAATGGCGAGCAACTGTCAGACTCCCCAACATACTAACTCCACACAAGCAGGGTTAGCATTGGTTGAAGACAAGTGAACCATCGACGTGCAGTACGCCTTAATACACAACGCCACCGTGCCCCCACGTGGGCAATTAGGATGAAGAAGAGTCTTGCCAAAAGACACAACGCGGTTGCCGCAGGCGGGATTCGAACCGAGGACTTCACGGCTTGCAGACTGCATCTCAACCTGCTGAGCCACCGCGCTCCCACCATGGGTTAGATCAATACAGTTATCCAATTGGACAAATCAGTTATTGATGGGTGTAGTTCGTACTAGATATACTGCTAGGGCGAGAGTAGCCAGGTATAGGCAGGCAAAAAGAGTATGCTGGAAGAATCCGAGGCAAACAATGTCTTTTTGGAAGACTTTTACAAGATTTTAGTGATTTTAGGTAATTGAGAGTTGTTACTGGAAATTAGATGTACTCCTGTCGAATCAAACACACTCTCCGAACAAGCACCCACCATATTTGAAGCCCTGCGGCTCAAAAAGACAACTCGTCATCAGCGAAACCAAGATGGCGGCCTCCAGTATACACAATGGACGACAAAAACACTTGTGATTCTAATGACACGAGCTGCGCTTGCACACTCATATCATACATCAGTATGGGAATGACGTCACAGCATGGCTGTTCACGCGGGTCACCTTGACAACACACACAACGTAACTGTGTCATGTGACTATGATGACATTTCCGAAATCCCCCACCGGTGTCTCCAACATATACCTGAAATATGCGAAACATACTACCACGTTCCAACACTACTAACATACTTCTGACACAAACAAAAATGCAATATAACGAATTAGATATTGTACCTTTTTATATGAAACAAACAAACTTGGTTTCTTGAAGATTGTGTGATGTCTTCGGCGAGAAAGGAAACAATAACTTATTTTTTTGTATTCATTTATTAAGATTTCACTGTCACCAGCCAGGGTTACATTGTTTCGGTTAGTTTTATGTCTAGAGTAAGTTCCAGGAAAAAAACACCGAGCAGCGACGAGTAACTGTCTGACTCTCATCTTTACTCACGAACTTATTTCCCCAACACAATCAAGTTTAGCGTCAGTTGATGACATGTGTACCATCGATACGATTTGTGTGTTTCACACTGCGACGCCATTTGGGATTATGTGTCTTGCCCAGAGATACAATGTTGATTACGCTGGGCAGGATCGAATCTACGAATTTTCAATATGAAGTCTAATAAAACAAATAAGAGACTATCCTACTATAAGTGTGGCATAGTTGGAATTAATACCAGGCGATCGTATTGTGGTTGTGAATCCTACTATAAGCGTGGCATAGTTGGGGTTAATACCCGGTGATCGTCTTGTGGTTGTGAATCCTACTATAAGTGTGGAATAGCTAGGGTTAATACCCGATGATCGTATTGTGGCTGTGAATCCTACTATAAGTGTGGCATAGTTGGAGTTAATACCCGGTGATCGTATTGTGGCTGTGAATCCTACTATAAGTGTGGCATAGTTAGGGTTAATACCCGATGATCGTATTGTGGCTGTGAATCCTACTATAAGAGTGGCATAGTTGGGGTTAATACCCGATGATCGTATTGTGGTTGTGTATCCTACCATAAGTGTGGCATAGTTAGGGTTAATACCCGGTGATCGTCTTGTGCCTGTGAATCCTACTATACGTGTGGCATAGTTAGGGTTAATACCCGGTGATCGTATTGTGGCTGTGAATCCTACTATAAGTGTGGCATAGTTAGGGTTAATACCCGGTGATCGTATTGTGGTTGTGAATCCTACTATAAGTGTGGCATAGTGGCAGTTAATACCCGGTGATCGTATTGTGGTTGTGAATCCTACTATAAGTGTGGCATAGTTAGGGTTAATACCCGGTGATCGTATTGTGGTTGTGAATCCTACTATAAGTGTGGCATAGTTGGAGTTAATACCCGGTGATCGTATTGTGGTTGTGAATCCTACAATAAGTGTGGAGTAGGTAGGGTTAATACCCGGTGATCGTCTTGTGGTTGTGTATCATACTATAAGTGTGGCATAGTTAGGGTTAATACCCGGTGATCGTATTGTGGCTGTGAATCCTACTATAAGTGTGGCATAGTTAGGGTTAATACCCGGTGGACGTCTTGTGGTTGTGTATCCTACTATAAGTGTGGCATAGTTAGGGTTAATACCCGGTGATCGTCTTGTGCCTGTGAATCCTACTATAAGTGTGGCATAGTTAGGGTTAATACCCGGTGATCGTATTGTGGTTGTGAATCCTACTATAAGTGTGGCATAGTTGGAGTTAATACCCGGTGATCGTATTGTGGTTGTGAATCCTACAATAAGTGTGGAGTAGGTAGGGTTAATACCCGGTGATCGTCTTGTGGTTGTGTATCCTACTATAAGTGTGGCATAGTAAGGGATATTACCCGGTGATCGTCTTGTGGTTGTGTGTCCTACTATAAGTGTGGCATAGTAAGGGATATTACCCGGTGATCGTCTTGTGGTTGTGTGTCCTACTATAAGTGTGGCATAGGTAGGGTTAATACCCGGTGATCGTCTTGTGGTTGTGTATCCTGCTATAAGTGTGGCATAGTAAGGGATATTACCCGGTGATCGTCTTGTGGTTGTGTGTCCTACTATAAGTGTGGCATAGGTAGGGTTAATACACGGTGATCGTCTTGTGGTTGTGAATCCTACTATAAGTGTGGCATAGGTAGGGTTAATACCAGGTGATCGTCTTGTGGTTGTGTGTCCTACTATAAGTGTGGAATAGTTAGGGTTAATACCAGGCGATCGTCTTGTGGTTGTGTGTCCTACTATAAGTGTGGCATAGTTAGGGTTAATACCCGGTGATCGCCTTGTGGTTGTGAATCCTACTATCCGTGTGGAATAGTTAGGGTTAATACCCGGCGATCGTCTTGTGGTTGTGTGTCCTACTATAAGTGTGGCATGGTTAGGGTTAATACACGGTGATCGTCTTGTGGTTGTGTGTCCTACTACCAGTGTGGAATAGTTAGAGTTAATACACGGTGATCGTCTTGTGGTTGTGACTCCTACTATCAGTGTGGAATAGTTAGGGTTAATATCCGGTGGACGTCTTGTGGTTGTGTGTCCTACTATAAGTGTGGCATAGTAAGGGTTAATACCCGGTGATCGTCTTGTGGCTGTGAATCCTACTATAAGTGTGGCACAGTTAGGGTTAATACCCGGTGACCGTCTTGCGGTTGTGTGTCCTACTATAAGTGTGGCATAGTTAGGGTTAATACACGGTGATCGTATTGCGGTTGTGTGTCCTACTATAAGTGTGGCATAGTTAGGGTTAATACACGGTGATCGTCTTGTGGTTGTGTGTCCTACTATAAGTGTGGCATAGTTAGGGTTAATACCCGGTGATCGTCTTGTGGTTGTGTGTCCTATTATAAGTGTGGCATAGCAAGGGTTAATACCCGGTGATCGTCTTGTGGCTGTGAATCCTACTATAAGTGTGGCATAGTTGGAGTTAATACCCGGTGATCGTCTTGTGGTTGTGTATCCTACCATAAGTGTGGCATAGTTAGGGTTAATACCCGGTGATCGTCTTGTGGTTGTGTATCCTACTATAAGTGTGGCATAGTTAGGGTTAATACCCGGTGGTCGTCTTGTGGTTGTGTATCCTACTATAAGTGTGGCATAGTTAGGGTTAATACCCGGTGATCGTATTGCGGTTGTGTGTCCTACTATAAGTGTGGCATAGTTAGGGTTAATACACGGTGATCGTATTGCGGTTGTGTGTCCTACTATAAGTGTGGCATAGTTAGGGTTAATACCCGGTGATCGTCTTGTGGTTGTGTGTCCTACTATAAGTGTGGCATAGGTAGGGTTAATACACGGTGATCGTCTTGTGGTTGTGAATCCTACTATAAGTGTGGCATAGTTGGAGTTAATACCCGGTGATCGTATTGTGGTTGTGAATCCTACTATAAGTTTGGCATAGTTAGGGTTAATACCCGATGATCGTATTGTGGCTGTGAATCCTACTATAAGTGTGGCATAGTTGGGGTTAATACCCGGTGATCGTCTTGTGGTTGTGTATCCTACTATAAGTGTGGCATAGTTAGGGTTAATACCCGGTGATCGTATGGTGGTTGTGAATCCTACTATAAGTATGGCATAGTTAGGGTTAATACCCGGTGATCGTTTTGTGGTTGTGAATCCTACTACCAGTGTGGAATAGTTAGGGTTAATACCCGGCGATCGTATTGTGGTTGTGAATCCTACTATAAGTGTGGCATAGTTAGGGTTAATACCCGGTGATCGTATTGCGGTTGTGTGTCCTACTATAAGTGTGGCATAGTTAGGGTTAATAGACGGTGATCGTATTGCGGTTGTGTGTCCTACTATAAGTGTGGCATAGTTAGGTTTAATACCCGGTGATCGTCTTGTGGTTGTGTGTCCTACTATAAGTGTGGCATAGGTAGGGTTAATACACGGTGATCGTCTTGTGGTTGTGAATCCTACTATAAGTGTGGCATAGTTGGAGTTAATACCTGGTGATCGTATTGTGGTTGTGAATCCTACTATAAGTTTGGCATAGTTAGGGTTAATACCCGATGATCGTATTGTGGCTGTGAATCCTACTATAAGTGTGGCATAGTTGGGGCTAATACCCGATGATCGTATTGTGGCTGTGTATCCTACCATAAGTGTGGAGTAGGTAGGGTTAATACCCGGTGATCGTATTGTGGTTGTGAATCCTACTATAAGTGTGGCATAGTTGGAGTTAATACCTGGTGATCGTATTGTGGTTGTGAATCCTACTATAAGTTTGGCATAGTTAGGGTTAATACCCGATGATCGTATTGTGGCTGTAAATCCTACTATAAGTGTGGCATAGTTGGGGTTAATACCCGATGATCGTATTGTGGTTGTGTATCCTACCATAAGTGTGGAGTAGGTAGGGTTAATACCCGATGATCGTATTGTGGTTGTGAATCCTACTATAAGTGTGGCATAGTTGGAGTTAATACCCGGTGATCGTATTGTGGTTGTGTATCCTACTATAAGTGTGGCATAGTTAGGGTTAATACCCGGTGATCGTATTGTGGTTGTGAATCCTACTATAAGTGTGGCATAGTTGGAGTTAATACCCGGTGATCGTATTGTGGTTGTGTATCCTACTATAAGTGTGGCATAGTTGGGGTTAATACCCGGTGATCGTCTTGTGGTTGTGAATCCTACTATAAGTGTGGCATAGTTAGGGTTAATACCCGATGATCGTATTGTGGTTGTGAATCCTACTATAAGTGTGGCATAGTTAGGGTTAATACCCGGTGATCGTATTGTGGTTGTGAATCCTACTATAAGTGTGGCATAGTTGGAGTTAATACCCGGTGATCGTATTGTGGTTGTGTATCCTACTATAAGTGTGGCATAGTTGGGGTTAATACCCGGTGATCGTCTTGTGGTTGTGAATCCTACTATAAGTGTGGCATAGTTGGAGTTAATACCCGATGATCGTATTGTGGTTGTGAATCCTACTATAAGTGTGGCATAGTTGGAGTTAATACCCGGTGATCGTATTGTGGTTGTGAATCCTACTACCAGTGTGGAATAGTTAGAGTTAATACCTGGTGATCGTCTTGTGGTTGTGAATCCTACTATCAGTGTGGCATAGTTAGGGTTAATACCAGGCGATCGTATTGTGGTTGTGAATCCTACTATAAGTGTGGCATAGTTGGAGTTAATACCCGGCGATCGTATTGTGGTTGTGAATCCTACTATAAGTGTGGCATAGTTAGGGTTAATACCCGGTGATCGTATTGCGGTTGTGTGTCCTACTATAAGTGTGGCATAGTTAGGGTTAATAGACGGTGATCGTATTGCGGTTGTGTGTCCTACTATAAGTGTGGCATAGTTAGGTTTAATACCCGGTGATCGTCTTGTGGTTGTGTGTCCTACTATAAGTGTGGCATAGGTAGGGTTAATACACGGTGATCGTCTTGTGGTTGTGAATCCTACTATAAGTGTGGCATAGTTGGAGTTAATACCTGGTGATCGTATTGTGGTTGTGAATCCTACTATAAGTTTGGCATAGTTAGGGTTAATACCCGATGATCGTATTGTGGCTGTGAATCCTACTATAAGTGTGGCATAGTTGGGGCTAATACCCGATGATCGTATTGTGGCTGTGTATCCTACCATAAGTGTGGAGTAGGTAGGGTTAATACCCGGTGATCGTATTGTGGTTGTGAATCCTACTATAAGTGTGGCATAGTTGGAGTTAATACCTGGTGATCGTATTGTGGTTGTGAATCCTACTATAAGTTTGGCATAGTTAGGGTTAATACCCGATGATCGTATTGTGGCTGTAAATCCTACTATAAGTGTGGCATAGTTGGGGTTAATACCCGATGATCGTATTGTGGTTGTGTATCCTACCATAAGTGTGGAGTAGGTAGGGTTAATACCCGATGATCGTATTGTGGTTGTGAATCCTACTATAAGTGTGGCATAGTTGGAGTTAATACCCGGTGATCGTATTGTGGTTGTGTATCCTACTATAAGTGTGGCATAGTTGGAGTTAATACCCGGTGATCGTATTGTGGTTGTGAATCCTACTATAAGTGTGGCATAGTTGGAGTTAATACCCGGTGATCGTATTGTGGTTGTGTATCCTACTATAAGTGTGGCATAGTTGGGGTTAATACCCGGTGATCGTCTTGTGGTTGTGAATCCTACTATAAGTGTGGCATAGTTGGAGTTAATACCCGGTGATCGTATTGTGGTTGTGAATCCTACTACCAGTGTGGAATAGTTAGAGTTAATACCTGGTGATCGTCTTGTGGCTGTGTGTCCTACTATAAGTGTGGCATAGTTAGGGTTAATACCCGATGATCGTATTGTGGTTGTGAATCCTACTATAAGTGTGGCATAGTTGGAGTTAATACCCGGTGATCGTATTGTGGTTGTGAATCCTACTACCAGTGTGGAATAGTTAGAGTTAATACCTGGTGATCGTCTTGTGGTTGTGAATCCTACTATCAGTGTGGCATAGTTAGGGTTAATACCAGGCGATCGTATTGTGGTTGTGAATCCTACTATAAGTGTGGCATAGTTGGAGTTAATACCCGGTGATCGTATTGTGGTTGTGAATCCTACTATAAGTTTGGCATAGTTAGGGTTAATACCCGGTGATCGTCTTGTGGTTGTGAATCCTACTACCAGTGTGAAATAGTTAGAGTTAATACCTGGTGATCGTCTTGTGGCTGTGTGTCCTACTATAAGTTTGGCATAGTTAGGGTTAATACCCGGTGATCGTCTTGTGGTTGTGAATCCTACTACCAGTGTGGAATAGTTAGAGTTAATACCTGGTGATCGTCTTGTGGCTGTGTGTCCTACTATAAGTGTGGCATAGGTAGGGTTAATACCCGGTGATCGTCTTGTGGTTGTGAATCCTACTATCAGTGTGGAATAGTTAGAGTTAATACCTGGTGATCGTCTTGTGGCTGTGTGTCCTACTATAAGTGTGGCATAGTTAGGGTTAATACCCGGTGATCGTCTTGTGGTTGTGAATCCTACTATCAGTGTGGAATAGTTAGGGTTAATACCAGGCGATCGTCTTGTGGTTGTGTGTCCTACTATAAGTGTGGCATAGTTAGGGTTAATACCCGGTGATCGTCTTGTGGTTGTGTATCCTACTATCCGTGTGGAATAGTTAGGGTTAATACCCGGTGATCGTCTTGTGGTTGTGTATCTACTATAAGTGTGGCATAGTTAGGGTTAATACCCGGTGATCGTCTTGTGGTTGTGAATCCTACTATAAATGTGGCATAGTTTGGGTTAATACCAGGCGATCGTCTTGTGGTTGTGTGTCCTACTATAAGTGTGGCATAGTTAGGGTTAATACCCGGTGATCGTCTTGTGGTTGTGTATCCTACTATCCGTGTGGAATAGTTAGGATTAATACACGGTGATCGTCTTGTGGTTGTGTATCTACTATAAGTGTGGCATAGTTAGGGTTAATACCCGGTGATCGTCTTGTGGTTGTGTATCCTACTATCCGTGTGGAATAGTTAGGGTTAATACACGGTGATCGTCTTATGGTTGTGTATCCTACTATAAGTGTGTAATAGTTAGGGTTAATACCCGGTGATCGACTTGTGGTTGTGAATCCTACTATAAATGTGGCATAGTTTGGGTTAGTACCCGGTGATCGTCTTGTGGTTTTGTGTTTGAAAAAAGGATTTATGACTTTCGTTTACTCCCCAGACCTTTTTTGCTTCCAACATTTCCAACACGTCTAAAAATCCACTGTCTCAGAATGCAACCAGGGACGCGTGTACGCTACATGCGTGACAGAATGTGCCTCAGGACATTCACTTTCACACAAATGATCTCCCCCAGACCATTTGAGCAATTCCTATGTACCCAAAAGTACAAACGGCCGTCACACTCCCCTCTGTATCACCTGTCATGTTGGAAGTGTGGACTTTAACAGGAAATCTGAACAACAGGACAATTGATTGACAAGTTGACAACATGTACAGTTAAAACTATAAGTCCTGTCACGAACTGTACGCTTATCTAGGCTTAATTGCGCTTAGGAATTGCGCGCAATTGCCATATCGAATGGCACCCAAAGCACGGCAGGTACTCCTGGTTACTCAAAGCAAACACAGGCAGTGTTTCTGCCAATGGACCTCCGGGTTACCCGGAGGTCCATTGGCTGAAACACTGCTTGTGCACAGGCCATATGTACAGAATTTGATATCTTTACTATGGTTATAACACGTAGATTAACGCGCAGATCGACGTGCTATTTGTACGCATTTCATCACAAGACTTCTAGTTTTAATTGTAGTGTAGTTTACTAATATTTGCAATAACAAATAATACTTCCACGGGAAACCGAGGACAACATAGTACATTAGAACTAAGAATTGATCATCTAATTTACAGGCCATCGATTTACTCTTTTACTACAGAACTGTCGTCGTCGTGGACTGTTCGTAATCCACGCGTGGGCAGTGAGTGATGTCCGTGCATGCATTTACCAGGCAATAAAAAAATCATCATAAACAAAATTTTAATTAATGAAGAAAAGGGTTGTACCGGATTGTACCGGGCTGGGTTGTACCCGGTGCTTCATCAATAAATGTTTGATGATTATTCCTATAATTATTGTTTGGAATCTAGTATTATTGCGTCCGTGGAAATATTGCCCACCCGTGGAAAGTGACCTGACCTCTGCGGTTGTACTGTAATCACAAAAAATATTCTCTGTAGGCTGCATTTTGTAAAATTAGCAACAAGTTGGTAATGATGGACTGTAGTAGATCAACTGTTTATTGAACGTCCAAAATTCAAGTCTATTTCAAATCTGTTCACCGATTTTATTCGAAGCCCAGATTTTTCTATTTCATACATTTCTTTAATGGCGATTTTCTGTAGATGACAGTTCCCCGTGCAGTTTTCTGAAGAACGAGATTGACAGCTCATAGATTAACGAGACAGCACAAATTTAGTGGGAACATTGCTAACGCTGTCATTTGAGGTGATAGCGAACATTGCCTAGTTTCCTTCAATGGGACAAGACGTCATCAGCAATGCTAAACATTTTCCAGTTTCAATCTGAAGTCTAATGAAAAAATAAGAGACCATCCTACTATAAGTGTGGCATAGTTGGAGTTATTGTCCTTTCCATAACCCCCCAATGGTAAATAAACTCTGGAATAATACAAAATCAAGAGAATTAGTAAATAAATAAAATATACATGTATTGTAGTCGTGACGTAAATTATTTTATTAATACGTGCAGTACCAGTTTTCCAAATTTGTCATGTCTTGCCGACAGCTGCCCTCAGTATGTTGCTACAGGTTCTGTGGCGTTTCGGCCTTGGGACGTTTCGACCCGAGACGTTTCGGCCTGGACCTTTCGGCCTCCAATCGGGCCGAAACGTCTCGAGAATCGGGCCGGAACGTCTTAGTTTTTTGGTATTATTTTGATGAAGATTAGGGTATTATTTGTTTATATTTGTAGTTTTAAATATAAAATAAATTTGATTAAGATTTTTATTATGGTTGAACTCACTTTTAAGTTGGAAATCAAAGAATTTATGAGATTGGGAAGCCGGCATTTGGATGGGGCTGTCTGTGGGAGCGGGAGGGGAAGTGGTGGCCGCCTCTGGCTCTTTCTTTTCCTCACCTTTCTCTTTCTTCATCTCCAAGAATGCCTCCAAGCGTCGGGAATCCCTCCGCTTGGTGGACGGGCTCTTCTTTCTTCTCTTTCTCTTTTCAGGGCCTCCTGACCTACTCGGGTGAGGACCAGTGTGAGAGGGGATCCTCTCATCAAAGGTACTACCTCTCCCCGAGTAGGGTGGTGATTTCTTGTCTTCCTCGATCTTGAACTCAAGAGACAGATGGACGCTTTTGTCTGTCTCCTGGATAGTCCAGGTGACAGGGCAAGAGACGCCCGGAGCTGCTATCGTTTTCTTCAGTCGCGCTGGTAGTTCCAATGTTTCCATAATTGCACACATTTCTGACCCCAAATATTTTTTTACAAGGTGAGTGGGAGTGCTATTGTTGTGATAACATACAAATGAGTTCTGTGCGCGACAAACCTGTCATGATTCTAATACTGTATTTAGAGTAATTACTCAGGAAAAGGTGTGACGAGCAGTCTTAAATGGATGTTTTTGTAAAAATCAGCTGACAATTCCAACACTTGGCATTCTTACGTGGAGCGTCTTCTCCGAGTAATAATATCAAGTGTCGGAATTGCCATCAAAAATAAAATATATCCAAATTTTATTGTGATTACCCTGCAGCTTATTACGACCACACCTGCACACTGCGCGCGCCTACCTACTTTTGCCGAACCACTCGAAATAAGTTGCAGGGTAATCACTATAAAATTTTGTTATATTTTATTTTTGCTGACAATTCCAACACTAGGCATCCTTACTTGGTGCATCTTCTCCGAGTAATAATTTCAAGTGTCGGAATTGCCAACAAAAATAAAATATAACAAAATTATATTGTTATTACAATAGTACAAGTGCACTTCATCTAGTCCCGTTTTTTACATTGTAAATACATACATGTAATATATTATATATCCTGCTCGATGTCTGTCCATTTGTGTATTTATTTCTCTCTGTTATTTTTTACATTGGTATTTCTATTGATTTATATAAAAAATTGTACTTCCAATACAACTACATTGAAAAGGATAAATAGAAATATCTTCAGAAATTTTTGCGTTCTTCCATTTTCTCCTCACTCACAATTTCGCGAGTGACAGATTACGTGTTCTTGTGTCCTCGACCCACTTCAAAAATTTTCTCCTTTCTCCGGTACCTCAATATATGGAGGCCGAAACGTCTCGGGCCGAAACGTCTCTGACCGAAACGTCCCGATGCCGAAACGTCTCGAGGCCGAAACGTCCGAAGGCCGAAACGTCCCAGTACCTTGCTACAGACCTCCATTTAGTCTTTGATTGTTTGTTTGACAGTGACACGGGTACAGGAGAAAACAGCTCCGTGTGAAATCCGGGGCCCGTTACTTTCGGTTTGGCACAGAAGTCCGGATTTCTTGGGTTTGGACTGCCCCCATCCAAATATGGCCTAAAAGACCTTGTTTTAATTTTTTACCTTGGCACGTCCTTTGAATTCGGACTCCCCCCCCCCCCCCCCCCCCCACACACACACACACATACACAAGATTCTGATTTCTGCGTCAAATAATAAAGAAGGAGGTGTATCGTGAATCCAGGTTGGATAGATTCCAGGGCCGAGGAAAGGGTGGGGTTGGGGAGGGGTGTTATTGCTTTTAATGTTTGGAAGTCACTGCTAAACAACAAGAAAACCATGAAATAGTTGGGAGGGGAGATGTATCCTCTCATTTTTAACTGCTCAATTTTCCACAAATTTATTAGAGAACCATAGGCTAAATACTCGGTTTCAAAACGAAACACAGAAAAAGGCAGAATTTAAATGAATTAATTTCACCATCGAAACTGGTGCCGTTCTCGCCACAATCAGTTGGTGCCGTTTTCGCTCACTCGGTGCCGTTTACTCCAGGTGCCGTTTTCACACGGAGCCGTTTTCGCTATAACCCGACACAAGTCCAAGTAACCAATTTTCTTTTAAGAAAGTATATAACTAATAGCACGAGAGAATTGGCATCTTCGAATACAACCCTGACGAATACGTATAATCACTAGAAAGCTTATTGGAAAATTGTAGGGGGGGGGGGGGGCGTCACGAATACGTCACTTCGTGATCGCGCTGCACCCCCCCCCCCCCCCCCCCGCCATTTCTCAGCAAGCACCTGATAAATCTTCTGAGGGAGAAATCACTAGGCAAAGCTGATCAGAGAATTTATATAATATATATTAATCATATTTCGGCTTCACTGATTATACCCAGCACAAGCGTATATAGACCAACGGGCCAACTTTTTTTCCATGGCTGCGGGGGGGGGGGGGGGGGGGGGTGGGGGGGGCTGGAAGATTTTGCCCGAAAAGTAACTACGTGCGTAGTCCTGATGTGGATGTTCGTGAGCGTGTCTTCTCCTACTGGTGGGATTAAGGGAACCCTCCCCGGGAACATTTTTAAAAATCTGATCCGGTTGAGGGTTTCTAGAGAACCCAGACTGCCTTTCGAACCTTGTAATTGGAAGAAAAGACGATCGCTTTTGTAGAGGTGCCTGGCTGAATGTGTTCGAGCGGTCTCGTCTGGTATCAGTCAACTGCAATAAAACATTATATGCTTCTCGGGATTCAGATGGAGTAAATACGTGTAATGTAAAGCCTGTGTGCCCATAGCATTAGAGGATCTAACCCTACAGATGGATGAGGCTTTAACACTATTCACGTGGGTCGATATACTATTAATAACAGTTCGGCTGGCCGCTGATTTGCCGTGGTTCTCAGTTGAGAAGGTTTTGGTTACTCATGTGCTTCCAACTGCCTCCCGATTCCCACGCATCTTTCCCCCCAATACTGAGAAGAACTGCTTGAAGACACTCTGTAACCCCATTCTTCACAATCCCTCCAATAAGCATACTAACCATCGCATTTGTGTCAACCACTAACCACGTCCTTTATTCTCCCATCCCACGTCCTCATTATACTACGCCCAGTAAATTTTGATCTAGAAGATTGAGATTTTGGACTTCCTAATAAAACGTATTCCAAGGTCACCACTACGCCCAAGTTACACATTTGGCTCTCACCGTCTTTCCCAATTCCCTCTAATCTCCAGTGATCGCGACCTCAGCTTGAACAACAGTGACCACCCCTCCCCTTACAATGGTGCCATTGTCAAGATACTCTTCAAAACCTGTCTTCTCTTTGTCACGCAGGCCACACAAATACCTCTTTCTTTTGACCTACTCTCGCCAATTTTGGTTACAATCCCCATGACTCTTTCTCTAACGTTTTTTTTTTTTACCTTTGGTTGTCTCTATTTCTGAGTTCGTTACATCGTTTGGATAAATCCCTACAAACTTCTACCATTACTGCAGTTAATTATAACGAAATTGTTAAAAACCCTAAGCTATGAATTATTATCTCGACTGTCTGATATTTCTACATACCTGTGTTACTTCCACTGGGTCCAGTGGCGGCTCAAAGGTGTCTCCCCTCTGGATATACTTTAGCAAGGGGTGTCATATATGCCCAAGACCTTAGGTGGGATGCTAATAGAATTATAGATGGCGACGGGGAGTATCCGCGGGAAAATTGGAAAAAAGATTTCAATCCCCGAGGGCCTTTTGTCCACTAAATAAACTATGTTCCCATTCAGCCTGCAACATTTTTCAGTGGGTAGCTAGATAGTGTGACATTTTATATAATAAAATCAATCAATAACTGGAGCTTTCGGCCACTTGGCCTTATTTGCCACATTGTGGGGACCTAGTGAGGGGACCTAAGAAGTGATGTCACAGTAATGTGACCTAATTTAACTCATGTTAGACTGCCATGGTAGCCCGCGGAAGCGGCCATCTTGCGACGTCATCTCCATAGTGACACGTGGTCTTAGTGCGCATGCGCAGCACGTGTTGTTAGGGTGATAGTACTTCCGTCGGACATTTTTGTCTGATGGAGGCCGCCATCTTGGTTTCTAAGGTAGCACGTGGTTGCTATGAGCCTGAATGGCCTACACCAAGACGGGGGTATGTGCGGAGGATTTGTTCGTTTGAATAGGAGTAAATCTGATTACCCAGAAAGACCCACCAATCCATCCAAACCACCCAAAATGACTACTTGATAAGGATTCCTCACGAATCCTTCTTTTTTTCAATAACAGGTACGTTCCTTTGTATAAGAGTAGTTTTACTTTGTAGAATTACCACAAACAAGCCGACAATCCCTCCAAATCACCAAAATGTGCCCAAAACAACCGTAACGGACTTGTACTCCCATCTAGGGTTTTTAGTAGTAGCACGTAGTGCTATAGGATCGAGAGTATGTTCTATTATACTAAAGTACTGGTCCAGATTTTCCAAGAACCCTATTTTTGTGCCTATTACAGATACTACTCTAACACTAGCAGTATGTCTAGCCCAAACTAGCTCTAGTTCCTTCCCTCGTCCAAGTCTTATAATCACCAGTGCTTACTTTCCCATAACATGTATGCAGAGTTATCTTCAGTGTGTATAACGAAAGCCTATATGATTCTTATAGCCACGAATCCATCGAAGAGTTACTGAAAAGTCATTGCTCAAGCGAATCGAATGCCATCGAGCAAATGAGCTATAGAACAATTGCTCGTTCGAGTGACTCGAACATACTTTCTTCGACCCATTTAGGTATTTGAGGAAAGCCAGTATACAAAATGCCCGACGGAACAGCGTATCACCCTAACAACACGAGCTGCACATGCGCACTAAGACCACGTATCACTATGAAATGACGCCACAAGATGACCGCTCACGTGGGCAAGCACATCAACCAAACTTGACGTAACTGGGTCACGTGACTAACTTGGCGTAACTGGGTCACGTGACTAAGACGTCCTTCCTAGGTTTCCCATTAAGCCCCCCCCCCCCTCCTCCCCCCGCCCCCATGTGGCACGATCTCCACATCTAGTACTGATGATGTTACATAAATGCACAGTACATCATGCAGGTAGACTTTCAGAAATACAGTTAACATTAGCGTCCTGTGTGATGAAGTTTATATTTTTTATAATTGTTGATAATGACGAAGTGACCGAACACCCAAGATATCAATCACTTCTTACACGTGGAACGACAGTCCCCACCTTCCCAACACTTAATTATAAATTTGATAATTTTTTTCCCACGGGGCGCCTGAAGCTTAAGCGCGCACACTGATAATATGGTAAATTTTCTGGATACGATCCCGTCAGACATGCATTCACTGTGATAGCATGAAACATCAGTGATGCAACAAATCCCGAAACCCAAACTAAATGCCAAATGACACTCCACTGTTAATTCTATTATCACATGATACTTGTTAAACATATATTGGCCTATACAACAGAACCAATTGTCGCAAATGTGAGTAGAGTTTTACGTTGTAATACCATCACGCTGATTGTAATCATCAAAATTATTGTGATGTGTATCGTAAAAATTACGACAGATTTGATGGCCGGCGAAAAGACTGGACATGATCAGGCATTGATGGTTGACTTTTTGTGTGATATCTTCCTTGCCTTAGCGCTGCAAAAACTTCAGTCTACAGTGTCCACGTCAAGTCGTTTAATTCCCGATGACTCAATAGCTGTCATCGCGCGGCCGCCTAATCTGTCGCGGCACACAGTGGCTCTGACATCGGTTTTTTATACGAATGAGGAACCTCTATTATTAAATATAGATACTCTCAACAGGTATCAGGGAACTAAAAATTTGAATTTAGAGTTACCCGCCTTGAATTAGAGTTACCCGCCTTGAAAGGTGGAAATGATGCAATTGTTACGGAATTTAGTAAAAAGTCTATCGATCTGCGATCGTAAATTCTGACTCCAAGCGTTGTGATTACTGAGAGAACTACGGAGCCCCTCCAACCGCGAAGTCCCATCAGCCCGTGGCGTTTTGTGATTCCTTACCAGGACGATACCTGACACAGGCTCCAGATTCTGGGTTCAGGTTGGTTACCTCACGAGCTAGTCGTGTTCAGCACAACGAAGACCAGTTTACCAGTTATCTACGATTTTTATTGACAAATAAAACTCAACTGCTAATCGTTTTCTCTGGTATAAAGTAAAATTCACAATGTTCAGTCAAAGTTCATACCTTGTAGCAACAGTGGCGGCATCCATCTTACTTCTTGTAGGTAGGTAACTTGCTCGTCGGGAGCCCAGAGACAAACTTCCCAAACATCTGGAATCGGTGCTTATATCCACTAGATTTTTTATGCCAAACCTGATCAAGCGACTACCAGTCAGCGAAATCCAATTCTACGAATATCGGCTCTGAGGAAAATTAACAGCAATAATATGAGTCCCATTCAAACTAATAGAAAACTGTCCTGTTATTTCTATAATTTCCATGGAAGAACTATAGCTCTTCTTTCGAGCTTGCTTAACTTCTGTGGGCCAACTTCGCAACACAATCTCTAAAAATAAACAGCCTTTGGAAAATATATTGTTTCAATAAAGGTTTGAAACATTCTATTGACATCTTGCACTATTGTTGAATATGCCTGATAAAAAGAGGGTGATTTGATGACTCTTTGACCTAAAAAATACAATTTACTTTTTGTGTGTTTTTTGTAGGGAATTGCCTGAAAAAATGCACGTGACCGGTACTTCCTTTCGTGTCAGTTTTTCTCTCTTATTGTTGCATGACGCCTGTTCTCGGGTAAGAAAAAAAAATGTCTGAAGGGCTATACTTGACAAAGATATTTGAATGGCAAAATTAAAGTGGTGCGATCATATTCTTTCGCCTGAACGTTACTATTGTCTCATGTGGGAAAATATTTAGTTCCGTGATACCTGTAACTTTTGTTTCGCTCTCGAATTCAAATTCAAAACCTGGGCATATTGGTCTGCGTCACGCAGCGCGTTCCGTGTGGCTTGTAAGTGAAGCTAAGCGCACGTTTGCAGTTGCGGCCAAGTAGAGGTGTCTCCGACAGGAGACTGGAATGAAATCGTGTAATGTAATACAAACATCAGGGGGGATAATGCACGCTGATAACGGCGGAGCGAACCAAATGTGCCTGACAGATGCATAGGCAGTTCATGTCATTGAATTCTTTTGACGATAACTTCGGAATTTATCAAGACTGTCAACTGTTTTTAAGCAACATCGATGCGGTAAACAGATATATACTCACCTCGCTGTTTCAAGACTGCTGTAAATAAGCGAATATGCTAGCTTAGTTGAGGACATGACTGACTAGTTTTTGTTACCTAATTTCGATTGTGTGTCCACTGCCAAACGTCAACAAGCTGCAAGGGCGTAGTATTTATTAATCTACATGTATAGAAACTAAAGAGTTACAGTTTTCCTACAACGTTTTGTTTTAATATTTATTTTATCACTCTTTTTATGATATTTTCTGCAAAGGGTGGTCTGGTCGTTTCGCCCCAAATCCCGTTCGCCCCCCTGGGTCGTTTCGCCCCCATACCAGTTCGCCCCGGGTCGTTTCGCCCCAATTTTGAGAGTGGGTCGTTTCGCTCTACTTTTTTCCTGGTGGGTGGCTTTGATAAAGAAAATTTTTTTATATAACACATCCAGTTTACGTTGACTGATAGAAAATGCATTTGCTGTAATACAATGATCTTAAAATATAACATATACATAACATCGAAACAGTTTAAAACAAGATAGGATGTCTGAACAGCGAAATGTTGGATAAACAGTTACAATGCATCTGCATTTGTTATTTCTCTGCCATTCTTCGGGCAAGTATAATCTGCCACTTTGTTATTTTTCTATGCTGTTCTTCAGACAAATATAATCTGCCACTTTTTCTGTCAGTGCTATTTTTCAGGCAAATATAATGCAATCAAAATACTTAATAAAATGAAAGAGTGATTATATAATAAACGAATAAAAACATGTATAATCTGTCGAATCCACCAGATTTGCAACGTCGATGTTTCTCTGCTAATCTTCAGGCAAGTATAATCTGCCACATTGTTATTTGTCTGCTATTCTTCGGGCAAGTATAATCTGCCACTTTGTTGATTCTCTGCTATTTTTCAGGCAAGTATAATCTGCCACTTTGTTATTTCTCTGCTATTCTTCAGGCAAGTATAATCTGCCACTTTGTTATTTTCTCTGCTATTCTTCAGCCACTGTGCTGTTACTCTGCTAATCCCCGGGCAAGTATAATCTATAAAATTTTATTAAAATAAAAGCAAAAATGCCTTACCTTCACACCATAGGAGAAACCGTCACTGGATACTAGTAATCGGCCACCTCTCTTACTCCCCGTTTCATTTGTTTGTTATCTAAGTGGATTTACAATAAGGTAAGACTACCCGTTGGCGGCAATAGATCTGGGGTCCGATGTGTTATTTGTAATGGAAGCGTTTGTCAGAGAGAAAAACTGATTTAGGAACTCATTGACATCGGCACATGGTGCGGTTGCGTACGAAACTGAATTTGCTGCCGCGAATCCAATCGGCATCGGACAGAAAATGTCGGAGTTCGGCGTCCGAACGATGAGGCTCGTAGGCCCATATAAAAAACAGTCCGCCTTCTTTTTTTGGCATACTTCCTTTTCTTCTCTCAATTGTTTTACCGTTTCACCTCTTTTTTTTTGGGGGGGGGGGCGCTCTGGTCGCCCCCTGAACCCACTCAAACAGACCACTCCCATCGGGTGAAGCAAAATATCTCCGCCTCGCGAGTTCTAACTTTCGGTTTCTGTATTTTCCACTTATGACGACTTATCCACTGTGAGTTGATGGTATACTAGTAAAATAGATTAGAATATTTGCCTCCTCATCTGCTCGTTTCAGGCATAGTGGGTGATATTTGGCGCAGAATGAACAAATTTGAGAAAGACTGGTGCTCAATTTGAAATAACTTTTAAAACTCAACTTAGACTAGAGAAGGAGGTGGGGTTGCAAACAAAAAATATAGATACTAGGCTGAATTGCCGCTGAAAAAAACAGTTGTTTTAGACAACCCCTACCTCCGATCCAAACTTTGCCCCTCTTGAATTTACTTCCCACCTCCTGCCACAGGATATAATTTTGTCTGTTGCGTTGCATTCCAAGAGGTATTTCACGATTTCTACCATAGTATGTGAAGGTGCAGCTGTTAGTCAAATAGTGATTCGAAATTTCTAGACGTTGATTTTATTTTTTTTTTTTTGGGGGGGGGGGGGGAGGAGGGCCCACTCCCGCGACAACGAACGCGCACGTCACCGAGAAATGTGATGTTTTTACGACATACATGTAACAATGATTATAGCTGAATTCCCTGTGACCAAGAGGGTTGGCAACCGCCCTCCCCTCGTCTCATGCGCGCATGGTTCTTGGAACAAATTCAAATGACCTCCCGTTAATTAATGATATGTGTTAGTTCTGGTGTAGCGGTTTAACTTTCTCCCTACATTTCACCCCCACCCGATAGGATAAAATCTCGTGTGTTTCCCCTCTCTAAATATAAAAGAAAACATTTGCTTTTAAAAAGCTTACTTCTGGCTCCCAAGATTGGTGGAAGATGAAAAGATACACGCAGGCCATAACGGAATATCTCCCCCCCCACCCCCCACCCCCCACCCCCCACCTGCCTCCGCTATGTGACTTTGCATTCGATTTATATATTCTTTTTTCTTCATATTTGAAGATTTGGTTTGTAAAGTTAAAACTTTGAGCTATAACTGAGACGTTGTAACTTTTCCTCTTAGTAATGTGGAAGAGAGATACTCCACGCACACTGATAACTACTTACGGTAAGTTTTACAAGCCTAAAATTAACCTACCCTCGCGAAGTATGTTACAATTTTTTTTCTAACTATTATTTGAATGGTATTAAAGGCCGACGACCCAAAACATATGTAAAAAACGAACGCGAATTACTTTGGCGAAGTCCAAGTTCAATGTTATTGGACTGGTTCGGACGGGTGGGGGAGGGGAGGGGGTCGAAACATGACACGTCCTGAATAGCCATGTTAATCTTTTAAAATTTAGTTCAAGTTATATGCTCTGCCCAGACATCAAAGAGTATGGGCTATAAATTCACTGGCAGAGAAAAATTGGAACGTGTTGTCTATATGTCACTTGGAGAGGTGGATTGCATTTTTTGTGAGCATCATGTACACAGTCAGTGATGCCAGATCGAGGATCTGCCGCCAGCTATCTCAACCCCATACTGTCTTGAATCTGCTTCCTTGCAAGACACATATATGCGATAAACCAAAGATGGTTAGCCCATTTCCCCAAACTTGATTTCATGCGATTCGCTTGACTTAATTATATTCTACGCAGTTCAAGGGCAGGACAGTGCCGGAGTGGACTTCAGGTGGTGGAGGTGGGGGGGGGGGGGGGGGGGTGTTTTAGGTTTCATGTTGATAAATTTGGCGAAATGGAAGTAAAAAGCCGGTATTCTGACAGCAACATACTTTAGAGCTTGATTTTTTGATAAGTAATCCGCGTTGGATGCAAACAACGTTACATCTGGGCGCGGTGGCTCAGTTGGTAGGGGTGCAGGCTGCAAGCCGAGAGGTACTCTGTTCGAACCCCACCTGCGGCAACCGGGTTGTATCCTTGGGCAAGACACTTCACCCCATTGCCCACGTTTGGTGGCATGGTGGCGTTGTGTACTAAGGCCTACTCCTCCTCGTGGATGGAGCACCTGTCTTCAACCAATGTTATAACCCTGCTTGTGTGGAGTTACCATGTTGTGGAGCTGAGAGTTGCTTGCCATTGTTCGATGGTTCTCTCCGGGTAATCCGGCTTCCTCCATCCGTAAAAATGTCGTGGTCATGATTAGCCATTGTGCATAAATATGTGGCTTTAAACTCCAATAACTAACTAAAAACGGTAGATAATTTGGATCTTCAATCAGAAATCTGTTGAAATCAGTGTTTTGGTCTTCAATCAGAAACCTGTTGAAATCGGTGTTTTATCGCCGAATGGGGTGGGGATAAACCCCATATATTAAAAAATATGGGGTTTATCCCCACCCCAATCGGCGATAAACTTCGACTCTACTAAAGAATTTTCATCGAAAAGGAATTTTCGGCAGAAAAAACATTATTAAATCACAAGTCTGCTTTCGTGCACAATGTTTCTAAAACTATTACACAATTTATCAGTGTGAACTTCAAAATTTTATTTAGAAAGCCTCAACAGTTATTTTCCGACGTGTTTTATTTATTTTACAGAAACGGTCATCACTTTGTGATCGTAAGTTTCACTTGGGCCCGAATTTCGCAACAAACGTACCGATGTTGTGTGGAACGGTTCAGATTTATGTTTTGATCTGTATCCAAATCCATCAAAACACAACTCCTTGCAACAACCTCGAAACCCTCAGGCAAAAATAGATTATGCTATCCGTTACGTCATTGGTAAACAAACATGTCGGCTGCTGGCGTAAAATGACAACAACGGTGAGCTTTTGAGTGAAATCAAGGGAAAATGAAGACCCACTGATACATGTGTAAGGTAGTAATGCGAAAGTTTTCTCATTCATCTATTCTTTAATTTGAGTGGTTGATTATAATTGAATAACAAACAGAACAGGAGATACGCGACATAGTCTTACGCCAAGTATGTTTTCTCTACGCGTAAGTAAGCCTAGATAAGCGCACAGTTCGTGACATGGCTTCTAGTTTTAACTGTATAATGAATGACTGATTTGCGTTTTTTTTCGCGTCTCAAGATTCCTTTACAAAATCTCAGTTTCGCCAAAGTAAATTATAAGTGTGTTTTTTTCCGACACTACAGCAAATGGGGCGCAAAAATTGTGTTTACGGGAGACAGTACACGGGCAGGATGAAAGCTTCATCGGAAGCGATGGGTCAGATTTGTGCAGGTTGGTGTTTGTTTTCTTATGTAAGCGAGGTGGGGGTGGGAGGAGCACAGGTTGAGGTTTAAGTGTCTTGCCTAAGGACACAAGACAGTTGCCCTTGGCGCGGATCGAATCGTGAATCATTCTGTTTGAAGTTCAATGCAGTAACCACTGAGCTACGTCGCGCGCCTTAAATTCGAAGGATTACTTCTTTGAATAGTTTTCAAAATGGTCCAGTACCAGTACGTTGTGAGATTTCCACAATAACACATTTTTATCAGTTTCCTTTTTTAAATTTTAATCTTGGCATTATGTAGTGAAAAGCTTTCAATGTCGTGGTTCCCGTGAAATGATGTCGAGTGAGAATAAAGGCAGGGGTGAAGATCGATTAAACGTTTCTAGTGGTTGTTTCTCATCTGGTATTGACTCTCTCAATAGGCAAAGTGCTACTATGGATTTTGTCTTTCATGTTCAAGGCGAGTTGTCGCTCTTGCGCGCCGTCTATTTTTTCTTTTCGAATAGATAACAGCCTGCCTTTGCTCCGCCTAGCGAGCGATTAACCCTTTGCCTAACGAATAGGCTACATCTGTCTTCGAAGTATACAAATTATGTAGCAGAATTTTCTTTTCTTCGAGCTCGTTCCATTTAAGATTCACATGATATGGTGTTGTTGAATTTTTTTTGAGTACTTAGAGAAAAAATTAAAATAATCAATTTTGATATCCCTTGCTGTGGTTAAAGGGTTAAAATCTGCTCGTGGAACATGTGTCAAATAATAGAATGCGTGCTCGGAAATTTGAACAATGTACCATGAATTATCAACTTGCATTTCAAGACCAAACGAAACAAACGTCACTTTCAGAGAATTGGTACGTAAACAACATGATTCGACAAACTTCAAAGGCCAATAGTGCTACTCCCTGTCCCTCCGCTCATGCATTGCATGCATAATTTACAGTTAAAACTAGAGGTCCTGTCACGAACTGTGCGCTTATCTACAATTAATTGCGCGTAGCAATTGCGCGCAATTGCCATATCGAATGGCATCCAAAGCACGGCGGGTACTCCTGGTTGCTCAAAGCAGACACAGGCAATGTTTCTGCCAATGGACCTCCGGGTTACCCGGAGGTCCATTGGCCGAAACATTGCTTGTGCACAGGCCATATGTACAGTATTTGATATCCTTACTGTGCTCATAACGCGTAGATTAGCGCGCAGATCGACGTGCTATATGTGCGCATTTCATGACATGACCTCTAGTTTTAACTGTACTTGCGCTTATTCTATTGAGGTGCATTTCATGTACATGCAGAGTACCAAACTCAATTAAATTTGATTATTGCTGCAAAAAATAGGGTAATATTTTGATAATCCCTATTTAATGTGCACCAGTCGAGTGAATGGTGCGCAGCTGTCCGTTGATGTTTGTCAGGAAAACATTTTTTTCGATGTCGAAACTCAACAATACTCTTTTCAAATCCAATGGTAACGATTAGAATACACCGCGCCTCAGAATCGAAAGACTGTATGGACTGATATTATTTAATCATTTTTTCTAAAAAAAAAAAGTCTCTGCATTTACTCTATTGTATGGGGTGTAGACTATTTTTCATGGATTCATAGTTGAAACTAGAAGTCCTGTCACAATTAGGGCAGAAAATGCACATTAGTAAACACACTCTTTACTGCAGAAGAATGAAGTAGTCTTCAATACACAAGAGTGTTTGCGCTGTGCAACGCAAAATATAATGTGCTATTAGTAAGATCGGCAATGAAATCACCAAGTTAACCAATCAAACATGAAGAAAATATTGAGACTATAATATGGGGAGGGTGGATTACTACTAAATCACTGTGGGATAGGTTATTCACTTAGTAACCATGTACAATATATAAGGATAAATCACAAGAAGGACTTCGTCCCCTGAGTTCCAATGTGTTCTACAGTACGTGGAGAGTGTATTATCACTAAATCACCCGAAGAGTGGAGATTCCACCGAAGCAATAATTACAAATTGTGGCAAAGCATAACCAGCACAAGCAAAGTTTCAGCCAATGGACCTCCGGGTTAAACCCAGAGGTCCATTGGCTGAAACATTGCTTGTATTTTTTGTCGATATGTAAAAAAATTGAAAGTTATAGCTTGGGTGATATCTCCACTCCGCGAGTGATTTAGTTACAATCCACTCTCCACGTACTTATGTGCCAGTAGGAACTCAGTGGACGACTTGTAAACTTCCATCACATGGACCACCGGGGTGGACTATGTGATGAAAATTTGCACGTGTTTTTTTGTGCTGTTATGAACAATTATATATACCTTTCGCGTGGATAATATATGGCGCTGCGATTAAGTAGTAATCCACTCTCTTTATTCTGAATATGAGGTCGAATTTTAATATCTATTTACGTCATTACATATCCCGGTAGAGGTGAGGAATGATGTTAATAATCTCTATTCACAAGTATAGAATTGTATAGATTTGGGCACTCTGTTTTTCTACGGGAATTGGTGTTTCGCTAATGGTGCAGTTTGGCAGGCACAAAATACCCTTACTCAGCGCGCTTTTACTTCACAATACTGCACAATACAGTGACAGGACTTCCAGTTTCAACTGTCTAGTTATTTCTTCAACATTATCTATAGTGCTGTTTTCAATCACTAATCTCAAAACAACTGAATTGTTGGAACGTCAGCCAAAATAGAATGGACCATACATGTGTCGCATAGAACGGTATTTTACGAGACTCCATCTTTTTTTTGTAATTCAAACGCAGTACAGTACATTCGCCGTAGACTGGTCGTAATCCACGCGGGGCAGTGATGTCCACGCATGCATTTACCAGATAATAAAAATCACAATCTTTATGATTTTTCCTATAATTAGTGTTCGGAATCTAATATTATTGCGTCCATAGAATTACTACCCACCCATCTGGCTTCACTGCTTTGTCTGGGGTGTTGACAATTCTCAATGGATCAATGGTTACCTCTTCAACATTATAGTACTGTTTTCAATCACTAATCTCCAAAACAACCGGATTGTTGGAACGTCAGCCAAAATAGTATGGACCAGAAATGTATTAAGTTTAACACAGAAGGCTACTGCAGTTCAAACATACAGTAGTTTCAGGATGCGATTGTTGGCTGAACAATTTCATAATTGTGTTTTTGTCACCTCTTTATGGGATACATTTTGGGATATTTTGCACCTCGGGGCCTAATTTCTGATGTCCATGGAAAAAAAACTTGACCGATAATAACACTTTAACACTTTATTTCGGTGTATTCTCAAACAGCGCTGCTTAAAGTTTAATTTAGCTACCCTTTTGTCCCAAGAGATGTAAGACTTGTGATGCTGTTTCGTTTCAAGCACATCATTGTGATAAATTTCATGCTAATTCAGTATTATCCCATTATCCAATATTTTCAAGTGACCACTAAAATGTCGGCGGGGATTGCGAAAAGTTATCCATTAGTAGTATAGCAGGTGTGCTGTGAGGCCTCTTTACCCCATTCGTTAATGGGCATTGCCGGAATTTTGGTGGAGCCCACATGGGACGTTTTTTTTCAGTCCATCCAGCTGTATCTGGCAAGTGATATACGAATTACATATAATATGAAATAGGTGTGACCTAAATGGCGAACGCAGCTTCTTGATTGAAAGATTTGCCAGAGGAACCAGAACGAGCATTTTGTGTTTACTATTTTTAGTGTCTCCTATTCAGTAAATATTTTAGAAATAGATCTCCACTCAAAACTGCCAATTAGCCCAGAAATGTTGGTCGACCCAAAAAAGCAGAATAGGTGACAAGAATAACTACAGTTAAATCTAGAAGTCATGTCATGAAATGCGCACAAATAGCATGTCGATCTGCGCGTTAATCTACGCGTTATGACCATAGTAAGGCAATCAATTTCTGTACATATGGCCTGTACACAAGCAAGGTTTCAGCCAATGGACCTCCGGTAACCCGGAGGTCCATTGGCAGAAACATTGCCTGTGTTTGCTATGAGTGACCAGGAGAACCTGCCGTGCTTTGGATGCCATTCGATATGGGAATTGAGCGCTATCCCTACGCGTAATTAAGCCTAGATAAGCGCACAATTCGTGACAGGACTTCTAGTTTTAACTGTACATGTACAATCAAGTGCAAAAATATCCGATTGTCAGATACCATTTTGTGCTGGGAATGAGGCCCAATGAGCTAATAGGTGTTTTTCGCATGTCTCCCAGCCTCCCCTATTTTGGCTAACGCCCCAACTTTTCGCTGTGGTCTGACTCTGAGCTGGATAAAATACTGGTTTGTAGCATTGTTTTATGCCTTCTTAAACAATGTTTATAATTTGCTACCCATTCAAATCTCTAGCATAAACTCATTGGAAATGTTAACACAAAAAAAAAAAAACACCTACCTATTTTTCCACTCATCCCACCCTTCAACTCCTCCAAATCTTGTACTCAATCAAACGAAAATGTCCAATAGACCTTGCCCCCAAGCCTCAAGGGGTCGTGTGGGTCCCCATTGAACAAACGTTAATCTTATGTACTCACACTTTACATCTAACTAAAGTTTATCACAATCAGCTTTGTCGCGCATGGGAACAATTCGTTTAAACAAATAGTAAATTCTACACTGTGTTAAAATTCAAACATCTCTGGTACTCACCAAAATCAGTCAAGCATAACACTTTGAACAAACTTTAATTTAGTAGTTACAGTAATGATACATCAAACGTTTCTACTTGATGGATTATATTTATTTATTGGTGTTTAAGGTCACATACTTATGCACAATGGCTAATAATGACCGTGACAGTTTTTTACGAGTGGAGAAAGCCGGAGTACCCGGGGAGAACTACCGAGCAACGACGAGCAGCTGCCAGCTCCCCAGCATCGTAACTCCGCACTAAAACACAGGCGGAGTTAGATTGGTTGAACACATGCGCACCATCGACGTGCAGTACGCCTTAGTACACGGCGTCATCGTGCCCCCATGTGGACAATCGGGGCTAAGTGCCTTGCCCAAGGACACAACGCGGGAGTCCGAATCGATCGCTCAGACCTGCTTGGTGGATCAAATAGGAAGAGTTTTGAAGAATATTCCGCATAACGCACTAAACTAAAGTTTGGGCTCCAATAAGGGGACTAAATATGAGCTCAGGAATATGATTTGAAAAAACTTGAATCTCACTAAGGATGTCAATACAACGTAATAAAAGAATCTGACATATTGATGAGAAGATTTTTTAACCCTTTACCTAACATGAATAAACAGCTGCGCCATGAGTGGATGATACGCCCGTTATTAATTACAAGAGGGAAGCACACAATATGAGTATACATGTGTACTTGTCAGGTTACATATACTTGCCACCAAAAAATCATGAAAATTGCTTAAAGTACATGTGAAAAATTTCCTATATTTTGACGAATAAAGTCCCTTAACTCTGGAATGACAAATCGGACTGCGACACAAATCGAAAGGGAGATTCCTTCTATCAACATATACTTGCAACAGAAAAATCATGAAAATTGCTCTAAGCATTTTCAAGTTAATGTTCGACATGTGGAAAATTGCTTATATTTTGACGAATAACGACCCATAACTCTGGAATGACAAATCGGACGGCGACACAAATTGAAAGGGAGCTTCCTTCCATCAACATATACTTTCCACCAAAAAATTACAAAAATTGCTCGAAGTGTTTTCGAGTTATTGTACGACGTGTGAACGGACGGACGGACGGTCGGACGGACGGACGGACGGACGGACGGACGGACGGACGGATGGACGCTCCAACATTTCGGGTTTATGGGCTACCAAAAAAACATTTTGTAAGTCCAAAACCTTATTTTACCCAGAACCCCACCCCCTCCACCCTAGAACTTATATTTAACCCTAACCCCACCCCTCCACCCAAAATCCACACCCTGACCCTAAACCCTAAAAGCCCACCCCTGACCCTAACCCCGCCCACCCCCAGGACCTAACCCCCAACTTTAAGCCCTACTCTGGGGCTACCCCTAACCCCACCCCACCCCTGACCCAACCCCACCCCAGCCAAACCAATAGGATTAGGAGCTATTTTTCGGTTTAGGGGCTACTAAAACTAAAACCCCACCCCTGACCCCAACCCTAAACCCCCGGGACCCAATCCTCCCCAACCATAAGCCCTACTATGGGGCTACCCCTAACCCTAACCCCACCCCACTCCTAACCCTAACACTACCTTAATTTGGAGGTAGCCCCCAATAATAATATTCTCTAAACCCCCAATGTTGGCTCGGATGGACAGACGGACGGACAGCGGTATACCATAATACGACCGTTTTTTTTTAAAACGGGCGTATAAAAACAGACGACACTTGCAAAAGAAAAAAAATATTGAATAACTAATTTTTCATTTTTTGTCTCAAAAACATAGGTTATGACCCCGCATTGGAACGAGCTCGTTCCAACGGGAGGGGGGGGGGGGGTCATAACCTATGTTTTTGAGACAATAAATAAAAAAAAATAATGAAAATTTATTGGCGATTTTTGAGAATAGCGCTGTCGGTTTTGGCTGTTACGTTGGGTAAAGGGTTAACAGAATAGTCCTTATATTGCACTAAGTTAAAATTTGGGATCCCACAGAGAGTCCAAATATGACTCAAGGGACTGGATTTGAATAAACTTACATCGGAATCATCTGGGGAAGATGCATCTCAAATGTCAAAAGATCTGAATATGAGGAGTTTTAAAGAAATGTTCCCATAATGCACTGAGTTAAAGTTTAGATTGCCATGGGGAGTCCAAATATGAATCCAGGGATTTGGTTTGAATAACTGGGAATCCGAATCAACTGAGGATACTAAAAGCCAAATATCAAAATATTTTGACTGGTAGATCCGAAGAAGAAGGTTTTTAAAGAATATTCCTTATATTGCACTAAGTTAAATTTCGGGATCATACAGGTGGCCCAAATATGAAGCCAGGGACTTGATATAAACAATTTCGAATCTGAACCTCCTAAGTATGCTGTATATCAGTTACCCAACATTCTGATTGGTAGATCTGAAGAAGATTTGTAATCAATATTCCTGAACTAAGCTACAGTTTGAGCTCCCATAGAAAGCCCAAATGCGACCACAGAGACTTGATTGGAACAACCAATCATCGAATGATGCTGACTTGTGGATCTGAAGATGAAAATATTTGAAGAATATTCCTCATATTGCATAACGACCCTCGAGTTCCAATGTGTTCTATGTGCCAGTGGGCACATAGAACACATTGGAACTCAGTGAACGATACGTTAAAGATCGAGTTCCCATAGTGTGACAAAATATGATCTCAGGGTATTGATTTAAACAAACTTGATTGAACCTGGCCCCTTTAAGGATGTTGTATATCAAGTATTAGAAAATTCTGATATGTAGTTTTGGGGAAGATGTTTAAAAAATATTCCACATATTCCATTAAGTTAAAATTTGGGCTCCCACCGGGAGCACAAAATATGACCCCATAGTCTTGATTTGAACAAACTTGAATTTGAACCTTCCAGGGATGCTGTATATCAAATATCAATAGATTGCTCTATGTTCGATACCAATCATCGAAAGATTCTGACGTGTAGATCTGAAGATTTAAAAACCAGAATGTTATCCTTATATTGGACTGAGTTAAAATTCGGATTCCCATAAGAAGCCCAAATATGGACCTAGGGACTTGATTTTAACAAATTTGAATCTAACCCCACCAAGGATGCCACGTACCAAATATCAAAAGATTCTGACAGATGGATTTGAAGAAGACGAATTTTAAAGAAAATTTCTCATATTGCACTACGTTAAAATTCGGGCTCCCACAGGAATCCCAAGTATGACTCCAGAGGCTTGAATTGAACAAACAACAAGCTTACCCGCCCCCCCCCCCCCACTCACCCCCCCCTCCCCCCCACACACACAAGATACATTATACCAATATCAAGAGATTTTGACTGGTAGATATGAAGAAGATATAAAATTCGGTTCTCCATAGGAGCCCAGCTATGAAACACCAGGGACTTATTTCGAGCAAACTTGAATCTAACCAATATAATGATGATGTATTCCAAATATCAAAATATTCTGATTGGTAGTTCTGGACAGGAAGATATGTTATTTGTTTAAACAAAAATTGTGGGTGCTAACAGATTTATTCCACTTGTGATGCTTCTTGTGGGCATGGAAGCTTTACTTTAACAAACCTCAAATATCTTGTGATAAGGAACAAGCATATTAAATTTGATTCAATTCGACCCAGTCAGTAGTTTATGAAAAAAAGTCGATAATGTAAAGTTCGCGTCGGTGGATGGACGGATGACGGACAGAAAGTGATCACTAATGCGCCCCTTGAATTTCACTCAGGTGAGCTAAAAACGATGTCGGTCGGGAGCTTGTGACAATCAGGTAAATACACAAAGTGAACAACGAGAATACCAATATCACTCAGTAAATAGTCTAACACAATGGAGACCGAACAAGAAGCTACTGTCTGTGTTCACTTAGTTCAAACACACTTCTACTGAGTCACAAGTAAAATAAGTATGCTAGAAATGTGTCAACTCCGTGCAAAAATGACATTTTAAAAAGAAATCTATTTTTCAAAGTCACCGTTTCCCATCATTTCTCTGGTGATTTACCCCTACGCATCAGACTCCAACTCTATGACAAAAACTTCAAATACTCTTATTCAACAATTAGCCTGATATAATCATATATCTGATACTAAAAATATATCTCCAATTTATATGACATTAGTTTCAACATAATCCCTGTGTTCGGAATTTTACCCTGTGCAATTGTTCGAAACTGTAGAGTGAAACCTGAACGCCAAATATTTTCTGCCAATCAATTGTAACTTGACGTAAGTTGTCTTTATGACATATCAAACAGCTTTAAACTTACTTTGAAGTGAAAATATTTCTTATGAAGAGGAAGAATTGACAAGAAGAAAAACTACCAAGGAAAACCAGTATACCGTAATACAGAAAGTGACTGGAAAGACGTTTGCAAAAAAGTTAACGGCAAAACTATCAAGGCACAGCAGCGTGGCAAATCGTCCCATGAGTTCCAATGTGTTCTATGTGCCTACAGGCACATAGAACACATTGAAACCCAGGGGACGAAATGACGAAGTAAAAAAACAAACAAACATTCTGAGCCACCGGCATTGGATTGCGTCTGTCGTGTCTAACAAACGTATTTCTATCATCAGTATCCGCTCTTTCATCTTCGGTTTATCTACATATGGCTGTTTTTTCCACTCTTTGGGGAATTCGATAAGTAGGTACTTTATTTTCTAGTTTTCAAATCGTCACTTCCACTGACTGAACAAGGCTTTTCATTTTCAGTCTACTGGTCAACAAAGCAGATATTCCTGTAACGTGAGCACCAGCAATACGGTTCAGATGTCAGAATGCGATATCTACAGTTTCATTGGTTCATTGTCTGATAGACATGTAGAGGTCAAATGAATAATTCATGTGTGGAAAATTCGGATACGCTCCATTTCTTTCGTTTTCTAATTTTAGACTTGACAGTTTGTGAACTGAAAACAGTTTATCGATAGTATGTTTGTTTTTTGGTGAATAAATTAACATTAGGCGACTTGAATGACAACTGCCTTGGATGTTTGAAGGAAATTAATTATCACTTTCTTCTATTTCCGACGTGATCATACAGTACGTGGAGAGTGGATTGTAACTAAATCACCGGCGGAGTGGAGTTATCACCCAAGCAATAACTTTAAAATTTTGTACATATCGACAAAAAACACAAGCAATGTTTCAGCCAATGGACAACCGGGTTTAACCCGGAGGTCCGTTGGCTGAAACTTTGCTTGTACTGGTTATGCTTTGCAACAAATTTGCAATTATTACTTGGGTGGAATTTCCACCCTGCGGGTGATTTATTGATAATACACTCTCCACGTACTGTATTTTTTTCATTTCAGCGGACAATAAAAACAGACCAAGCAATTTGAATTGAGTTTCCAAAATGGATACCATATTTCTCTCGCTTTGTTTAAAGGGCTTCCGTATAGCGTGGCCTATGGCCACGCGAGCTGTGCTCGCCACTACAGTATGCTATGGTATATATTGATATCCATATAAGCCATAGGCCACGGTAGGTGCGCTCGCTAATACAACATGTTATGGTATATGCTATAGTATATATTGATATGTATATAGGCCATAGGCCACGGTAGATGCGCTCGCTACTACAATATGCTATGATATGTATTGACATGTATATACGTGGTGTTGGTAGACTGATGGATATATGAGAGTTTTCTCGAAACTTTTCCCGAGAAGGGGTTAACGTTGCTAATGAGGGTGTGACGTCATTGTGGGCACGCGAAGTTACGGAGACGTTTACCGATGTTGAAGTCCACTATATAACCCGGCATTGCGTTGTTCGGCAGAGGGTGTGTCAGGCTTCTCGTACTTGACTGACATGATGGTATAATGTGGTCACTATATACCCTAGTCCGTCATTGTTTCCCTTTGCACTACTAACCTTTTGGAGTGTTTAATTGTACCATGCGGTTACTTTGGGTACTTCGTAATACAACGGTAGGTGGTATAATGATCGATTGTCGAGTGTGGTAGTATAGGTGGTACAGTCGGTTCCCTGTACTACTTAGTATGGGTAGTACGTAACCCTAGGCCATGTGGTGCTGTGGCATATGCTTGGTTGCCCGAACAGTAGAATAGAACGTACCCCATGTGCGTTGTTGATGTACTGGTCCTGTCGTCGCCTGAGTGCTAGAATGTTCTATGTCCCCTATGGGACATAGAACATTCTAGCACTCAGGCGACGCTGTGTCGTATATATTTTTTCTCAAGCTGTAGTGTAGGAGGGATTCCTGTACCCCATTGGTCTACTGTTAGTCTGTAGCACTAATAATCCACCTAATGCTTTACACTACCCCATGGCTAGTCCTCATTGCTAGGTTATGTGGCTGTGTGGTGTATGCGGCTTTCTAGTCTCGTAGTAGGGTATGTGTGGTGTTATGGACATTCTACGTCTTGACCGAGGGTAGAGGTCGTAATAGGGTGAAGAATAGCGATCAAACTGGTAGTGTTGCTACAAGTCGGTCACATTGGCTGAGAACGCTATCACAAAAGAGGTTGTGCATTCAAATAGAGGTTGTTGTCTATAGTATCGGTTGGAGACAGTGGAAGCTGGTCACAGAGCATATGACGGTGACTATGGACAAGTCAGCAGTAGTCTACCAAACATTGAAGACCATAGGTTGTCTAGAAGTCAGAAGCTAAACAGGTTCGAGCATCCTCCAAGAACGAGATGCCAACAGCCACTCCTCCAATTATTCCTGTGGGTAAATGCTCTCGTTGCTCTAAGCTCATTTTAATGAAATCAACATTGGCACCTCTCGGCACCTCTATCATAGAACAGACTAAACGTCGGCACTCCTTTTTCCGAGATGAGTCGCAAAAATAACCACCCTGTATTCGATTGCTGGTAGTATTGAAAGCATTAAATGATGGTGGCGTAAACCGGAAACAGGTAGGCGTAGTTGCAGTAGGTACTTAGAGCCAATCAAGGAACAAGAGTAGAAGAAGAAGCCATACGCTATATAGGAGCCCGGTGATTCCACGGAATAGTCTCCTTTCAACAGAAAAGTCGACAATTTGATCCGGACCTGCGGAAGCTGCGTTGTATACCTGGGCACGACATTAAATTCCTTTTGCCCTTCTTGGGCACGATGTTGATGGTGCGCTTGCCTTCAACACACGCACATATAGGCACATACAGCATGTATCTATGTCCATATCGTATCATAGCTGCACACCATGGTACCATTCACAACCTTCAACATCAGTCATTTCCTCCGTACATTTGCGGTTAGTAAAACACCAGATATGTCTGGAAATGTCTTCACAATATTGAGTAAATCAAACGAGTTGGATAAAGTGATTCGGATGGAATTTATCACAGAAGATTGGTTGAAAAGGATACAGAATCACAAGTCTGACAATCTTGGACAAATGGGTAGTAAAATTACACTTAAAACACTGCTTTTTGAGAAAACATCGGAATACAGTGTAACCGTAGGTCATGTTTCTTTTCTGGGACATCAGAAAATAGGCTCCGATGTGCAAAATATCACACAAAAAATGGATGGCAGCCCCCAAAAAGAGGAAAAACCCTACTTGGGCCCAGAGTTTCTTCACGCAACAACCGGACCTTGAAAATGGAATTGTTGTACTACGAAACTGACAGGGTCCCATAAACTACCCGATCAACTGACATTAAGTGTATTTTTGGCCCATATTAAAAACGTCGATACACAATCTGCCCCACCCCACCCCTCCTTCATGATGGTGCCAGATCAATCAATGCGGTACTCATCCTATCGATGACGTTTAATGACGTTAAAGTTGTTACGCTGTAACTGAATGCACAGCGTAACAACTTTTACATCATCAAACATCAAAGGAATGCCTAGCACGAAGACATTATACTATTTCCACCCCCGGCATTTGTTTTTATCAATAAGGACTAAAATATGTTATTGTAAATATCCAATATGTATTTCCACAAAAATGTAATGATATTCATCATTTTTTTTATATACATCAGAGTATATTTTTCAGAAAAGCGATCGGCAATTCCTAGGGGTCGGGAAATTAAACACCCCCTCCCCCATCCTAAGATGGCGGCCGGTTTGACACTGTTCTAAATGTGACCGATGAGCGAAAATAGACAGCAGTAGTTTCTCTGTCTTACAGAAGAGACACGCATTCAACACACTTCACTTTTCATTGTTGTCCATTTCTACTCAGACGGACTATTTTATGTTGGAGAAGAAACTGGCCCGAAAGAGTGAGATTCGTTGCTCATTAACTCTTTCCTAACATATGCGATATCAAATTTTGTTATATTAATTATTGCATTTATTAATTTTTCGAACAATGTCTACAAAACCATACCATGTGACCTCTTATTGGGACGAGCTCGTTGAGCTCTTTCCAATGAGCGGTCGCTTGATATGGTTTTGCTGCCATGTTTTGAAAAGTAATTTTTTTTTCAACTGCTCAATTTATAAATTACGCTGCCAGCTGCTGCCGATTTGTAGGTTAAAGGGTTAATTGAGAACAGGTTGAAATATTCAAGACGTCACTCCGATATTCGAGGTGTAAATCATCTGTCGCGAATATGATGAATCTTCTTCAACGTGACCTCAGTAATGCCGTGGATGGGATTTTGAAAGTTGGAGAATAGATTAGGAAATTAGAGATTTTTCAATATCATTGACCTCGTCTCCAATAGTCCAGGCACATTAGACATAAAAATGAGAAAGTAAGGAAAAAAATCGGAGAAAGCTGATTTTTTTATATGTTTCCGGGACACACTTTGCGGATAAAGTGTGAAAAGTCCCCGCGAATCCGAGTTGAGCTTTTTTAGTTATAGCGTTTTTTTGATGAAAAAAAAAAAATTAAAAAAAAAATTCGACCCAGCTCCATATTTCTCATTCTTATTCGCCTTAGTAGGGTGAGAATCATAAATATCGTGCTGAATTATATTGAGAATACATATCCCCAACAGAAAATGCCAACTTTGTACCAATCCTCACACTCAATGGTGAAATATTCACGAAAATGTACAAAAGTACGAAAAAAAATTATTGTTTTCATACACACAACGAAACACAACGTCCATTAAATCAAACCTACGACTACTTTGGGAGTTAAATTATATATAAAAAATTGCAGAAAAGCAGTGGCTTTATAATGATATATAACAATAGTCATTTATTCCATAATGAACTGGTGAAACGTGTGAAATATTAACCATACACCCTAAACTCAAATTCAAACGGCATCGACTTTTCTCATTCAAATACCGTATTATAGCATCATTGTTTCAATTTCCATGTTCGATTAAATCACATAATGTGGTGTTCGCCTACACTCAAGATGCATTGGCATGTAATGTGTGCACGCCCTTGATGTGTACTCATAAACAAATTTGTATTGCTCCAGAAGGACGCACAGGAAAGCTTTGGGTACAATACTACGAGCAAATAGGTCGTCTCCAGTTGTTCTTGAGAGCAGAGCGCACAGGCGACTGGGAACTCCACACATATTGTGTTCGCAATATGATTCCAGTATTTCACGCAGGTGGTCATTTTGCATACGCAAAAAGTTCTCATCTCTATTTGCAGCAGATGAATGAGCTAACAGAAATAATGCAACAGGATGATTTGAAGTTGTTCACTGAGAAAGGTTACTTTACCATAAGGCGCTCAGATAAATTCTGGGACGGGATATATTCTGATCAGACCATAGAGCAGTGTTTAATGAGAATGTTCAAGCTCCCTGGTGCGCTCACACATGGCAGGGGAATAACCGATAGCACTGTTGCGAAATGGGTACATGGACTACCTCTTTGCCTTCCGATATGTAATGCTCTCGAAAATTTTGTTCATGTTCACACTGGTAATGGCGAACAACATCGGGATCTCCGTCGAAGTTCACAATTGACTGATGCCAATGATATCACCAAATTATTGAACTGGCTCAGAGTGCATTCCCCCTTTCAGAATAGAGATCCACTACAATTAGTCTCTATAGCGACCGGGCTTGTGGCCGACGAAACTGTGAACTGTGACCAAGTTCGCAAAATTGGTGAATGCTGCGTATCGAATGTTGTAAGCAAACGTTCAACAGCATCAAACTACGACGTGTTGACACTGTGAAGTCTTTCGCATCGATGGCAAATAGCTTCAAAGTCCGTGGAAGTAAGGTAGTGATTGACCCCACAATTCTGTTCAACCGCATCACATGTGTTATTCAGTCACAAGCAGAGATGGAAGAGTATCTCAAATATGAACTCGCCCCGAAACCACCAGCACTGTTTGATTCTGCTGGAATGAGGAAGACACAGAAAAGCACGCTCGGTAAGATCCTCAAAACATACGGTTCCGAGCAAACTAAAATCCCAGAACATTCTCTGTTTGTTGTAGATGGTGGATTTTTATTGAGGGCAGTTGTATGGCCTAAACAGTCGTCATATAAGGACATATGTACATCATATTCCAATTATCTAGTGAGACATTTTGGGGCGCACGTCGTGGTTGTTTTTGATGGTTATGCTTGTACAATGTCGACAAAGGGCATGGAACAAGCCCGTAGATCTAAAGACAGGTATTCCATTGATATCAATATCTCACCCGAGTTACCAGCCACCACACCCCAATCCGATTTCCTTGCAAATGCCAAGAACAAAACCCAACTGATCGATCTTCTAATGCAGGAGCTATCTGCTATCAATATTCAGTCCAAGCAGGCCGAGGCTGATGCTGATGTACTGATAGCCGAAACTGCACTTGACATCGCTCAAGATGACAACAATGGTGTCGTTGTGGGAACAGACACAGACTTGTTAGTCATTCTTACCTCTCGAGTTCAACCGGGATGTAATATTCACATGATGTATTCCATTACCCCAAACTTACTAGTTTCAGTTAGTGAAATAGCAACCAAAATGGGTGACCATAGAAGCAACCTCCTTGTAGCACATTCTATAAGTGGTTGTGACACTACTTCTGCACTCTTTCGTGTTGGTAAGAAGAAAGTATTCAGTACAATTGTCTCCGATGTTACTAGCGACTCACAACAATATGTCAACACAATTTTGGCGGATGACAGTACACCAAGTGCAGTAGCCGCTGCCGGGGAACAACTTCTCCTGATCTTATACGGGAGTAAAACTGTTTCCTCTCTCGACCAATATAGATATGTCACTTACAAGCGTTATGTAGCAAAATCTAAACTGAATAAACCCATCGACCTAGCCTCACTCCCACCAAGCAGCGATGCTGCACAACATGTCTACAGATGTTATCTCCAGGTCCAACAATGGCTGGGCACTTCGCTTCCTCCGACGGATTGGGGGTGGTCGCTAGACAATGGTCTTCTTGTACCGACTGCAGCCACAAAGCCATGTGCCCCCGATAGCCTACTGAATCTGATCAGTTGTGGTTGCAAGAGTGCTTGTACAAAAAGGTGTGGGTGTAAGAAGGCAGGACTCTCTTGCTCAGGTTTGTGTAATTGCAGTTCGGATTCTTGTAACAACCACAGAAACACTGTCCTGTCGGAAATTTCTGAGTTCGAAGAATAATATGTATATAGGTCATGTCATTTCTGTATATAGCGTTGATAATAGTCAATGTAACTTAATCCATGTTGATTGATTTGTACATTCTGTAAATATTATTTATTGATTTTTGTACATTCTGTAAATATTATTTATTGATCTAATGCTGCCAGACACAGACGTGTCTGTTCGGTCCCAAGCCCGAAAATAGTTGAGTTCTCATGCTGACGAATTTTATGCCAAAAGGGGAACTCGGCCAGAAGCAGAGGGGGTCTTCCATAATGTCTATTTTGTAAGCAATGATAAAAGTCTTCAAATGGTGGTGGATTTTTTATCGTCTGTCCAACTAACATCCCGTTCTGTACTACGACTCTTTGGGCAAATCCGTTAGGAAAATCGTCATTTTTTGCGTAAATCCGATACTTTTTTGTGAATTTTCAATAATTTTTCGCAGAAATTGTCACAGAATGCACATTTTCCTCTAGGTAAATGTATATTAGACATTATGTAGCTCGAAATACGCGTAAACAAAAAATACAGTTGGATCCATTCGAGGTTACAAAGTTCGTGCGATTTTTTTTGATTTTTTTCAAACGCGTTTTCGAAAAAAGGCTGTAGAAAAAAAAGCTCAACTGGGATTTTAGGGGACTTTTGTCTAATCGTTCAGTGACATGTACTCGACATTCCCTGAGAAAATCAGCTTTCTCCGATTTTTTCCCCTAATGAAACCTAATGTTCTTGGGCTACAATGTGTCTAGCAAGCTCAGAGGACTTCATTCTGATCCCTTCAGGAATCTGACAATATTATAGGCTGTCTATTTACCCATTTTTGTGGAGTGCACCCTCAGACAGCAGTCGATTTAATGGGATGTCCCTTTATCCACAAATCTATACCAATGATCTTTCGTGCTCCATTTATATATATTACAATTATTAAATATTTTTATAGCATGATTATCTACTCTACAATATATGAAAAGCCAAGGACATAAATTTTAGCTTTACACACCAACCGTGATGAACACGTCAGCAATGGGATTGCAGTAGTTAAAATTTACACCTACAGTGGAACTACATCAAAGTTAACCTTTGGTGACGTCGACCTGAATGCGAACTTATCTAAATTTATCGCTCGTCGCCTCGCGAAGAGTGAAATGAAAGTGGCAATTATTTATTACGGTTTTAATTGAGTTTACCCCATAAAACACCAAAAATTAACAAACATGCATTGTCTCACGTTAATAAAGCATCGTTTCGGTGATAAAACTTACAGAGGATGCACCGCCCGCGGATCCTCATGTAAACAAAAACAAATTCGCAAGCATTTACGGTTGCTGTTCAGTAAAATTGAGAACAAATAACAGCGACTCTTAATAACATGACGATCATGGCATAAATAAAATATACCCAAAGTAGCTTTGTATACCAAATGTTCACCACTCGTGGTGAAGTGGTGTTTACCAGGTAATTGATCAAACTATCTTACTGAGAGGGAACTGATCAAACTATTTTATTGAGAGGGAACTGATCAAACTATCTAACTGGGAGTGAACTCATCGAACAATCTTACTGGAAGGGAACTGATCAAAACTATCTTACTGGGAGGGAACTGATCAAACTATCTTACTGGGAGGGAACTGATCAAACTATCTTACTGGGAGGGAACTGATCAAACTATCTTACTTGGAGATAACTGATCAAACTATCTTACTCAGAGGGAACTGATCAAATGATCTTACTGGAAGGGAACTGATCAAACTATCTTACTGGGAGGGAACTCATCAAACTATCTTTCTGGGAGGAGACTGATCAAACTATCTTACTTGGAGATAACTGATCAAACTATCTTACTCGGAGGGAACTGATCAAATGATCTTACTGGGAGGAAACTGATCAAACTATCTTACTGGGAGGGAACTGATCAAACTATCTTACTGGGAGTGAACTGATCAAACTATTTTACTGGGATGAGACTGATCAAACTATCTTACTGGGAGTGAACTGATCAAACTATTTTACTGGGATGAGACTGATCAAGCTATCTTACTGGGAGTGAACTGATCAAACTATCTTACTGGGAGGAGACTGATCAAACTATCTTACTGGGAGGAGACTGATCAAACTATCTTACTGGAAGGGAACTGATCAAACTATCTTACTGGGAGGAGACTGATCAAACTATCTTACTGGGAGGAGACTGATCAAACTATCTTACTGGGAGTGAACTGATCAAACTATCTTACTGGGATGAGACTGATCAAATTATCTTACTGGGAGTGAACTGATCAAACTATCTTACTGGGAGGAGACTGATCAAACTATCTTACTGGGAGGGAACTCATCAAACTATCTTACAGGAAGGGAACTGATCAAACTATCTTACTGGGAGGGAACTCATCAAACTATCTTACTGGGAGTGAACTGATCAAACTATCTTACTGGGAGGGAACTGATCAAACTATCTTACTGGGAGGGAACTGATCAAACTATCTTACTGGGAGGAGACTGATCAAACTATCTTACTGGAAGGGAACTGATCAAACTATCTTACTGGGAGGGAACTGATCAAACTATCTTACTGGGAGTGAACTGATCAAACTATCTTACTGGGAGGAGACTGATCAAACTATCTTACTGGAAGGGAACTGATCAAATTATCTTACTGGGGGGGGGGGGGGGGCTGATCAAACTATCTTACATGAAGGGAACTGATCAAACTATCTTACTGGGAGGGAACTGATCAAACTATCTTACTGGGAGTGAACTGACCAAACTATCTTACTGGGAGGAGACTGATCAAACTATCTTACTGGAAGGGAACTGATCAAATTATCTTACCGGAAGGGAACTGATCAAACTATCTTACTGGGAGTGAACTGATCAAACTATCTTACTGGGAGGAGACTGATCAAACTATCTTACTGGAAGGGAACTGATCAAATTATCTTACTGGGGGGGGGGGGGGACTGATCAAACTATCTTACAGGAAGGGAACTGATCAAACTATCTTACTGGGAGGGAACTGATCAAACTATCTTACTGGGAGTGAACTGATCAAACTATCTTACTGGGAGGAGACTGATCAAACTATCTTACTGGAAGGGAACTGATCAAATTATCTTACCGGAAGGGAACTGATCAAACTATCTTACAGGAAGGGAACTGATCAAACTATCTTACTGGGAGGGAACTCATCAAACTATCTTACTGAAAGGGAACGGATCAAACTATCTTACTGGGAGGGAACTCATCAAACTATCTTACTGGACGGGACCTGATCAAATTATCTTACCGGAAGGGAACTGATCAAACTATCTTACAGGAAGGGAACTGATCAAACTATCTTACTGGGAGTGAACTGATCAAACTATCTTACTGGGAGGAGACTGATCAAACTATCTTACTGGACGGGAACTGATCAAATTATCTTACCGGAAGGGAACTGATCAAACTATCTTACAGGAAGGGAACTGATCAAACTATCTTACTGGGAGTGAACTGATCAAACTATCTTACTGGGAGGGAACTGATCAAACTATCTTACTGGGAGTGAACTGATCAAACTATCTTACTGGACGGGAACTGATCAAATTATCTTACCGGAAGGGAACTGATCACTCTATCTTGCAGGAAGGGAACTGATCAAACTATCTTACTGGGAGTGAACTGATCAAACTATCTTACTGGGAGGGAACTGATCAAACTATCTTACTGGACGGGAACTGATCTAATTATCTTACCGGAAGGGAACTGATCAAACTATCTTACAGGAAGGGAACTGATCAAACTATCTTACTGGGAGTGAACTGATCAAACTATCTTACTGGGAGGAGACTGATCAAACTATCTTACTGGGAGGAGACTGATCAAACTATCTTACTGGGAGGAGACTGATCAAACTATCTTACTGGGAGTGAACTGATCAAACTATCTTACTGGGAGGAGACTGATCAAACTATCTTACTGGGAGTGAACTGATCAAACTATCTTACTGGAAGGAAACTGATCAAACTATCTTACTGGGAGGGAACTGATCAAACTATCTTACAGGAAGGGAACTGATCAAACTATCTTACTGAGAGGGAACTGATCAAACTATCTTACAGGAAGGGAACTGATCAAACTATCTTACTGAGAGGGAACTGATCAAACTATATTACTGGGAGGGAACTGATCAAACTATCTTACTGGGAGGGAACTGATCAAACTATCTTACTGAGAGGGAACTGATCAAACTATCTTACAGGAAGGGAACTGATCAAACTATCTCACAGGGAGGGAACTGATCAGACAATCTTACTGAGAGTGAACTGATCAAACTATCTTACTGGGAGTGAACTGATCAAACTATCTTACTGGGAGTGAACTGATCAAACTATCTTACTGGGAGGGAACTGATCAAACTATCTTACCGGAAGGGAACTGATCAAACTATCTTACCGGAAGGGAACTGATCAAACTATCTTACAGGAAGGGAACTGATCAAACTATCTTACCGGAAGGGAACTGATCAAACTATCTTACAGGAAGGGAACTGATCAAACTATCTTACAGGAAGGGAACTGATCAAACTATCTTAGCGGAAGGGAACTGATCAAACTATCTTAGCGGAAGGGAACTGATCAAACTATCTTACCGGAAGGGAACTGATCAAACTATCTTACTGGGAGTGAACTGATCAAACTATCTTACTGGGAGTAAACTGATCAAACAATCTTACTGGGAGTGAACTGATCAAACTATCTTACTGGGAGGGAACTGATCAAACTATCTTACTGGACGGGAACTGATCAAATTATCTTACCGGAAGGGAACTGATCAAACTATCTTACAGGAAGGGAACTGATCAAACTATCTTACTGGGAGTGAACTGATCAAACTATCTTACTGGGAGGAGACTGATCAAACTATCTTACTGGGAGGAGACTGATCAAACTAACTTACTGGGAGGAGACTGATCAAACTATCTTACTGGGAGTGAACTGATCAAACTATCTTACTGAGAGGGAACTGATCAAACTATCTTACTGGGAGTGAACTGATCAAACTATCTTACTGGGAGTGAACTGATCAAACTATCTTACTGGGAGGAGACTGATCAAACTATCTTACTGGGAGAATACTGATCAAACTATCTTACTGGGAGGGAACTGATCAAACTATCTTACTGGGAGGAAACTGATCAAACTATCTTACTGAGAGGGAACTGATCAAACTATCTTACAGGAAGGGAACTGATCAAACTATCTTACTGGGAGGGAACTCATCAAACTATCTTACTGGGAGTGAACTGATCAAACTATCTTACTGGGAGGGAACTGATCAAACTATCTTACTGGGAGGGAACTGATCAAACTATCTTACTGGGAGGAGACTGATCAAACTATCTTACTGGAAGGGAACTGATCAAACTATCTTACTGGGAGTGAACTGATCAAACTATCTTACTGGGAGGAGACTGATCAAACTATCTTACTGGAAGGGAACTGATCAAATTATCTTACTGGGGTGGGGGGGACTGATCAAACTATCTTACAGGAAGGGAACTGATCAAACTATCTTACTGGGAGGGAACTGATCAAACTATCTTACTGGGAGTGAACTGATCAAACTATCTTACTGGGAGGAGACTGATCAAACTATCTTACTGGACGGGAACTGATCAAATTATCTTACCGGAAGGGAACTGATCAAACTATCTTACAGGAAGGGAACTGATCAAATTATCTTACTGGGAGTGAACTGATCAAACTATCTTACTGGGAGGGAACTGATCAAACTATCTTACTGGACGGGAACTGATCAAACTATCTTACTGGGAGGGAACTGATCAAACTATCTTACTGGGAGTGAACTGATCAAACTATCTTACTGGGAGGAGACTGATCAAACTATCTTACTGGACGGGAACTGATCAAACTATCTTACAGGAAGGGAACTGATCAAACTATCTTACTGGGAGGGAACTGATCAAACTATCTTACTGGGAGTGAACTGATCAAACTATCTTACTGGGAGGAGACTGATCAAACTATCTTACTGGACGGGAACTGATCAAACTATCTTACAGGAAGGGAACTGATCAAACTATCTTACAGGAAGGGAACTGATCAAATTATCTTACTGGGAGTGAACTGATCAAACTATCTTACTGGGAGGGAACTGATCAAACTATCTTACTGGGAGTGAACTGATCAACCTATCTTACTGGGATGGAACTGATCAAACTATCTTACTGGGAGGGAACTGATCAAACTATCTTACTGGACGGGAACTGATCAAATTATCTTACCGGAAGGGAACTGATCAAACTATCTTACGGGAAGGGAACTGATCAAACTATCTTACTGGGAGTGAACTGATCAAACTATCTTACTGGGAGGGAACTGATCAAACTATCTTACTGGACGGGAACTGATCAAATTATCTTACCGGAAGGGAACTGATCAAACTATCTTACAGGAAGGGAACTGATCAAACTATCTTACTGGGAGTGAACTGATCAAACTATCTTACTGGGAGGGAACTGATCAAACTATCTTACTGGACGGGAACTGATCAAATTATCTTACCGGAAGGGAACTGATCAAACTATCTTACAGGAAGGGAACTGATCAAACTATCTTACTGGGAGGAGACTGATCAAACTATCTTACTGGGAGGAGACTGATCAAACTATCTTACTGGAAGGGAACTGATCAAACTATCTTACCGGAAGGGAACTGATCAAACTATCTTACAGGAAGGGAACTGATCAAACTATCTTACTGGGAGGAGACTGATCAAACTATCTTACTGGGAGGAGACTGATCAAACTATCTTACTGGAAGGGAACTGATCAAACTATCTTACTGGGAGTGAACTGATCAAACTATCTTACTGGGAGGAGACTGATCAAACTATCTTACTGGGAGGGAACTGATCAAACTATCTTACTGGGAGTGAACTGATCAAACTATCTTATTGGGAGGAGACTGATCAAACTATCTTACTGGGAGGGAACTGATCAAACTATCTTACTGGGAGGGAATTGATCGAACTATCTTACTGGGAGGGAACTGATCAAACTATATTACTTGGAGAGAACTGATCAAACTATCTTACTGGAAGGGAACTGATCAAACTATCTTACAGGAAGGGAACTGATCAAACTATCTTACTGGGAGGGAACTGATCAAACTATCTTACTGAGACGGAGCTGATCAAACTATCTTACTGGGAGGGAATTGATCGAACTATCTTACTGGGAGGGAACTGATCAAACTATCTTACTTGGAGAGAACTGATCAAACTATCTTACTTGGAGATAACTGTTCAAACTATCTTACTGGGAGGGAACTGATCAAACTATCTTACTGGGAGGAAACATATCAGACTATCTTACTGGGAGGGAACTGATCAAACTATCTTACTGGGAAGGAACAGATCAAACTATCTTGCTGGGAGGGAACTGATCAAACTATCTTATTGGGAGGGAATGTATCAAACTATCTTCCTTGGAGAGAACTGATCAAACTATCTTACTGGGAGGAAACTGATCTAACTATCTTTCCGGAAGGGAACTGATCAAACTATCTTACTGAGACGGAGCTGATCAAACTATCTTTCTGGGAGGGAATTGATCAAACTATCTTACTGGGAGGGAACAGATCAGACTATCTTACTGGGAGTGAACTCATCGAACTATCTTACTGGGAGGGAACTGATCAAACTATCTTACTGGAAGGGAACGGATCAAACTATCTTACTTGGAGAGAATTGATCAAACTATCTTACTGGGAGGAAACTGATCTAACTATCTTACCGGAAGGGAACTGATCAAACTATCCTACTGGGAGGGAACTGATCAAACTATCTTACTGGAAGGGAACGGATCAAACTATCTTACTTGGAGAGAATTGATCAAACTATCTTACTGGTAGGAAACTGATCTAACTATCTTACCGGAAGGGAACTGATCAATTTATCTTACTGGGAGGGAACTGATCAAACTATCTTACTGGAAGGGAACGGATCAAACTATCTTACTTGGAGAGAATTGATCAAACTATCTTACTGGTAGGAAACTGATCTAACTATCTTACCGGAAGGGAACTGATCAAACTATCTTACTGAGACGGAACTGATCAAACTATCTTTTTGGGAGGGAATTGATCAAACTATCTTACTGGGAGGGAACTGATCAAACTATCTTACTGGGAGGGAACTGATCAAACTATCTTACTGGGAGGGAACTGATCAAGCTATATTACTGGGAGGGAACAGATCAGACTATCTTACTGGAAGGGAACTGATCAAACTATCTTACTTGGTGGGAACTGATCAAATAAACTTACTGGGAGGGAACTGATCAAACTATCTTACTGGGAGGAAACTGATCAAACTATCTTGCTGGAAGGGAACTGATCAAACTATCTCACAGGGAGGGAACTGATCAAACTATCTCACAGGGAGGGAACTGATCAGACAATCTTACTGAGAGGGAACTGATCAAACTATCTTACTGCGTGGGAACTGATCAAACTATCTTACTGGGAGGTAATTGATCAAACTATCTTACTGAGAGGGAACTGATCACACTATCGTACTGAGAGGGAACTGATCAAACTATCTTATCAGCTTTTAAATTTAATACTTCGTCATTTAATCTACATTACTCCCCCCCCCCCCCCTTTACAGAATCCAGAACTTCTGGTCCATTTTACAAAATATACATTGAAAGAATTCGACATGTCTGTGTTTTGGGAAGAGTTTGGGACACATTCGGGGCTGCAGGATTGGGGCGGGCGGGGGTGAGGGGGTTCCCGATTGTTCTTATGGACAAATACACATCCTTCTTTTTTGAGCTGGTAAGACAAGGAACGGTCAATCACCGTCATTAGCGCTTTGTGACTCGGCAATAGCGCGATAAAGGCTTCGGCTGTGCGTCTACCTGTTCCAGGTACGATTACCACTTTAGTTGAGGGAGTTTGTCGACTGATTTTTGTTTATTTTTTCCTAGGATGACGTTACACCCAATCCCCACAATTTAGCCCACGTGTTTGGTAATTACGAATTATCTCATTTATCACGGATATCTGCGACGCTTGGAGTCGTTATACGCTTTCAAATAGCAAAATCCCTAACACCTTAAACCCCGATTGTATCCTCAATAACATCAGTTGGAAGGGTTTATACTCATTATTTGGGGGAAGACAAATTAACATTTTCAACGTGCACCCTTCTGTGTGTACGTCGAAAATACTGATTGTTAAACCCACACAATCACTGAGCAGCCATAATGCATAACAAAATTATGACGTACATGTGCTCACCACTCTTGTGTAGAATCTTTTTTTGCGACTCGACTAGTTTCTGGGGTGGAATAGCTACCCATCGCGCATGCGTGACTCGTAGCTGTACGTACCCAAAGGAGGTACAGTTGCGAGAAAAGACTCTCTTCAAGCATAATGTGCACAAAACAAATATTTAATGGCATGCAGAGTGAGTATAATAAGAGTAGAAAGAACAGTACTGTAATCACAGATGGACAGAAAGTTTCGATCAGATTGCTGGGTCGTGATACGGTGGAAATTCGCTGTCAGCGTATCTCTATGCATCGCGAGAAACGGCCCCTTGGGTCCAAAGAGTTAAATGAGGATAAAATGTATACTCTGTTAATCAATCGGTTAACTGAAATATATCGTATTCTTACAGATATACAAGTATCAAATACACCCCCAGACAAAATAATCTGCAGACAGTATAATTGCTGTTAACGTCGGTAAAGCATACAGGTGAGGTCAACTTATCAGCTTTGATCGTTACGACCAAAGCTGATAAATAGACCTCACCTGTATGCTTTACCGACGTTTTTTAACGGCTCTCAAAGTGTGAAATCTAATACATCTCCTGGAAAATCTCAAAATATCCACTCGGATGCATGGAAATGGGGGTTTTGGGACCCTGGAATTTAACTTTTCATACTGACGACCATCCATCGCCTGATTCAGCTCAGTAGCGTAGAGGAAAATCTTGTGCCCCCCCCCCCCCCCACCCCGCGAGGTAGAGACGGGGGCCCTTTTATTATGGTGGTTGCCATTAAACGGGAGCAAATTTAGTGTTGTTACTGTGCACAGCATACAGGATTTCACGTAGTACATACGCCATAAATTAAATGAAGGTATAGCCTATAGGATCGATTCTAAAAGTACGACTCTGTAGATTTTTTCATTACATGTTTTAAGTTTCACCCCCACCATCCAACGATACACACATGAACGCCCAACATGTGTGACTTGAGAGGCACCATGTATGTATATTGTTCATTTCTCACCCCTATCAGTTACAATGATGTAGCGTTCACTTAACCCTTTACCTAACCTGAAAAGCAGACGACACTCGCAAAAATAATTCTTGAATAACTATTTGTTTTCATTGTTTGTCTCAAAAACATAGGTTATGACCCCTCGTTGGAACGAGCTCGACGAGCTCGTTCCAACGAGGGGTCATAACCTATGTTTTTGAGACAAAAAATGAAACTTAATTGGCGATTTTTGAGAATAGCACTCGCTGGTTTTGGCCGTTACGTTAGGTAAAGGGTTAAAAGAATAATACATAGACTACAAAGAGTGCGTCGTGTGGAAGTGAGAGTTTGAAATTATGTGTATTTGGTACACAGTCTCGCTCTCCCTCTCCATTTCCCTCTTTCTTCCAGCGTTGGGACGTCCTTCAAGACGGGGGCCCAACTTGTAGCCCCCCTCCCCCGCAATGCTGGCCCTGCGGGCCCAACCGCTACGCCACTGATTCAGCTCCCCCACTTTGAAAATCGTTCCGCCGCCCCTGGAGTTGTCAATTCTTAGTAAGCTGACTGTTTTTAACCCTTCCGGCATTGTGTTTCCCTGAATAAGCTCATCTTATACATTTAATCATATCTTGAACGATCCTGCGAATCCATTTTGCAATATTGGAGGTTCTGTAAAATATAACGTCATATATTTATAGATATACATGTATATAATTAAATAATTTCTGCCTCTCCTCGTTTATTTTGTTTGATATTTATTTATTTAATTATTTATTAGGGTTTAACGACACGTTCGACAACCAGGATCACCGCGTGAGGGGCAGTTTTACGAGTGGAGGAAGCCGTAGTACCCGAGGAGAACCAACGGGCAACGGTGAGCAACTGTCAGATTTCCCATCATACTACCTCCACACAAGCAGGGTTAGCACTGGTTGAAGACAAGTGCACCATCGACGTGCAGTACTGGCTGGCATCGAATCGTGAATATTTCGTTTTGAGTTTCAATGCAGTAACAACTGATCCATCGCGCTCCCTACTTTGTTTGCTAACTAACAACTGGAAAGTATTTTGTTTGATAACTGACATTGGTATGTATTGTATGTACGAATCTATGCATATAGTCTGCGTTGAAAAGAGTTCACGTATTTCAAGTGTAGGTAAACAAAGATATAAAAAGATTAAACATATTCTATTTCCAGACATTACGATCGGACCCTGAACTGTTAAGATTTGCCCACTGAACTTGGATGTTCGAATATCTGCTGTCCTGTATTGAGAGAAGCAAGGATGTCGACAAAACAAGCAAGTGGAGATTATCTCAAACTGGAGTGTGCAATAACTTGATACACCTGTTTCTGCTTCCTGGTGTCCGCAGTTAACGTCGTTGAGGATCACGACACTTTTTGGATGCGTGCACATGACGGTATGTATATCTAATTTTGTTTATTTATATTTATCTTTCATTTTCTAATACAGTCGCTTAACCCTTTACCCGCTCTGTTTTACTGGTAAAACATGACCCACTCACAATGCTTGGGGTGGAAGTCCTCCAAAATGGGCAACATGGGTATAAACGATTGGCTGGGCTTAACTTTATTTTCATGTTGCGGTCATGATTAGCAATTGTGCAGAACTACGTGACCTTAAACAGCAATAAATAAATAAATATAACCTTTTACCCAACGTTACTCCCAAACCGATCAGCGCTATTTACAAAAATCGCCATTCAAATCTTATTTTTTCAATATTTGTCTCAAAACATAGCTTATGACCCCTCATTGGAACGAGCTCCGTGAGCTCGTTCCAATGAGGGGTCATAAGCTATGTCTTTGAGGCAGAACATGAAATATTTTAGTTAATAAATGTTTATAAACGCCTTCTTGCATTTGGGGTATGTGAAGTGTTGAAATGTATTGCCTATTTTTGCGGTGTACATGTGCTTGAAGTACAGGCCATGCGTATCTTCCGATATCGGTTTAAACAGAGATAACATTTCTATTTTATGAGACATATTAAGTGCCAATAAAAAGATTTGCACCAGGCATGAAAATTATGCGAAATCTGAGCCGTTTCATTTCTTTTACCCCAACTTTAGTTAATTATCTCACGAATTATAAATGCAGAAAGGTTGATGTTCGTAAAACAAGCGGCATCAACAGTGTCAAATAACCGAAATAAACCACGCATTGAGTAATTGGCAAAATCGTTGCTACTGTTCATTCAATAATGTTGCCACAATTGATGGCCTTTCTCGATCAAATCGCGACTCTGGTCGCGATACACAGATAGACACTGCCGCAGTATGAGATGACATCAGTAACCTAGTACTCAGCCCACCAGTCAAATTCTGTGATGAATCCGAGGTTGTTATGAGCTATTTGTTTACCCACTTGTCGCGAAGATTGCGCGCAAACGATCGTTGATTTAATGTGACGTAATTTACTCACAAAGATATACAGATATTCTTTCGTGCTCCATTTATAGATATTCCAATCAGTAAGTAGTTGATTCGCCTTGAAAACATAATATATTAACACCATTCGTGGCGGGGGGGGGGGGGGGGGGTTCGGTGGCGTTGTGGTAACCGGTTCTCGTCCGATCACCGAAGTTAAGCAACGTCGAGCCCGGTTAGTCCTTGGATGGATGACCGTCTGAGCGATCAATTCGGACTCCCGCGTTGTGTCCTTGGGCAAGGCACTTAACCCCGATTGTCCACACGGGGGCACGATGACGCCGTGTACTAAGCCATACTGCACGTCGATGGTGCGCATGTCTTCAACCAATCTTACCCTGCCTGTGCTGCAGTGCGGAGTTACGTTGTTGGGGAGCAGACAGCTGTTCGTCGTTGCTCGGTGATTCCCTCCGGGTACTCCCGCTTCCTCCACCCGTAAAGCTGTCACGGTCACGATTAGTCATTGTGCATAAGTATGTGACCTTAAACACCAATACATAAATATAAATATACACCATTCGGTGGAACTACGCGACGCGTAATCATAAAACCACAGTACGTTGAGGGTGGATTGTTACACAATCACACATGGTGTGGAGATACCGCCCAAGGTACTACTCTCAAATTGTGTACAGAAACACAAGAAGCACAAGCAAAGTTTCAACCAAGTGACCTCCATTGGCTGAAACTTTGCTTATACTAACATCAAATTATTAACACCATTCGTGGAACTACGTGGCGCGTAATCATAAAGATGCAGCCGTGGTGAGTCTTAGTTCATAATTATTTAGCTAACAAACATGTTTAACCCTTTACCCAACGCAGACAATATTATTTTGAATATCATTTTTTCAATTTTTTCAAAAAAATTCAACAAAACCATATCATGTGACCCCTCGTTGGAACGAGCTCGATGAGCTCGTTCCAACGAGGGGTCACATGATATGGTTTTGTTGAAATTTTTTGAAAAAATAATATTTTTTTAACTGCTGAATTTACATATTACGCGGGCGTATGCGGCCGATTCGTTGGGTAAAGGGTTAATGGTATTCGTAAAGTAATTAAACATTTGGTCAAATCAAGTCTCGATAGAGAAACATTTCCTGCATTGTTCCAAAGAAACAGACTTTTATGACATTTTTTTTTTGAAATTGGGATAACCGCAGATTCGCCTTTCCGACCAACTGAAATATCCCAAACGATTGAATCTAAACATAGGCCACGGACTATTTAAGGCCTACAGTTAAAACTAGAAGTCCTGTCACGAAATGTGCACGAATAGCACGTCGATGTGCGCGTTAATCTACGCGTTATGGCCATAGTAAGGCTATCAAATTCTGTACATATGGTCTGTACACAAGCAATGTTTCAGCCAATGGGCCTCCGGGTGACCCGGAGGTCCATTGGCAGGGACATTGCCTGTGTTTTCAATGAGTAACCAGGAGAATCTGCCGTGCTTTGGATGACATTCGATATGGCAACTGCGCGCATTTCCTACGCGCTATTAAGCCTAGATAAGCGCACAGTTCGTGGCAGGACTTCTAGTTTTAACTGTAGGTTGGCTTCAGGCCATCACAGCTTCAGAGTCCTTTCAGAATTTGGCTGATGACACATGAGCTTGTGCCACGGGCTCCTAACAGGTCGCTAATGGGCGTTAGGCTACGAGTCACTGTCCAATAATGACGTGTCATACACAAGAAGGCCGTGTTATCACTTTTACAGCCGTAAGATATCGGGATCAGGTCCTTCATGCCTCACGTCCTTCCACTTATCCATGCGCATAACCTTACGTTTCAGAAGGATAATGCGAGGCCGCACGTCCCTAGGGTTTGTTGTGACTTCCTCAACGAAAACCCAGTTGCCGATTGGCCACCCTACAGTCCAGATTTGTCCCCGATCGAGCATTTGTGAGACGAGCTGGACAGGAGGGCCAGGAAGCGCGCCAACGTCCCAAAGGAACGTCGCTCAGCTCGAGCAGGCCCTTCTTCGGAAGTGGAATAACATCCCACAATGGACCAAAAACAACTTTATGGGGTCATGGTAAGAAGAGTAGGAGCAGCGACTGAAGCCCGGGGTGGGTACACCCGCTATTGAATTTGATCAGGAAATGGCGTAGGTTACCCAAGTTTGAACGTTATCCGTGCAAACGCCGTCTGTGTTAAGACAACAAAAACTCGTCAAAATTTAACCACTAATGAAGAGATAACATCACAATCTAAACAATGAAATAATCACCCATTAACACATTTGAAATATTTACCACAGAAGAAAAACTTGAGTTTCTTTTTTCCGCTAGTATATATATATATATATATTACATGTCTTTCGGGTTCCGAGGTGAATTCCCCGTTTCGGGCCAGGCCAGGCGGGTCCTTTGATAGTCTTTGTGTCATGGTTTTGAGTATACGGATCAAGTTCTGAAGGGTGAGAGGATAAAAGCGAGTAACTTGAACATGAGGCGCACCCGCGACTTCTGCAAGCCAAGTTCGGAAAATTTCTCGGATTATCAAATGAGGAATTCCTTTCGAAATCCCTGCTGCAAAAGTCACCATTTCATCCAGTACTTACCCTGAATTAAATGGAATTATACAGATAACAGATTGAACAACTCCGTGGGACCATCAAACTTATCAGTAAATGACTAACCGCTATTTTGTTAATACTAGGTCAGTAGCTCAGCTGCAGTGCCGTTGCGGGGGAATAATATTAGGGATGAGGTGGGGGCTGTGTTCTGGTTGACGGACCAGTGTATCCGTCACGGAGTGATGGCGCGACAAGAGCGGAGTCAGAGAACGAGATCTCGCGTCTTCCTCGGGCGACGTTGGAGCGCCCGAGGACAACATGAGAATCAGTGTCCGGGTGATCTGCCCGGGAAGTTTTTCAAAATCTGTTGTTCATACAAGCAATTTGATGGCTTTCCCGGTAGTTTCAAACATGATTTCTCAGCACCACAAATCCATCCGTTATTGAATAATCCTTCGTAAACTTTGTGGTGAAACTATCGTATGACACGCGCTAGGTCCATCACTGCGTTTTTTTAAACGTCTGTTGCGTTGGCAGGGTTTTTTATGGCGCATTATCCACTATCTGTACAAATCCGATAATTCAGTTCACACTCCGGAGTTGAAAACAAGTGCGCTTGGCATTATGAACGCCGAAATAGGTCGCATATCTTGTTTGTCACATGTCCTGTGGATAGAGAGTGGTTTAATCAATGGATTTATTTGTCATATTGAACATTGAACAGTATTCTATTATTAGCTGCAATTTTTGTGAGTCAATAATGCATGAGGTGTTCATTTTATAAACAAGAGAGAGAGAGAGATGGCGGTAAGGCTTCATCGTTGTTGATTTTTTAATGTGTCCACAACCTTTATTTTCAACCTTTCTGTTGTTTTGTCAAGCTTAAGTTTCGCCTGTCCGTTCGTTTGTGTGCTCTCCGTATGTCTGTACGCCGTTCCTCCGACAAACCGAAAACAAGAACCACGACTCAAGAGCTTACAATGTAATGCTAGTTAACGTTTCAAAAATATCTGTCTTCCTCGAATATTGCACGCTATTGAATTCTCTGTATGGTTCTAATTCAAGGAAATGGTGCGTGGTGGTTCAGTGGAAAAGCATTGGACTTCAGATCAGAAGGCCGTAAGTTCGATCGTGTCTCGCGTTATCGGCGGTGTGTTTTTGGACAAAACACTTACTCCGAATTTCAGCGTACTAAGTGTACTGCACGTTAATGGTACTCGTGGCTTCAGCAATGTTCAACGGATGGGTAATTTTGCCCGAACGCGGTTAGTAAGTCGGAAAGTCGCCGCTGCTTGGGGTTCTTCCTGGGTACTCCGGCGTTCTCTACCTGTAAAGCTACCCGACACGATATGACCCGGGGTGTTGTAATTACCCCCCCCCCCCCCAAAAAAAAAATCAAAAAACAAAGCACAAGAATATATATATAAAAATATATTGGCCAACATGTATGGTCTCAGCATTTAAACTCATGAATCTTAATTAATGGAAGATCCGTGAAGATGTAACTGCTTGAATTTAATTTTAAATAGCCTGTGTTCAGCAGGAATTCCACCGGGCATTTTGCTGAAGTTGGCCCCGACGGCAGTCGATCTCCGGACTACGATACCCAGTCGCATAACCGTAAATTTTCTTCCACCATACAAACTGTGCTAACGGCAGCCAAGGTTGTCATTAGATCAGCTGGTATGTTGGCAGAACATTATGTCTACCGCTGCCGTCAGCGCAGCAGGGTTGCCGTTAGCTCAGTTGGCACGATGGCAGAACATTTATCAGTAGAAGATTGGGTGCTGTAGCCCCGAGATCGACTCCTGTCGGAACAACTTCAGCAGAAAACTTCAGAGTTTTCGGTTCAGTCTTTCAGAACTTGCACAATGTATGGTGGAATTTCTGTTCGGCATGGTAATAAATAAATAAATAAATAAATAAATAAATAAATAAATAAATAAATAAATAAATAAATAAAATCAATCAATCAATTAATTAATCAATTAATTAATTAATTAATCCCCGAAAAAGGGTTGCAGGCATTATCAATATTCAGGACATGGGTCACCAGGTTATACCGTTGGTCTATGAACTGACATTTTGTTACTTTTTACTGTTTTGTCTCTAAGAAATTTTGAATATTCGTCAGATAGAAAATAGATAGCGGTGTTTCATATTTTGTGACATACTGGGAAAAACGATGAACACCATGAGAAAACCCGTGCATGCATCACGACTACTACGTGGATTTATCCACAAACAAATTTCCTGAGTTCTACACTATAATCCCTATTCAGAAAAGAAGTCGTGCTTTCATGAGGCAGCTGAGATATTTCATTAGTCATGACTTGAGTTGTGACAGTCGGGGCAATCTGGAGAGCGATGAAACGGCCCCGGTTGGTAGGACCTGGTAGGGGACCTAGGGTGTGACGTCTTAGTTACGTCAAATTTGGTCGTCGTGTTAGCTTGCGTGGGCGGCCATCTTGTAATGTCATCCCCATAATGATGCGTGGGCTTAGTGCGCATGCAAAGCGCGTCTTGTTGGGGGACCCGTGTTTCCGTCGTCCATTTTTATACTTGAGACCGCCATCTTGGTGTCTATGGTTGCACGTGGTTTATATGTGATCCAAAGGCCTTTAATGGGAAAAGGATGTTCGATTAAACTGGAGTAAATCTAATTACCCAAATAGACCCGACAATTTCCCCAAATCAACAAAACACCCAAAACTACCGAAACAATCTCATTTCCTCCACAATCCTACTTTTTTTCTAATAATTGTAGCACGCAGTGCTATAGGTCGCACTCCTATGTACAGAAGCAAACCTAATTACCCAAACAGAACCCAAATCATCAAAACCTACCGAAACGGACTCCCCAGAATCACCATTTTTCTGCCCATTCGTTTAATTTAATTTAAATATCGAACTATACTTTTACACGTTTCTATGCACATCGACCTATATTTAGTAACATCCTTAACTGACCCCTTACTATTGCGACTGATCTATAATTATTAAGTTAATTAATTTACCCCTAACTAATTTCGATGTGGAATTATATTTTTACCCGTTCCTACGCTCAATAATATATTTTTAGTAACATCCTTATTTGACACCTCTACTATTGATACTGATCTATTTTATTTAGTTCATTTACTAACCCCCTTTATTTTAATTTAGTGTGAGGATCAAGATGTTTCTGAACTGACCAATCAGATCGAAGTAACTCAGCCAATCAGATTAATGTATTCCCATTGTGTTTCGTTTCCATTACTTTGTACGTTAATTTCCCATTTTCCGATTTCAACCTGTAATCATTTGGGAAACAAATACAACTGTTGATCGAGGATCCAAAAGTGGATCAAAACTACATGCTGTTTTCTTCATCTCTTGGCGGAAAAGGATCACCTCTGTGTACTCAGGCTATTTAAAAAGCTTTGTGTGTGTGCATTAATTACTCTAAGGATCATGGGGGCCTCCTGCCAAAAGGAACAATCATATGAGGACAGCTCACGGACAAGTTGAGAAATTTGACTGTAGCAACTGCTATAATAAATTTACTTGGAAAGATAAATTAGAAAATCATAAGAAAACCCATTTAGATATTTACACTTGTTTAGAATGAGGGCATTTTGTACACTCTAACAGACATAAGAACACCGCCCATCGCCCTGTCACCCTTCCCAAGAAACGCAGTTCTGAAAACACTGGCCCCGGACCTTTCCGTACCGTTTTGAACATAGATCCCCACTGATTTTGATACGGGCCATGTGGCTGAAACCGATGAAGAAGTCTTGGAAATTTATCTTAGGAAGTGGAATGCCATTAGCACCCATCACATCGAAAATAGGAAATTCGGGACATTTATAATTATGTTCCGCTCCACAGTTTTCCAAGTGTAGTGGTCGAGGTATAAAGTCCATTTACCAACCAGCCTGGTTGGTCCGGATCTCTTAGTCTCGTGTTAAATCGGTCGCTTTCTGTGTTAGAGGTCGACGGTTCGAAGCACGGCTCCAGCACTTATCTCTCCTCATGTTACATTTGGGGGCTCGTCCGATCCTCAGCAGTAGGTGGCACTGCGGGTATTTCGACCGCTCTGAAGGAGGAACCTGGGTGAGATTCACATATGGTGAATCTCAAAAGAAGGGGAGAGTAGTGCTGCGGTCGAGGTATAAAGGCTATTTACCAACCAGCCTGGTTGGTCCGGATCTCTTAGTCTCGTGGTAAATCGGTCGCTTTGTGTGTTAGAGGTTGACGGTTCGAACCCCGGCTCCCGCACTTATCTCGCCTCCTGTTACACAGGCATTTCCAAAAATGATATGCCATACACTCTACAAATGCGAACATTTTTTGACTTAGTTATCTAACCTCTATTATATATTACATTTTCCAAATCCACTAAAACCATATATCACTATCTGACTAAGTATAAATAAACAATCTGAATGTGAGTGGAATAATTTATTGTCAAATACTGTGCTTCAACCTTCAAAATTGCATGATACCAGTCGCATTTCCAGCCACCCAGAAGCCTTAAAAGCAGAACAACCCCTTTTTACCTAACACAGATGCATATACCCCCCCCCCCCGCCCCACCCCCTGTTTCTAAACTGTGAAGAAAAAATTGTAGGTTTCCGTCTCATATTTTATTTACATGCCTGATAATAACTCCGTGTAAAAATGACATTTTAAGAAATAGTCAATTTTTCGGAACCACTGTTTCTCATAATTCCTCTGTTAATTTATCCCTTATCAGACTCCAACTCTGTGACAAAAACTTCAAATTCTCTTGTCCATCAAATAGCCTACTGTAATCATATATCTGGTACTAAAACAATATCTACAATTTACATGCCATTAGTTTCAACATATGACCTATGTTTAGAATTTTACCCATGTGCAATACTGCGAAACTGTAGAGCGAAACCTTAAGAGAAATCAAGAGTGATCTTCCCTCAGGTAAAGGAATGAGGAGTCTATCCTGAGTGAATGAACAAAAACCACAAGTCTCTATTTTCAACCAGTAAATATACTACTCAAAGTTTGCTGAGCACCAAATATTTGACACATCATTGTGAAATTTGCTTATGATATATTTGCGATATTTTTGGTGGATATGATTGAGGAATGTATTGAGATGGTTCCCAGTGTTTACATTAGCTCCCCTGACAGGCAGACCTTTCTTGACAGTCATGGAAAGCATGCACCCCTTGATTTTCAGGATGTTTTCGTGTACTGTCTACATGTACATAACATGTGTAGGGTATTCAGTCTTCATTTCACCACAAACCCTCGTGACTTAATGATTGAATATGGCAAATGCAAATGTAAGAAGATATTTGTCTGAAGCAGAAAGGTGGCGGGCTGTAGGGATGGTGGAGCAAGGAGTCAGATTGATGAAGCCGTTGGTGTACACCATACGGTGATCACCAGAGCCTGGGCAAGATTTCAGCAGTATGGCACACCAGTAATACGACATCATAGTGGTGGCAGAGACTGGGCAACATCTGCAGCTGAATACAGGTTTTTGATCATTCAGGCCCGTAGGAACCGCTTTGCCACAGCAATCCAGCTTCGCAGTGACCCCCAGAATGCATCAGGTATAAATGTTTCGACGCAGACTATCCGGACAAGGTTGCACAAAGGTGGTCTCCGATCGAGAAGACCATGTATTCGCACACCGCTGTCCCAGAACCACCACCGGGAACGATATGAATAGGCCATGGATCACGTTGGATGGACCAGAGAAGATTGGCGACCTGTCCTTTTTACAGATGAGTCAAGGTACTGCCTAGACCACACTGATAGGCGTTCTAGGGTATGGAAAAGACCAGGAGAGCGATTCCATACAGCCACAATTGCTGAGCATGGCCGCTATGGTGGAGGATCAATCGTGGTCTGGGGTGGCATCAGCAGGGATGGACGTACAGAGCTCTGTGTCCTTGAACGTGGTGCATTGACTGTACAACGGTATATTGATGAGATCCTGGATGTCCACGTCAGATTGTATGCAGGTGCAGTGGGTGATAGATTCATTCTGATGGACGATAATGCCAGTCCTCATGTTGTCCATGCTGTCGTTGAGTAACAACAGAGGGAGGGGATTGAGAGTATGGACTGTCCAACAAGATCCCCTGACCTCAGTCCAATCGAACATGTCTGGAATGAGTTGCAGCTTGCAATTTAAGCCCGTCCAGTCCAGCCAAGAAGTGTCCAGGACCTTGGTGGCATGCTGGTCCAAGAATGGAACAACATCCCACAAAGGACCACCATACACCTGATTAGGAGCATGGGGAGGCTTTGTCAAGCTGTAATTAACAGTAATGGGTCTCATACTGGATATGGAACCCATACCAGTTCGCTCCGTCAACGTTTTGGCAAATTTGAAAAATTTCCTCTTTTACCAATAATATCCTTTTTCCATGGTTATCGTATTCAAAAGCTCAAAAATAATGTCAAACACAAATAAAATCTTAATTTCTGTACTTAAATCATTAAAGATATAATTAAATAAAATATATATACACTTTTCATCACAATATTTCAACTAAAACGTAAAACAGGTAGTTGGATATACTTGGTGCTTAGCAAACTTTGAGTAGTACAGATACAGCATGGTCCTTTTGACTTCCGAATAGCTTTTGCGGACAGTTTTTGCCTAATTTGCACTCCCACACCACACGTCCTCAACCCCATACATTGCTCTGAGCCACTGGAGGTAGCATTTGTAACTCAACTTGACAACTCTCACCCGAACAGTTCCAAATTTCATACATTAGGACAATGTCCAGATGGAGCTATCAATTTGGATATAAATTGTTCAACAATTCCATTAGCACACCCTACAGGCCGCAGCTCTCAGTCGGTCAGTCCCATATTTCATTTGTTGCTTCGGTGTGATGTCTAGATGGGAGCTTTCGAATATTTTTGAATTGTGTTAAAAAACATGGCCGCCAACAGCCATCTTGGATTTGGATATAAACTGACGATAATTCCATTAGTACACCATACAGGCTGAATCTCCCAACTGGTGTTTTATGAATTTCATATGTAGCTTTGTTGTGTTGTCTTGATGGGAGCTATCAATTTTTTCTGAATTTCGTTCAAAAATATGGTCGCCAAAAACCATCTTGGATTTGGCATATTAATTGTCATTAATTCCATCAGTACACCCTGCACACCGCATCTCTCACCATCTCTCACACAATCCTCTTTCAAATTTCATATGTAGTTTTGGTGTGATGTCTAGATGGAAGCTATCATTTTTGTTTCTGAATTTGTTGAAAAACATGCCTGCCAGCAGCCATCTTGGATTTGACACAGAAATTGTTAACAATCCCATTAGCACACTCTACAGGCCACATCCCCCACCCCCATCTTTTTCGAAATTTCACCTTTGGTGTGATGTCTAGATGAGCGCTATAAATTTTTTTTCTGAATTTCTTTGAAAAACATGCCCGCCAGTGACAATCTTAGACTTGGCATAAAAATTGTCAGCAATTCCATCAGGCCGCACCTCTCACCCGATCTTTTTCAAATTTGATATGTAGCTTTGGTGTGATGTCTTTCTGTAGAAACTTGAGTGAATGCCGTGGCATTACTCCATCTTTCTATTTAGTTCAGTCCCTTCTTGGACAAGTTGAGATGTAGTGTCATTGACGCTTTCATTGTTATTACCACCAGCTTCATTGACTACTCAGATGCTGCCAATAGCACTGTTAAATACAATCAACATGTAAAACAAAAAGCAGTAACAACCATGGCTTTGGGGGTTTTGGTGTTGCTCTCTAGATATAAAAATGCAAACAGCTTAATGGACGGATGGCACACGGACATAGCACCAATGACCAAAATGATACAGTAGACACCATGCAAGAAATTTTGTGGTGAATAATAACCATCAAGCTGTTCACAATTGCATATATCTATCATGAATACAGAGCACAGTGTTCAGGAAATGCAATGCTCTATCTTAAGGTGTTTTCGCAAAAATCTGATGTAAATTCAAAAAGTTATGAAGTCAGGCTACACCACCAAATTTTTTAGAATGTCCACTTATTTCCTTGCAGTTGGGCTGAGCTATCACTTGCTGAATGTTAACTATCACTAACAAGTGTAAACAAAACAGAAATAATAATTAAAAAAATGGTATATTTAGGCTAAAAAAAATAATGTTTTGATTCCAGGCCCTCCCTCGTTGGATTTGAACCTCCCCATCAGACATTTTTATTATGTCATGTTTTTTAAAGAATTTGTGAAAACTTGGAATGGTCGTTTTTTCAACTTTCTCGACATGTAATTATTTAGCTGTGTTTGCAGTAAATTGGTTTTTCTTGTTGCAGTTTATGGGAGAGTGCCCAGAGGCACTCTCCCATAAACTGTAACAAGGCAAATTCTGATATACTGGATCATGATTTAATTATTTATTTATTTGCTGGTGTTTAAGGTCATATATTTCTGCACAATGGCTAATAATGGCCGCAACACCGATATAAACTCAAGTTTAACCAATCATTTAGAGCCATGTTTCCCATTTTAAAGGATTCCTACCCCAGGCTTTGGTTACTATTCTAATGGATCATGATGCTTGACAGATCTATACCATTAAAAGGAACAATAAAATACAAATCCTTCTAGCTGTTGTTACGGCAGTTAGTTATAAAAGGTATACTATAATTACACTAAAATACAACCTTTTCTCTTATTCAAGTGGAAAGACAGCAAAAAGATTTACTGAGTATACTCAAAACCCTTTACACGAAAAAAAAAAAAATAAAAAAAAAAATGAAATTAAAATCCTCCCTCCCTCACTGATTTGAAAAAAAAATGCCTGAGAATCAATACATTTTTTTATTTGGTCTTACAACTCAAACACAATTAAAGAACTTCCTGGTTCAAGAGTTGACACTGAAATCAACACGCTTTTGAGGATCCGCGTCACAGTTCTCCAGGCATTTCCAAAATATGTATGTCATACACGCTCTCCGGAATATTCTTTAACTTATTTATCTAAGCCCTAATATATATTACATTTTCCAAATCCACTAAAAATATATATCACTAACTGACTAAGTAGAAGTAAACAACCTGAATATGGGTGAAACAATTTATTGTTAAACGCAAGGCTTTGGCATGCACAACTGCATGACAAAATGCCGATACGAGCCATTTTTAGCCACCTTGCAGCGTCAAAAGCGGAATTTTCTCACTAACCCCATCTTCACTAACCCCATCTTCATATAACCCCCTGTTTCTAAAATGTGCAGAAAAAAAATTATATTTTTGTTTCATTTTCAGTTACATGCCTGGTAATAACTAATAAGTTAATTTTTCGAAGCCACTGTTGCCATAATTCGTATGGTAATTTACCCCTGTGCATCGGACTCCAACTCTCTGACCAAAACTTCAAATTCCCTTGTCCCACAATTAGCCAAATGTAATCATATATCTGATACTAAAATTATATCTCTAATTTACATGGCATTAGTTTCAGCATATGCCCGATGTTTAGAATTTTACCTCAGTGCAATAGTACGAAACTGCAGAGCGGCACCATCTGTGGGTCTCAGAAATATAAAGTTATAATTAATTTAAGCCACGGCAATATTTTGCGCAGCAAGGAAAATGAGGAACTTAAGATTTTACCTACCTTTTCAAACAATGCCCGAATTCTTGAAAGGCCACCCCTTATAGAAAATGCAGTAGATTTTGAAAATTTCCTCGAACACATTCAACACGAAGATGTTTTGGAATAGGCTAGACAGCAAAGACCCAACTCTAAATGGATTGTCCATCAATTGACTAATGTAACTTTTTTATGTGAACAAGATTAAAAATCGCCCAATCGGTGGGGCCTCTAAATATTTCTCCAAGTATATTTTGGAAAACCATTCGGTTGTTGCCCTTGTCAGTTATGAACACGACCCGACACACTTGTTTATTCCAGTAGTTACCCATCTGGAGCGGAAGTGAGCGACATTCCACGAATACTATGACACAGACCCTGAACTGAAAATACACATATGTACCCAAGGCTAACTTCCCAGGTGTGCAACTGGATGAACTCCCCAAAGTTGAAAAGGTATTTGAAGTAAATATTGAGATACTTGAACTCTTATTGGAAGGCGATGAAGTTATTGCTAAGATTAATCACATGTCTAATGGAAATTTTAGTGGGTATCTACGCTATTTTAGAGAATATCCGGAATTATCTCACGAGTATTGACCAGAAAATATTATTTTTTCTTTCTTGTTTATTTTCTTCTTTTTATTATATGCTACGTGACATTTTACTGTTCAATATGCAACCAATTCGACTGCAAACGCGTACGTTTCAAAATAATAACAAATATCACCTGATCAAATTATGTTCCCAACTTATCAAATGGGTGGAGTTTAGAATTGTCTGTACCTTCATGTGCCAAAGCATCTTGAATCACATGCCTGAGGGCTAATATGGTGGACATGTTAATATCGTGCACGAGGGAGTAACGTTTCTCGGAAATTTCCATTCAATAATTCATCATAGTTCCAATCAAAGCCTGTGTGTTACCTTAAGTGATAAAACTCTGTATGTCAATTTGTATCCGAAACATTTTACTTTCATCACTGACATTAATGAATATTGTAAGTCATTTGCGTGTCGTAAGTGGTGGTAAATTGTGGAAGAACGGGTTTCGTCTCGATGAACACGAGAAAACATTACTGCAAATGTGCCCTATAAGTATGTTGGCAGTATCCACCACACCTCGAAGACCATTTTTGAAAAAAATTACACGAAGAGGGTATTTCTATTCCAAAACACTTACGGCCGTATCCCAATAGGGCTAAATTTGATTTCGAGTGCTATTTTGACAAGACTTCTCTGCCCACCTCCACTGATGCTCTTGCCTGGGAAACCCAACACAAACCCCTCAGTGTTAGTGTATTTAATAATGTCCCGGTTTTGATAGCCCCTAATGTTTTATCACTGAAGGTAACACACAGGCTTTGATTGAAACTATGATGATTTATTGAATGGAAATTTCCGAGAAACGTTACTCCCTCATGCACGATATGAACATGTCCACCATATTAGCCCTCAGACAGGTGATTCAAGATGGTTTGGCACATGAAGGTACAGACAATTCTAAACCCCACCCATTTGATAAGTTGGGAACATAATTTGATCAGGTGACCTTTGTTATTATTTTGAAACGTACGCGTTTGCAGTCGAATTGGTTGCATATTGCGCAGCAAAATGTCACGTAGCATACAATAAAAAGAAAATAAACAAAAAAGCGAGTGTGAAAAATAATATTTTCTGGTCAATACTCGTGAGATAATTCCGGATATTCTCTAAAATACCGTAGATATCCTCTATATATTTTTAGTTAACAAATGTTTATCCAAAAGGTTTCCCCTACCCGGAGTATTTCACGTTGTCAACACAGAGAGTTAAAATCATCATCATCATCATCATCATCATCATTATTATTATTCTCTGTTAAACAAATAATTAATTTCCTTCTAAATGTTTACATAAAAACATGTAAAAAATGTAGCTAAAAAAAAATATAATAATAATAATCCTGTTGGTTGGGAATGCTCTCAAGTTATTTGATATTTATCTGTGGGGGCCCGGTGGCTCAGTTGGTAGAGGTGCTGGCTGCAAGCCGAGAGGTCCTCGGTTCGAATCCCACCTGCGGCAACCGCGTTGTGTCCTTGGGCAAGACACTTCACCCCCATTGCCCACGTGAGGGCACGGTGATGCTGTGTACTTAAGAGTACTGCACGTCGATGGCGCGCTTGTCTTCAACCAATGCTAACCCTGCTTATGTGGAGTTGGTATGTTGAGGAGCTGACAGCTGCTCGCCGTTGCTCGATGGTTCTCTTCGGGTACTCCGGCTTCCTCCACCCGTAAAACTGTCATGGTCATGGTTAGCCATTGTGCAGAAATATGTGACCCTAAACACCAATAAATAAATAAATAATAATAATATTTATCTGCTGACTAAAGAACAATAATTTTGACTTGCCCAAATTCAGTACAAAATACAGCGGGGCACCACCTACAAAATTACAAGATACAGTACGTGGAGAGTGGATTGTAACTAAATCTCCCGCGGAGTGGAGTTATCACCCAAACTATAACTTTCAAATTTTGTATCTATCGACTAAAAAACTCAAGCAATGTTTCAGCCAATGGATCTCCGGGTTTAACCCGGAGGTCCATTGGCTGAAACTTTACTTGTGCTTGTTATGATTTACAACAAATTTGCAATTATTGCTTGGGTGGAATCTCCACTCTGCGGGTGATTTAGTGATAATACATTCTCCACGTACTGTATGAGTCAATAAATCAATTAAATTGAAGTGAATCAATCAATTTAATTTGTATATTCCCATTGTGTTTCTTTCATATTCTCATCATTCTGCTTTGAACATGTTAACTGAACAGATGAAGTTGCTGTGTCTCGGAAAGAGAAACACTCCCGTCAACCCGAATATATTTCAAGGGAAGGTGAAGATTCACAGAAGATTTCATGACGGAAAACCAACCAAGATGGAATCGCACTGTCTTCGGCAGAATGGTATGCTCTCAAGAGCCACATATAAGAGGTCGATGCTGATGTTAAAAAACTGTTTCTTAAGACACTTCCAGAATAAGAGAAGAATAGGAAGAGAGGAAGAGAAGAAAAAGGGAAGACGGTACCGGCTACTAGTCCCTGTATGGTTGATGTAATCGATTATGAAATACATAAAAATGAAAATTCGACTTGAAGATTGTGTAGCATATGCACAGTGTGTTGAAGAATTGATTGGAAATGTTGCCAAAGAGAAATGTCATGGTTGTAAAGTGGACTAATCCAAGTCAACGGCAATATGATGTGTGCCTTATAGTGACACTGGATGAACGAATCATCGCATGTTTTGACAAGGCTGTGTCAAAAGGGAATAGATGCACTGTACATTTGATATGGTACGGCAATACTTCATGTATGAACCCAGCACCTCTGCAAGCTGAATATGAAGAGATATTGGAAACGCCCTTGTCTGCTGACCAGAGACTGTGTTTTATGGACTTAGTTATAGATTTCGTGAAGAGTGTAAATTGATTTTGTTATTGAAATAAAAATAAGATAAAAAGAATGAAAAAATTAAAAAGGACTGTAGGGATTGGTTATGCTCTCAAGTTATTAGATCGTTATCTTCTAGATAATGATCAATAATGGAGACCTGTCCCAAATGCAGTACCAAATGCTGAGGGACACTTTCTACAATCGTGGTAACCCCTAAGCCACCTGATGACTTCCCTTGGGCAAGGACGAAACATATAAAAGGCAGGAACTACGACCATATTGATTCGAATATCATCACAGATCTTCACCGGAAGCATAGATTTACTTGTTTTGTATGTGGTCCCACGGGTAGTGGAATTTTTTTTTTTTGCAAATCGGTGTATTCAAAACATTACAAAACGTATTACACCCATTCCCAGTCATATACTATGGTGTTATAGTATGTTGCAACAACTATATGATACTTTACTCCAAGTAGAATTTGTAGAGAGTCTTCTTCAAGAAGATGATCGAGTGTCCAGATTGTTTGCAAAGGGTTGTCATCCCCGTAAGATTAATGTTTTACATATATTTCAAAAATGTATTCCATAAAAATAAATTCCACAGGACGATAGCTCTCAGCACACATTACATGATCTTGTTTAAAAATCCAAGGGACCGTTCCCAGATCACTCACTTGGCAGCACAGCTATCCTATATCATTCAAACTTTCTGAGCGTATTTTTTGAAGATGCGACTTCGGTCCCACATGGTTGATTTCAATCGATCTACGGCATGACAGTCCTGAATATATGAGGTTGAGAACTAAAATATTTCCCAGAGAAATACAGTATGTGTACCTCTGGAAGAGATACAAGGGGAGCATGTCTACTCCTGAGTTCAGAATTATACTCGACCGTCTCAAGCGCAACATCGCGATTCTCAAGCACTTGATTAAATCGAAACCTGTGCTAGTCAGATCTATACTGAAACACGCTGATAAAAATTTGATCACTGGTCTCTGTGACTGTGTCTCGAATATCTTGAAAAGGGCAGTACCTCTGACCAAAGCTCAGAAGGCAAACTCGTCCGTCCGAAATAGTTTGTGAGAGAAGTGGCAAACAAAGGTACGTCTGACAAAAAGAGAAGGCAGATCTTACAGAAAAGGGGATGTTTGGGTGTTCTTCGTACTCCAGTGTTACTGAGTGTAGCCAAAGGTATATTAGGGTAATGACATTCACAAAGAGATGGCTTTTATACAACCCACGAGACAACCAAACACAATGGATGCTTCGTCTTTAGACCGAGAAATCAGAGATATCCTTGGCGCCCGCTTTCCTACGGCCGATGAAAAGATGACACACTATAGTCACGTCTTACAAAGATACTTGACATTTCAGCAGTGGTTCCTCGTCCCAGCAAACTCGAACTCGAGAAAGACACTACCAATTACACCATTTAAGATTCCGTACGTGTAACTATGAAGAGAAAGGCAAAGGTCAAAAATATTACTAAATCGGATATAAACTGATCCAAACATATCTCGGAAAGAAAAGGTTGAACTGGTCCACAAAGATCAAACGGTGGTAGGGTCTAAAGTGGCGGATCTTCTAAATGATTTGCTTAGAAGAAGGAGGTCTTTTCACCCCAAGGGTTGGAAGGTGTTAGCCAAAGCCCCGAGAGATAGTAACATAGTATCTCAAGAATTGACTGATCATAAAGAACGTTTGGGTATTATGAGATACTCGGGGTCTAAGACTGAGGTTGAACCTTAGCAACAAAAGAAATCACAATTGGTTATGTGGATCAAACAAGTAGTATAAATAGAGCTGACACTTGGACGACGTGACCATGCATGAATTGTACTGCCATCCGGAGCCCCCTGGGAGGTTTTGGGGGATTAGACGTTCTATGTAGAGCGTCTACGAAATATAGAATATACCCATAGTAGCTTGGTGTACCAAATGTTCACCACGAGTGGTGAACATTTGGTACACCAAGCTACTTTGGGTATATTTTATTTATACCATGATCGTCAGATCATTAAGAGTCGCTATTATTTTTTCTCGATTTTACTGAGCACCAGACGTGCAAACGTGCAAATCTTTATTTGTTTACACGAGCATCGGTGGGCGGTACTTCCGCTGTCAATTTTATCGCTGAAACGAAATGGAAAATGAAACGGATCCTTTTTCATTTTAATAGCATAAAAACATACCATTTCGTGTTATGGATGCTTTATTAACATGAGACAATGCATGTTTGTTAAGTTTTGGTGTCTTATGGGGTAAACTCATTTAAAAACGTAATAAATAATTGGCGCTTTCATTTCACTCTTCGCGAGGCGACGTGTGATAAATTTAGACAAGTTTGCATTCAGGTCTACGTCACCAAAGGTCAGCTTGGATGTAGTTCTAATGTAGGTGTAAATTTTAACTATTGAAATCCCATTGCTGGCGTGTTCACCACGGTTGGTGTGTAAAGCTAAAGATTTATGTCCTAGGCTTTTCGTATATTGTGGAATAGGTTATCATGGCATAGAAAAGATGTAAACTGGTTAGAGACTCAAGACACTTAACAAGCTTCACAAACCTTCCAAGAACGAATTTGATTGTTAGTGGTATTGATGCACACTGGCAAGATGACTTGGTGGATTTAGCGAATATTATTAAATACAATAATGTCATTAAATCCCTGTGTTGACTTGTATAGATGTGCTAAGTACGTATACTGGGACCACACGTCTCAAAATCAAAGTTGTGGAATCTATTGCCAACGCTTTTCCCTAACTTTTCAAACAGGGTGGTATACCACTGAAATTACAAACAGATCAAGGTCAAGAATTTCTGAATAGGACATTTCAGAGATTTTTCAAAGACACGAAGTCGAATTTTGCACGACACAACGTGTAAATAAAATGTTTCATAGTCGAACATTTCAATAGAACGTGGAAAACTAAGATGTGGAAATATTTTACCAAAAATGACACAGTGACTTTTCCACTTGGTTGGTAAGATCTCAAAATCACACTCATCATCGCAGTGTCGGTATAGTTCACGTTGCCGTGAGCTTGAAAAATCAAGAGGAAGTTTGGCAAAGACTTTATGGGAAACCTATAAAACAAAGTCCCCAAAGTACAAAGTCGGAGACAGGGTGAGAATCAGTAAAGTCAAGAAAACTTAAAAAAAATAGCATTTACCCAATCGGACCAAAGTGTTATTCACAGTGGTAGCTACCAAGGAAGATCATCCAGTCTTAAAAGATGATGGTGGGGATATATTGAAATGGTCATTCTATACTGAAGAGCTTCAGCGAGTCGTACAAAAAAAACTATTTACAAAATCGAACGCGTACTCGAGAAACGTAGTCGGGCTAAGAATAGAGAATTGTTAGTGGAGTGGTTGGAATAACCTGTTTCGTTTAACTCGTGGGTCCGCGAGCATCAGCCCGTATATAAAAGGAAGTGAACACGTGTTCCCCTAAAACAGATATTTATTTATTTATTTATTTATGTTTAAGGTCACATATTTATGCACAATGGCTAATCATGACCGTGATAATTTTACGGGTGGAGGAAGCCGGAGTAACCGGAGAGAACCACCGAGCAACGACGAGCAGCTGCCAGCTCCCCAACATCGTAACTCCGCACTGCAGCACAGGCAGGGTTAGATTGGTTGAAGACATGCGCACGATCGACGTGCAGTACGCCTTAGTACACGGCGTCATCGAGCCCCCACGCGGGCAATGGAGATGAAGTGTCTTGCCCAAGGACACAACGCGGTTACCGCAGGTGGGATTCGATCCGAGGACCTCTCGGCTTGCAGCCTGCACCGCTACCTACTGAGCCACCGCGTCCCCCTCCCCACCCCCTAAAACAGAAGAATCAAACGGATTGACCTCTGTTTGGAACTTTTGTTAATTACCTTTCGCACATAACCATACTGTGAATCATGATCATCATCAGTGTCGTGAATCTGACCCCCGATAACACAGACAAACACGGAACGACACACGCGTATGTCCCATGCTGTTATTATATTCATTATTTACTAGAGCTGTAGGTTTTTAAATTTCTTGTTCGGTTTCGGTTTTGGTTTTTTCAGGTGGAGAAAAACCTCGGTTCGGTTCGGTTTTCGGTTTGTTCATGAGGCCAAGTAAAATTCAATAAAACTCATTCTTATGTCCGTGGTCATAACTGAATGGTAGTGAAATTGAGTGAAACTCAATGAATGCCCGAAATAAGCTATAATACATGAAGAATCAGGAAGGCCAATATAATAATTACCTAAATATACAGAACTTTTATTGTGCTTGGCCATTTTCCGAGGTCTGACACCTACACGCAATTTGAGGAAAGCTGCAAACACAACTAAACTGAAATGTCGGAAATTCACAGAATGTAGCCTTCCCAGAGTAGTGAGAGTACCCAGACACTGCCATTGGCAGTGTCTGGGTACTCTCACTACTCTGGGATGGCTACATTCTGTGAATTTGGGCAGCAAGAGAGTATTTAATAAAAAACGAAAAACCTTAGATTACGGGATGTCGACGGTTTCGGTTTCGGGTTTTTAAAAAAAAACTAAAAACCTCGGTTCGGTTTCGGTTCATCTACAGCTCTATTATTTACCACCAGAATTCATCGACGTCGAAAAAGAAGTTCAAGAAAAATAGAAGATTCACAGAAGATGAAATGTTGTGTCTGTTTATTAGCTTAATCGTCCACGCACACACAAAACAACACACGCGTGTGAATGGGGTAATCGATATGGCACGAGTGCCACCGTGGAAGGCCTCGAGTTTTATCCTTCCGCAATGGCACAAGTGCCATATCGATTAACCCATTCACATGTGTGTCATTCTGTGTTTATTACACACCTTCGTGTCTATATAAAAACAGTTATTAGTAGGACACTCCGCAATTCATTTGACAACTATCAACACAAAGAACTCATTTTATCGCCAACCAAATTTGTGAGGGGAACCCGTGTTACTATTTCGTCCCCCGAGTTTCAAAGTGTTCTATGTGCCTACTGGCACATAGAACACATCGGAACTCATGAGACAATTTTCAGCTATCGCTAGCGATTCAAATTGTAATTGCTTTGAACGATTTGTAGAAAATTCCGGTGAAAGTCGGCTTCTATTTAAAAATAGTCCGTCAACGATTTCCGTTCAGCACATATGTGCGGAACAGATTTTCATTTTCTGCACGGTTTAGTGTTGCTGAAGATGGGGATTACATAGAACAGGCGTGTAATAAAATCATTTGTCCCTGTGCAAAGACTGTTGAAAACTATTGAGAAGATGGGCATTCTACTGAAAGACTGTTTATGAATATCTGACAATTTACATACCATAGAAGAGTGTTTCCACAAAAAAGATGAAACTGTTGTACCAAGAAGAAACTGTTTCATTGTTATCTAAATAAAAGAAATTAGAACGTTAGAAAACTGTGTTGTTATGTTTTACTATGCTCAAAGCCCGGATGAGAACAAGAAGGACTCCGTGGCCCTCCTGTGGGGGAAGTGGTTTCTGCACTAGTCCTTAGATGGTGGCTTCGCCTGGTCTGTTTCGGTAGTTTTGCTACCTAGTTTTTGCTAGGTAAGGGACACGATTTGCTTATTGAGCTAATTTTGCCCACGCAGTCGGTTTGCAAATGAAGGTCTGCGGCTGATTAAGGGTGCTGGGGTCCCGGCATTTGAGCCCGGTATGGTTTTTAAATAAATTAAATGGGAAGCTGATACTTCACGACTACTATGTGAGTTTATCCATAAACAACTGTCCTGAGTTTCAAATATGATGGAATGATATAACTTCCTAGTTTCTCTATGGCCAGGGACGTAGCGAAGCTGAGTGATTGAGTGGGAGGTAGTAAGCGTGATTTTCCAAGACATTGATAGTTTAAGCCCCGACGGATAAATTATTCCAACTTTATCATCAAGGCATTCATTCATTCAATATTTATTTTGTAATAAATGTACCTTAATAGCATACAATAAATTGGAAAGCATATGCGAGTTACAAATAGTGATACAAATTATAAACAATATGTATTGATTATGTGGTACAAAAAGTACAATGAGAGGGCATGCCTTGATGATGTAGTTGGAGTGTGTCCTTGGGAAAGCCACTTCATTCCCAATGCCCACATGGAGAGCACGATGGAGCTATGTGCTAGGGCGTGCTTCACGCTGATGGCATACTAATCTTCAACCAATGCTAACCCAGCTTGTGCGAAGTTAGTATGTCTGATAATTGCTTGCCGCTGCTCGGTTGTACTCTCGTGGTACTCCGTCTTCCTCCGCCCGTAAAACTCTCCGACACGAGGTATACCTAGCTGTCAAAAGTGTCGTTAAATCCCATTAAATATAGCACTTTTCCAGCAGTTCAGTTACATCGCATAATTCCCTTAGTGCCATGTCAAATAACGCTGTTGTGTATCATCACTATAAAATATATCCCGAAGAGTTCACAGATGAAAATCAATTCGTAGAAACGTTCTTGCAGTTTGTCTGAAGTCTGGTCAAGGGGGTCGCTAAGATGACTTTGGGAGGGTGAGGTCCAGGGTGATGTAAACATGATTTGTCCTGACTGTGGCTTATGTGTCGACTGACTAATATTACAACTACATCATCATGGCTCCACTTTTTGGTTACCTAACAAAAAGCATGGAAAGTAAATTTTGTTCCTAGGGAAGGACCTTGGACTTCCACTTCTGGGGGACACGCACTCTTCACCCAGCACCAGCTAATATTCCAACTACATCATCAAGGCATGCCTTCTTAGAAGGCATGCCTTGATGATGTAGTTGGAAGATTAGTCAGTCGGGATTATAATTAAAACACTCAGGACTTCTTGGAAATGTATTGGTTAATAAATACAATATATACGTAGTAGCCGTAACACAATTTCTTATTTAATCAACACGTACCGCAGCGTACTCCAAACTAGTCATACTGGGCCTACAACAGTCCGAATGAATCGGGTACTACTGACCTCCATTTGTATGACAGGCTGTCTGTGTTACACAAATGCATGTACATGCATCAAATCGAGTCTTTCAAGAAAGTACAGGATTACTAGCAAGAGGGAATTTACATCTTAAACTCTAATCGTGACGTAAATGTCCGAACTGGATACCCAACCCCCTTAGTGATGCCCCTGAGTCCGTTAAGGAAGAGAACGCAAATGCTATCACGAATAGTAAGAACAATATTGAAATTGGTTTACAAATATATGACATGATTACGCATGTATAAGGAAACTTTATTCTATGAATTTGGAGTCCAAGTTGCGTTCGTTTCCTTGGAAAGAAGAACACATTTCGGAGGAGGCGATATTTTTCGATGCTACTGAAATTTTCCATGGAAACGTCCAAAAATGTCACAAAAATGCTTTTTGCCATCAAATAGCTCATTACAGAAATATCCTTCACAACACGTCAAATGATCGCGTGACGTCAGAATTCAACGTCGACGTTGTAATATTGTGAGTTGGTTTCGGAAGTTTGTTTGTTCGTTTATTGAGGATTAACGGCAATTTCAACAGCCAGGCTCACTTCTTGTCGTCCCGTTTTAGGGTTGGAGGTAGCAGGAGTACTCGGAGAATTCCGAGTCGCAGCGAACAACTGTCAGGTTCTACAACTTACTCACTCACCACAAGCAGGGTCAGTAGTGGTTGAAGGCAAGTACACCATCTACATGCATTCCCCCGACGGAGTTTCAGATGTATTAATCTCCACTTATATTTCATTAACTCTTTACCTTTGCGGATAACAAATTCAAAATACATTTCCTGATTTATTTATTAATGGTGCTTAACGTCACATCAGCAGCTAGGGTTATATCGTGGCGATAACGGGTTGGGTAAGGTAAAAGGAATACATTTCCGGAATAGCTGAAACAATTTTAATATGTTTCTGATGCATAGCTTATGAGCCCCCATTGCTCGACGAACTCGTTCCATTGTGGGATCATACGATATGCTTTCAAGGCAAACATAGAAAAACAATAAAATTTAATTGACGATTTTTGTCATCAGCTCTAGCCAGTTTTCATCGTTACGTTAGATAAAATTTTAAATGACACATAATGTGATAAAATGAATTGTATATTCGTCTACCATAGTGTCCTGCGAATATTCGAGATTCGATTCGATATCGATACCATACGTATGCTTCGAGACCGATCCCGAATCAGTCTCAGGATTCGATTTTTTCGAATCTCTCGTACTAACTTCAATTTGTTACATTTCCAACAAAAATAGGATAAAACTGTCATTAGAAAATTCATTCATGTAGGCTCAATTCCTATTTATTTGAGTAATTGACAATGTTTAATTTTTAGGTAAGGTGTGAATTTGGCCCAGAACATTATCCATAGTTTTGGTTTTTGAAGGCTTAACTTGTTACTATTCACGTTCTTAAGAACGTGAATAGTAACAAGTTAGGCCTTCAAAAACTAAAACTATGGCCAATAGGCCTAGCTGTTTCAGCGACGGTGCTACAGAGAATATTTAGTTATTGGTGTTTAAGGTGTTCACTCCCTCGCGTAAGGGTCGTCACAGTGTTCCGTGACTTCCGTTTGATGCAATATGAAATAACTCGTCTTTTAAGATTCGATTCGGGATTCGATTCGATGTCGATATCAGAGACACGATTCGATTCGAGATTCGACTCGAAAAGAAATTTGTGATTCGCAGATCCCTAGTCTACCAGTTGATATCACATTTCTAATCATCGTTCATGAAACTGGATCTGACCCTCAGTAAAGCTGGATCAAGTCGATATTTGTGAACTCGGATCAGAAATCGTGACTCGTCAGGGATCCTCAACATTGATGGAGAAAAAGGAAACGAAAACGTTTGTAATATACTCTTTCGTGGCCAAAATAAATATCACAGTCTGTCACAGTTGGAAACAAATTGAAAGACGCGAACCAACCATTGAGAATTCGAATTCAGTCTAGCGTTCATTATTCAAATTATGTGTATTGTTCGCGCTCAAACTATGTACCGAAACGAAACAGTGTGTATCTTTTGTATATAATTTCAGATTGGGTGACAGTTTGTCCATTTGGAGGCCAGAATGATGCAATTTGTAATTCCGTTGGTTATTTGTAGCTGCTTTTTCTCTGTATCGAGTCTTGACAACGGACTTGCATTAACACCGCCTATGGGATGGCTGACATGGGAGCGGTTCAGATGTAACAAAGATTGTGTGAACTATCCGGACACCTGCATAGGGTAAATACTAATCGCTACTAAACATCTTTCTGCATTATAACATTCAAACAATAACACAAGTGGCGTTGCATTTTTTCTCACTGTGATTTCCATTGACAATCATGGCCATATTTGATTAGCAGCAGTGTCAACGTTCTAGCCATTCAATGAAGTGATTACAAAAGTAATTTGTCTAACAGCTTCCTGTTAAAATAAGGCAAGAGCTACAGTTAAAACTAAAAGTCCTGTCACGAACTGTGCGCTTATCTAGGCTTAATTCCGCGTAAGAATTGCGCGCAATTGCCATATCGAACGGCATCCAAAGCATGGCAGGTTCTCCTCGTTACTCATAGCAAACAGGCAATGTTTCTGCCAATGGACCTCCGGGTTACCCGTAGGTCCATTGGCTGAAACATTGCCTGTGCACGGGCCATATGTACATCATTTAATAGCCTTACTATTTTCATAACGCGTAGATTAACGCGCAGATCGACGTGCTATATGTGCGCATTTTATGATAGGACTTCTAGTTTTAACTGTATGCTCATTCTGCTTTTGATTAGTTGCAGACGCGTTGCCAGGGGATGTGCGGCGGTCTCGAACGAACCTCCCCACAAAATTGTGGTTCCACTTGAGGAATTATCTCCCATTTGTGATTTGACGATTTTAAAATCGGTCCAACACATCGTACTCTTTGTAGCATAGTCACAGAGAGTACGATATATCCGGGTAAGCTATTTTAATACACATAAATGTTCACGTTTGCATGTAGTTTCGGTGAAGCGCCTAGGCACTACTAGGATATTTTTTTATAACCATGGCTATAAAAGAGTATCAAATTGACTAGGCGTTCCACGGAAACGACTTGCATGGGCCTAGTGTTACAGGCCCTATATGTTGCACCAGGCTTTTCGCTGTTTAATTTCTGCCAGAATCACATATTAACAGAATTACCAACATAGGTATAATATATATTTGGAAAATAAAATATGCCTATCAACTTTATCGATTTACTTTTTGTGTGTACATTTTCACATACAATAGTGCAAAATTGCTTATAGTTTAGATCAAGCCTGAAAATAAGTAATCTGTCATCTACAGAATGAGGTCCACAGGGGGAGAATTTGGTGATGCTACCCGGCAAAGCAGGGTAGCATTACCATATTTACCCTCTGTAAACCTCGGTCTGAATCAAGATCTCAGGCCAAAAGAGAAAGAGGTACAGAGAGGATAAATTGGAGAATTTTAGTCCACCGTATGGAATAGCATCAGCAAATTCACCCATTGGGCACCTCATTCTTCAAACGACAGATTGCTTATTTTTAAGCTTGGTTTAGATCCTAAATTTCACATAATATTATCCCAAAAACAACAGAGGTCCATTTGAAACTAAATTTTTCCAAATTTTCTCCATTGGGCCAAACCATGGTCGCCCGGGTGGAGGAGGTGATCGTCGATCGCCAGTTAGCTCACCGACAAAATTCCTGGCTACGCGTCTTAGTTGTGCCATGATAAGGATATGCGCGTAAGACCAATGTATGGAAGAAGTTGGAACAAAATAACCAGAACATTCGGGTGATTAGATAAGTCGTAACGTCTTAGTTATGTCCATCAGAAATTCCATTCATCATATTGAGATAAATTATAGAACGCTCACTATCAGTTCGTAGTGGGCGAGCTGTGTGGCTACGGCCAGATAGTTTAGCTACCCATTTGTTCCATCCATGTAGAATTTCAACTAAGATTAATTTCAGTCATGCAGGCTTTATTTATTTATTTATTTATTTATTTATTTATTTATTTATTTATTTATTTATTTATTTATTTATGTATTTATTTATTCATTTATATATTTATTTATTTATTTATTTATTGGGTTTAACGACACTTTCGACAGCCATGGTCACCTCGTTTCGGACAGTTTTACGGGCGGAGGACGCCGGAATACCTGGAGAGAACCACCGAGCAACGGCGAACAACTGTCAAGACTCCTCAGCGTGCTAACTCCACAAAAGTAGGGTTAGCATTGATTAAAGACTAGTGCACCAAAGACGTGAAGTACGCCTTTGTACACAACGCCACCGTGCCCCCACGTGGGTAATAATGATTAAGTGTTTTGCCCAAGGACACAATGCGGTTGTCGCAGTTGGGATTTGAACCGAGAACCTCACGGCTTGCCACCTATATCTCTGCCTACTGAGCCACCGCATTCCCGCCGTATGGGCGTTAGAGAGGGACCAGCTAATTGAGTAGCGCTATGTTTGATTCCAGATATTGTTGTCCAAATCTTTACCTTACGTATCCGCCACATCACCCGAGTAATTTTCAGAATAAGCCGTTGAAAGATAATTAGTTTTCAATACGTCGAGCTCGTTCCAGTGAGGGGTCACATGATATAGTTGTGTTAAATTTTTTAGAAACATTTTGAAAAAATAATATTTAATATAAAAAAAATTGATATCGTGTGGTTGGAAGGCACGATGTGTAAATAAAAGCGCATGGTGGAAGGCACTAAGTGTAAATAAAAGCGTCTGATTGGAAGGCACTACGTGTAAATACAACCGCCTGGTTGGAAGGCACTACGTGTAAATAGAAGAGCCTGGTTTGAAGGCACTACATGTACTTAGAAGCGCCTGGTTCGAAGACACTAGGTGTAAATAGAAGTACCTGATTGGAAGGCACCACGTGTAAATAGAAGCGCCTGGTTGGAAGGCACTACATGTAAATAAAAGCGCCTGGTTGGAAGGCACAACGTGTAAATAGAAGAGCCTGGTTTGAAAGCACTATGTGTAAATAAAAGCACCTGGTTGGAAGGCACTACGTGCAAATAGAAGCGCCGGGTTGGAAGGCACTACGTGTAAATAGAAGAGACTGGTTGGAAGCCACTACCTGTAAATAGAAGCGCCTGGTTAGAAGGCGCTACATGTAAATAGAAGCGCCTCGTTGGAAGACACTATGTGTAAATAGAATCGACTGGTTGGAAGACACTACGTCTAAACAGAAGCGCCTGGTTGGAAGGCACTACTTGTAAATAGAAGCGACTGGTTGGAAGGCACTATGTGTAAATAGAAGCGCCTGGTTGGAAGGCACTACGTGAAAATAGAAGAGCTCGGTTTGGAAGGCAATGTGTGTAAATAGATGTGCCTGTCTGGAAGGCACTACATATAAATAGAAGCGCCTGGTTGGAAGGCACTATATGCAAATAGAAGCGCCTGGAAGGTGTATGAAGCGCCTGGTTGGAAGGCACTCTGTGTAAATAAAAACGCCTGGTTGGAAGGCACTACGTGTAAATAGAAGCGCCTGGTTGGAAGGCAATACGTGTAAATAGACCCACCTGGTTGGAAGGCACTATGTGTAAATGGAAGGGCGCCTGGTTGGAAGGCACTATGTGTAAATAGAAGCACCTTGTGGAAAGGTGATTAGATAAGTCGTAAGGTCTTTGTTATACCCATAAGAAATTCCATTCATAATATTGAGATAAATTATATAACACTCACTATCAGTTTGGAATGGGCGAGCTGTGTGGCTACGGTCAGATATTTTAGCTACCATTTGTTCCATCCATGTAGAATTTCAACTAAGATTAATTTCAGTCATGCAGGCGTTATTTATTCATTTATTTATTGGGTTTAACGACACTTTCGACAGCCAGGGTCACCTCGTGTCGGACAGTTTTACGGGTGGAGGAAGCCGGAATACCTGGAGAGAACCACCGAGCAACGGCGAGCAACTGTCAAGACTCCTCAACGTGCTAACTCCACACAAGCAGGGTTGGCATTGTTAAAGACAAGTGCACCATCTACGTGAAGTACGCCTTAGTACACAACGTCACCGTCCCCCACGTGGGTAATAAGGATTAAGTGTCTTGCCCAAGGACACAACGTGGCTGCCGCATTTGGGATTTGAACCGAGAACCTAAATAAAAGTAAACAGAAGCGCCTGGTTGGAAGGTACTACGTGTGAATAGAAGCGCCTGGTTGGAGGCACGACGTGTAAATAGAAGCGCCTGGTTGGAAGGCACCACGTGTAAATATAAGTGCGTGTTTGGAAGGCACTGCATGTAAATAGAAGCTCCTGGTTGGAAGGCACTACATGTAAATAGAAGCGCCTTGTTGGAAGACACTACGTGTAAATAGATTCGCCTGGTTGGAATGCACTACGTGTAAATAGAAGCGCCTGTTTGGAAAGCACTACGAGTAAACAGAAGCGCATTGTTAAAAGGTACTACGTGCAGATAGAAGCGCCTGATTGGAAGGCACTGAGTGTAAATAGAAGCGCCTGGTTGGATGGCACTACCTGTAAATAGAAGCGCCTAGTTGGAAGGCACTACGTGTAAATAGAAGCGCCTAGTTGGAAGGCACTACGTGTAAATAGAAGCGCCTAGTTGGAAGGCACTACGTGTAAATAGAAGCACCTGGTTGAAAGGCACTATGCTTAAAATGATCGCTTGGTTGGAAGGCACTACGTGTAAATTAACCATCATCAGTAACTTGGTCACATTATACGTTATTATGATGAATTGACTGTAACATGGTCTGAGGTTTGCGGCTCGGAGCTTATGTTCAACCGAGACGCGAAGTAACGAATAAAGTCTACCAGTTGATTGTTCTGAACTGTCATGGAATATACTATCAGGGTTCGAAGGGTTAACCCTTTCGACATTGATTTTCGAAATTGGGTTGCTGTATATAATACTGGTTATTGCGATTTGGGCGATTCGATTTTGCGTTTGTAGGGATCACTCAGTACTTACTTAATCCAACAGCCTTTCGAGGCTATTGAATTCAGTCAGTAGGGGCCATCCCAAAATATTGACTTTCCATCATGTTGTTTGCGAACTGAGCACCGAATTTTCTTTTACGCAAATTTTATGCATTCCCAATTAAATTAGTTAATCCACATAATAAAGGCTAACGGAAAATCAGTCAGACGAACGGTATGCGATCGAATTGGTCGTTCGATTAATTTGTGCAAGCCTGATACTCGGTGTGGTCTCTCATGTACAGTTAAAACTAGAAGTCCTGTCACGAATAGTGCGCTTATCTAGGCTTAATTGCGCGTTGGAATTGCGCGCAATTGCCATAACGAATGGCATCCAAAGCACGGCAGGTTCTCTTGGTTACTCATAGCAAACACATGCAATGTTTCTGCCAATGGACCTCCGGGTTACCCGGAGGTCCATTGGCTGAAACATTGCTTGTGCACAGGCCATATGTACATAATTTGATAGCTTTACTTGGGCCTTAACGCGTACATTAACGCGCATATCAGCGTGCTATTTGTGCGCATTTCATGACATGACTTCTAGTTTTAACTGTACATTAAGTACAGAAATTAAAACTTCTCTGATGAGTGACCGAGACAAATGCTTATAAGAATATCAAATCAATACAAGGAAACTTTCTTTCCTTGTCTTAACCCTTTCGACATTAATTTTCGGAATGGGGTGGGTGTGTATACAATTCTGGCTATAACGATTTGGGCGTTTCAATTTTGTCTTTGTAGGGATGATTCAGTGCAAATTTAATCCAACAGCCCACTTGGGGCCCACTTGGGGCCCACTTGTGTCTGTTGAATTAAATTAGTACTGACTCTCCGTAACTTTTGATTTTCCTTGTGCATACATGCACACTAAAAACTAAAGTGTTAAAACTGACACTTTCAAGTTGTTAAACCCATTCTAACTCTTAGGGTTTGATTTTAACACCCAGAGTGCAATGCTTTAAGCATTTAGACATTACAATCGTCAGACATCTGAAACTTGAATGGATGGCACTTCTCATATGTCTAGATTTGGTGGTTCTTCCAGAATCGTCCATACTTTGATTTGCGCTTGGTGGGTACATAATTAAAAGGTCACAACGCAGATGACGCGGATCAGGCTCGAGAGTTCGAGCCTGATCCGCGTCATCTGCGTTGTTTCCTTTTAAGAGTCGCGACATTACACTTGCCAAGTGGTATTATTGTAACACCTGTCAAGTTCTGGGATATCTTGAACAAAGTGCTAGTTCAGCACTGAGTAAGTGTTAAATACAGCACTTCAAGTGCAGTTTTTAACACTTTAGTTTTTAGCGTGTAGCTAAAATAGTTAAGCCACGTGATAAACAGACTAACAAAAAATCAGTCGCTCTCCTTTTTAGACGAATGATATGGAATAGAATCAATCGTTCCACCAGTTTGTGGAAGCCTAATGTGGTCTCTCGTCTACATTGAATAAAGAAATTAATAACGAGGGGGCTGGCTCGTGTTTTTAACTGGGCGCCGGAACTTATCTCTTGAGTGGCCGAGACAAATCGTTATTTTACGCGAGTGGCCACGAGCGAAAAGAAATCACTCGTCGCGGTCATGAATGAGATATTTTTCGATATCGGCTCAAAAACACTAGATTTTCTTTTTATTATTTGCCTTTCAGAAGTTGGTAGTTTTCAGCGATAAATCGGTGGTATTCACTTTGATTTTACTTTAATCGATGGACGGAAAACAACAGCTGATTGTTGTTGTTTTCCGCATCAATACTGCGCCGTGATAAAATATAGTTCTTATATACCTCCATTGTATACTTCATAAATGTATAAAATTGTAGTGGTGCGCTGTGGCTCAGTAGCTAGAGGTGCAGGTTGCAAGCCGAGAGGTCCACGATTCGAATCCCACCTGCTGCAACCGCGTTATGTCCTTGGACAAGACACTTCACCCCATTGCCCACGTGGGGGTATGGTTGCGTTGTGTACTAAAACGTACTGCACGTCGATGGTGCATATGTCTTCAGCCAATGCTAACCCTGCTTGTGTGGAGTTAGTATGCTGGGGAGCCTGACAGTTGCTCGCCGTTGCTCGGTGGTTCTCTCCGGGTACTTCGGCTTCCTCCACCCGTAAAACTGTCCGACACGAGGTGACCCTGGCTGTCGAAAGTGTCATTAAACCCAATAAATAAATAAAATTGTAACATATAGTATATATAATATCGCTATAGTATTATCAGGCGACATATTTCTTCAATAGCATTGATTCACGGAAGTGATGATTTATTTATTTATTTATTGATGTTTAAGGTCACATATTTATGCACAATGGCTAATCATGACCGTGACAGTTTTACGGGTGGAGGAAGCCGGAGTACCCGGAGAGAACCACCAAGCAACGACGAGCAGCTGCCAGCTCCCGAACATCGTAACTCCGCACTGCAGCACAGGCAGAGTTAGATTGGTTGAAGACATGCGTACCATCGACGTGCAGTACGCCTTAGTACACGGCGTCATCGTGCCACCACGCGGGCAATGGAGATGAAGTGTCTTGACCAAGGACACAACGCGGTTGCCGCAGGTGGGATTCGAACCGAGGACCTCTCAGCTTGCAGCCTGCACCTCTACCTACTGAGCCACCGCGCTCTCCTCGCGGAAGTGATTTCGTAACGTTCCTGATGCTGTGAAAGTGAGAGTTTCTACATCTTCACTGCGAGGGAGTGTGTGTGTGTGTGGGGGGGGGGGGGGGGGGGTTAGGGTTACTATTTATATTATGTTTTCTATAATATATAGTTGAAGTTATAATAACTACTTTTTTATTTAGTGAAAGGCTTCTACAAAACACAGCGGATCTATTGGTAGCGGACGGATACAGAAGTCTTGGTTATGAATACATAATTTTGGACGACTGTTGGCTCGCCCCCACAAGAGACGCCGAGGGGAAACTTCAGGCAGATCCTCACCAGTTCCCTAATGGGCTAAAACCTGTCATAGACTACGTAAGTAATCTATTTTCACATGATCTTTAAGAATTGAAAAGAAATTATCGAGTATTTGAAATCTAGTCTTTATTTTCATTAAAATATCTTTGCGGCCTTTGTGAACGATTGATAATTATTGACTGGCCACACCGGTAAATGTAGTAAATTGTCTTGTTGTGTTTCTATACCCGCTAATGTCCTACATTCCATGGACACTTCACTTTCACACTCAACAGCTGTTCTGTATCGAGATTGCATGCGACCAAATGTCAGTCCGTTCAGTTAAATGGTCTCCACTAGTTCACCTTTGCAATGCCTTTGCAATGCGCAGTTGTTTGATGTTATAATCGTAAATCCTCATGCTATTTCTCACCTCTTGTCAGCTTCCTTGATAATAATAATAATAATAATAATAATAATAATAATAATAATAATAATAATAATAATAATAATAATAATACCTGGGCCTTCCACTGATTTCCCACGGTCCTCGCGGAGGCCAATACCAACTCCGTCCCCTGGATACTTGCCCTACCCTCTCCCCCTCGTAATGTCCCAGCATTCAGTCACAAACTGTTTTACAATTTCTCCCACAGGCTCTTTCTCAATCTCCCCAACTCTAACATGACCACTTCCCTCATGTCATCGCTCATCCAATTATCTTTCAGGTTTTCGGCCCAGTCTTCCATTACTTTCTCAAGGAGTCTTACTGCTGTAGGCAAGAATTTGGGACATTCTAAAATGAAATGTTCCAGGGTCTCCATTACTCCTAAGCTGCACATTTGACACTATCTATCTTTTCTCATCTTTCTCGATTTCCGCCTCAACCTAAATGACTTTAATCTCACTTTGAACAACAATGTCAATATAAAAGATCCGACTGAGTACTGGCACATCTTTTTTACATGTCACAATCGTTGCATAAGTTTTATCTATTAGTCCGACCCTCCTTCAGATCGTTTTTCCATCAAACAACTTGTTAAAGCCATTCCTTCCTAGAAATTTAACACGCTGAGTATTTTCCCCTCTGTGTTAAGTTTTGTTGGCGTGGTTTCTATATATGCCTCTATCTGTAACAAATAAGTTCACCAATAAGTAATTACATTCTACCGTTTCCTGTTATATGCTTGCTTTCCTCTCCAGCAATGTAAACCTTACCTACCTTCCACCTGCGAGATTCATCTACTCCCCGATCCACAGGTACGGGCTAAAATCAGTTGGGTTAAAATCAACTCAAATCAACTGCTTTGAGAGCATAGGAACCCAATTGGGACTAATCAGGGTAAATCGGAACCAAATTGGGTTCATATTTACTCAACCCACTTGAGTTGGGTTGATTTTTAACCCAACTTAGTTTATAAGTTACATGGCGTGTAGCTGGCTGATACGTATCCATACAAGGCTCTGAGACTTCAGTCTCAGAGCCTTGTATAGAAATGTATCAGCCAGCTACACGCCATGTAACATATTTACTATTTCGAAAGTCCATGTAAATCAAGAGATTAATAAAGTTTCACGAGAAACAAAGGACGACCAGACGTTTAATCATTCAGCAGGGTGTCGTCACAGTTTAACTAGGGTTAATTAAATCATAAGAGCATTTACTATGTATAAATTCTTTAATAAAGTAGTTCCCTATAAACAAAGGATTATAACAAAATTGTTTTTTGGCGAATGCTTGAAATAATTAGGATCACGACGCAAGCAAGATTATCGTATGATCTGCAAAACACTTTTTTACATAAGACATGTCAGAATATTTTTGAAAAAAACATGTGTTTCAATCTTGTGAAGATTGTATTCAGTCCCTGGATCGAGAAATATGTACACCGCGGCTGAAGATTTATTCTATAAATTTATCATTGCAAGAAGGAGTTACATGGAGGTATTTTCCCGTGAACATCAGTTAATCACGTGGCAATGAAAAGCTATACTTAGTATCTCGTGCGCACGAGATAATTATCTCGTGCGCACGACTTATTATCTCGTTCGCACGACTTAGTATCTCGTGCGCACGAGATAACTATCTCGTGCGCACGACTTATTATCTCGTGCGCACGAGATAATTATGTCGTGCGCTCGACTTATTATCTCGTTCGCACGACTTAGTATCTCGTGCGCACGAGATAATTATCTCGTTCGCACGACTTATTATCTCGTGCGCTCGACTTATTATCTCGTGCGCACGAGATAGTTATGTCGTGCGCACGACTTAGTATCTCGTGCGCACGACTTATTATCTCGTGCGCACGACTTATTATCTTGTGCGCACGAGATAAAAAAAATATTTCTTAGGTCCTAAACCAGCCACCGTACCGGTAGATAATAGATGGCAAGATGCACTCCAGCTCGACACCTATCTCTATTGGGACCATTTTGGTTGTGATGTTTTCCACCAAATGAGTTTCCAAGATGATGTATTGAAGTATCGTCCCTGGGTCATATATCGACTAGCCCTAGCAGACAGGTCGATATATTCCCAAATATGAGATCTCGACTTCAATACACCATTTCGAAAACCCACATGGTGCTTACAACCTATATTTATTACACTTTTAATTTCATTGTTTTACTCTATATCCTATCTGGGTTTTTTTTTGAGACTCCAATTACCCTCCCAGCATCAGTTAGACTTCTCACTGTTGAATCAGCCAACTCCAGAAAGCTATTACGTGCTAACACATTTTCTAGCTTTCATTTTAAGAGCGACCAGTGTTTTGCTTTTCTATTGTACCTAACCCTGTTATCGGATTGTGATCACTATCTGACTCACACATTCCTTCGTCATCTCGTCGCCTGAGTGCTAGAATGTTCTGTGTCCCCTATGGGACATAGAACATTCTAGCACTCAGCCGACGATCTCTTTCCATGTCTGTAACTTCCCTCCGTAACGCGTGGTCGGTGACTACATAATCAATTATTGTCTTTCTGTCGTTCCTTTCCCAAGCTCCATTTACCATTAAACTTTGCATCCTTATTCAATATATATAGACTCCAGCTCATTTGTAAATTCAAAGTGCTTCCCCATTTACATTGATCGTATTGTCTTCAGCCTCCATACCCACCACTCTGTCTTCAATGGGCCTATTAAAGTCTTCCATCTGTATAACATGAAACCCTCTGTTCACCAACATTAGATCTGAGTGTCGAGTGCCCCTCAACTGCCAAGTATACAACCCCTACTACAGCAGTTCTGTTTTCATCATGATTTTTGCCCATGTTATCTCGCTTTCTACTGAATTTGTTGTATTTATTTTGGATAAATCTATGGTCATCCTAATATGGCCTTACTCCTCCTTGATACCAAGTTATTTTCCCTTTTTCTAACCTTCTAATCTCACCACTCCAAACAAGACGTACCTTTTTACTTGGACAACCCGTTCGTTCCGTCTAATCCACGTCTCTCATAGCATATTAAATCGAGATTTGCCCAGTGGTTGTGATTTCACTCATTTTCCTATAAAGACCCTGGATATTGGTGTATCCTATTTTGAAAACACAAGACTTCTCTGGGATCTTATTCATGCCTCTTGGTATGGGCTCCTCATTTTTATATCATTCTTACATTTCCGTTCTCCAAATTCCTTTTTGCCTCTCATCTTTTTCTAACCATCTTGCCTTATACCAAAAATGTCCCACTATCTCTAAGTTGCTCCAATCCCAACACCTCCATACCGTTTGAGTTTTCATGAAGACCGTCCCTGACGTGCAAATTCCACCTACCCCACACTCTAAAATCAGTTGGGTTAAAAATCAACCCAAATCAACTGGGTTAAAAATCAACCCAAATCAACTGGGTTGAGTGAATATGAACCTAAGTGGGTCTAGGTTATTTGGGGCAAGTTTTAACCCAACTGATTTTAGAGTGCAAGAGTATCACCAGTCATCAGCAAACAGTATTTCTAGATCCTTGCAATACCCTCTCCCTAATTTGTTTATTGAGACCAATGGTTGTTGAATTTCGTTCACCTCATCCACTCATCCAGCTCCAACACTACTACTTTGCATTCATACAGTTAAAACTGGAAGTCCTGTCATGAAATGCGTGCAAATAGCACGTCGATCTGCGCATTAATCTGCGCGTTATAACCATACTAAGGCTATCGTATGGCCTGCCCACAAGCAATTTTTCTGCCAATGGACCTCCGGGTAACCCGGAGGTCCATTGTCAGAAACATTGCTTGTGCTTGCTGTGCGTAACCACAAGAATCTGCCGTGCTTTGGATGCCATTCGATGAGGAAATTGCGCGCAGTTCCTACGCACAATTAAGCCCAGAGAAGCGCACAGTTCGTGACAGGACTTCTAGTTTTAACTGTAATGTGTAATTTACCTTATCAGTCCCGGTAAATATCCATCAGTCGAACTCAGTTATTTCCACGACATTATTTATGCTCACGTACACGCCACCGTTAAGTGTGACCCTGAACCCCCAACAATGCATCAACTCTGTATCTAATACCCTCAACCTTGCCCCCCCCCCCCCCGGCAAACAAAGATCAGTTTTATTTAGATTACCCGGGCCACAGACCCCCCTATCTAGTCCGTGTATGATACTACTTCCGCCATCACCTGTTTTCGCTCGGTTGCTCTTTAACCCCTCCCCACCACCCCACTTATGTTGGACTGACTTATACCCCCATTGTTCAGAACCTCCTCGCAACCCGCACCCACCTTTGACCTATTTGTAATCCACAACCCACTGATTCTATTTCACACGCTACACCCGCCCTTATCACCTCACCCTCTACTTTCATACCAGCTACCCTTCTTACTTTCCCTGGAGCTGACACCCCATCATCTTCATCCTCAGACCTCCACTGTAAACACCATTTAGCTTGCCTACCACTATCCCCCACCCATGTCTATCAGTTCCACCATCTATACTCTACGGACCATCCTGTTGAACAATAAAAGAAATCGATCCCATGCAAAGAGAAATGGTTTCTGGTTTAAAAATTCGTTTTTGTCTTTACTGATTATACAGACAGGGATATGGTTGAAATTCAGCCTGCTGTCCCGACCACAATCTTATAGACCTTCACCCGTTCAACAGAAATGTGAGAACCCCGAAACTCATATGCTATTTTACTATGTTGTTCTTGTTTCAATATCAATTTCTCACCATTTGTGTATCTTGATCCCCGTGAGTAGGATGGTCGCGACAAGATCACGATCCGGTTCAAAAATCGTTTTACATATAGAATATACCCATAGTAGCTTGGTGTATGAAGTGTTCACCACGAGTGGTGAAGTGGTGTTTAACACCACTTCACCACGAGTGGTGAACATATGGTACACCAAGCTACTTTGCGTATATTTTATTTATACCATGATCGTCAGATTATTAAGAGTTGCTATTATTTTTTCTCGTTTTTACTGAGCACCAGACATACATACTTGTGAATCTATTATTGTTTACACGAGCATCGGTGGGCGGTATTTCCGCTGTCAATTTTATCGCCGAAACGAAATGGAAAAGGAAACGGGGCCTTTTTCATTTTAATAGCATAATAACATACTGTTTCGAGTTATGCATGCTTTATTAACATGAGACAATGCATGTTTGTTAAGTTTTGATGTCTTATGGGGTAAACTCATTTAAAAATGTAATAAATAATTCTCATTTTCATTGCACTCTTCGCGAGGCGACGTGCGATAAATTTAGTCCCACTGTAGGTGTAAAGTTTATCTATTGAAATCCCATTGCTGGTGTGTTCACCACGGTTGGTGTGTAAAGCTACAATTTATGCTTTAGGCTTTTCATATATTGCAGAATAGGTAATCATGGTATAAAACACAATATTGTATGTGAGATTTTTGTAGGTTATTACTTGGGTTAGTTTCATATTGGTCGAGATATCAGTGTGAGGTAATCTCAAATCAGCCTTAGACTGAAGGTTGAAGGCTACTGTGAATATCAGTGTGAGGTAACTTCAAATCAGCCTTAGACCGAAGGTTGAAGGCTACTGTGAAGTTAACTCTGGCTCCTATCTCGACCAATATGAAACTAACCAAATAATAACCACTTTATTTATTTAAACAAATAATTACAAACTGTTCTCAAATCTGTTACAGCATTTTGATAGTGTTATTGTTCCCCATTTTCTTTTCACTAAGTTCGAAGTTTCCTATTCTCCTAGTGCAGGTACCAGAACGGATTAACTTCCCGACAGGGGAAACCACGACGTTAGGATAGCTTAATTATCTCTTCTCCCACTTAAAAGTCTTATTAGACGAATCCCCACTTACGACTCGGAATCTTATTTTGCGTTGGATTTCCTGGAGAACTCTCTTATTTCTTCTACTCATCTACCTAATCATTACTTATTTGCCAACGTTAATTCCTCATATAAAAAAACTCGATATCTGACCACTCCATTATGCCTGGAACCGCTAATTTTCTTTGTTGAATAACTGTGCAGATTTCGGCGTAGTACTAATTTGTTGCGCCTACTAATGCATCAAAGAGGGCAATTCTAGCTTGGTTCATATAGGCATTGTTCAAAGGGACAGGGTGACTAGCAGGTTCTACATGTCAACAGTACACCACGTACCCAAACTACCCCTATGAAGTGGTGTGAAAGGTGGAGCGGAAGTCACGTCATGTTGTATTGTCATGGTAACCCACGTGAGCAGCCATGCTGTGGCATCATTACCATATACCATAGTAATACGCAGTATCAGTGGGAAGTTGCGCGTACTGTTAGGATGAACGTGTTTGTGTCGTCCATTGTGTTATTGGATGTCTTCATCTTGGTTTCTATGGCCGCACGTGGATGCTATGTGACCCAAAACCCTTTAATAAGACGAGGGTGTGTTCTGAGGTTGACTCCGATTGAACTTCACTAAATCTAACTACCAAAATGGACTTGATAATTTCCCCAAACTTCCGAGATCCTCGTGTTACCGTTCCAGATCGCTTCTTTGATGGTACATGGTTACTATGAGCCTGAAAGGTTTCAAAGAGAACGGGGTGTGTTCTAGGAATGTGTTCGGTTGTATAGGAGTAGTTTTACCGGTTCGGATTTTCCAAAAAATCCTCGCTTACTTCCTAGAATAACCACAAGAGGATCGACATCGTTACCAAATCACCTAAAACCTCCAACAATCACCGAAACGGATTGTCTTCTTTTCTCAGATTCTCTCAGATTACTCATTTTCATCCTATTACTGTCGTTAATCTCGCCATTCATAGGCCTGTGTTGCCTATGTTATGACTATGGATGCACTAGCTCGTTGGCTTCTAGCTCCTGTATGGTTTCTAGTTTCTATATGACTCGTGTAGAGCTCATAGCTCCTCTACGGCTCCAAGCTTGAAGACATCCAGTGACCCGTATAGCTTACAGACCATTGCTACGGACCTGCTCATAGTCATCACCATCTGTACTGTGATCGGTTACCACTGTATTCACCAAATACTATAGTCTTCTAACATCTTTGCAATCTTGTACCGTCACTAAAGACCTGTAGCTGTGCATCATGCTTCCTGGCTATGTCTAGTCCCGTGTCCACCTTGTCCCCCGGCCAGTTCTTTAGCAGTTTCAATGAGATCTCTCTCTTCATTTAAGACTGTATCAGTCTATACATTCACTTGACCCAGTGCATGGTAGGTTACCTTACAAATAAGAAACTGTCTGTTGATCTTATGGATATGTGCGTAAGTACTAGTGTACAGTGTGTAACAATGTGTACACACCGCATATAGAAGAGCGACACATGCTGTATGTACTGATATCTGCTCATGTGAAAATGCACAACGTTTCGCGAAAACAAATTGCATATAGTGATGAAAAAGGGAATCTATATTCATACTTGGACGATAAATTGGATTCCATGTAGCGTGGACTCGTGTTTGGTAGAATGTGCTTTTTTGCAAGGGCGCAGTGTGTCACGATGTGTACACATTGCATGCAACACATAGGCATGTGCCAGAATTACTGGTAAGTACTTATGTGAAAATACACAATGTGCCCACAACACATGCATCACATTGGCACATACGACGAACACGGGATCCTGTGACCTCATACATATCTGAACGGGATTCAGTTAGTGGGATTTTTATCTGACTCCGCGAAATTGGGTTATGTGATTTGGCATAAACGTTTGATGGCGTGAAAAGGAATTGATAACACCCCACGAATATTGGAGTAAGTCAACAATGGAACTTCGTCGAACCCAAACTATTACAAGAACATAAAACTGCTTCGGAACTGAACAGACAAATCGTCCCCTGAGTCCCAATGTGTTCTATGTGCCAGTAGGCACATAGAACACATTGGAACTCAGGGGACGAAATGGCGAACACCGAAACATAAACGAGCATGTGATACGTCAGTTCAACTGGACTCTACAACAAATCTTCAGAATCAGTCAAGGTACAGACTGCAGAACGAATGACTATAATGGATTGAATAAAGTTCGTAGAGCATGGTGTACACGAAGATAGGTGTGAACTGGCTGGACAGAATGGAAGAGAACTTGGACAGCGAAGAGGAATGACGGGAAGAGAACACAACGACGGCAAAGAGGAGTGAAGAGAAGATCGAAGAGAACGATGATCGAATTGAAATGAACAGAACAAACATAACGATGATCTAAGAGAACAAACAGAACAAAGACTGAACTATATAATAAAATTTGAACTATTCTTGCTCACGCGGTCTCAACCCAACATGACGTAACTGGCAAACGTTACTATGACTTCACTTCCCCCTCCACCTTTTTTCCCTCCACCTGATAGGGGTAGGTTGGATACCTGATATTCTACTCACACCCCTTGTAGAAATGTACTTTGGCACACCATTTTGTCATCACAAAATATTATCGGTGAGAAATTACAATGAAGGATCTGAAGGGATGTTTGGAGACAAACATTTGAATAAGTAATAAAATGTAAACGTGGATTTTTGAGCCTGCATATTTATTTATTTATTTATTTATTCATTTATTTATTTATTTATTTATTTATTGGTGTTTAAGGTCACATATTTCTGCACAATGGCTATAGCGGGGGAGGAATTCGTCACATACAGGTGAATTGTGCACTTGGTGATACCTTCTTGAAATTTGGCACACTGTTAGTGTAGGCTATGAGGTTCTCAAAAACGATCGGCTACAAGTTGACACCGACCGGTGGCGACCAGTAGCGGCACAATCCAAAATGGCCGCCAGCGGCTGAAGGGAACCTCCTTTTCGACGGTCTACCGACTATACATCCGATTGTAAGGGCGCGAAAGTGAACTCTGATCCACGCACGTGTTGGAAACAGACGTGGGAGATGATGTAGAATAAAACGAGATTCTCTATACGGACGCATCAATTTCTTGGAACTTGAAAAGAGCGTTGTTTCTCCGGGATCAGCGTCATTCAGGCAAACCTGAATGACGCTGATCCCGGAGAAACAACGCTCTTTATGAAGCAGTCTCTTTGCCATACAATCTCTTGTTTGGCGTAATTCCGCAAGCAATTCTGATTTGTCTGTCGAAATTAATTCGAGAACGCGATTGTTCACAAAAATCATTCACAGAATGAGTGAGAATCCTCTTCGTGTACGGACTAGTACTGACTGGGAACGTTGTTGCTTTTGCCAGCAAGACAGTTCCAAGAAATTGATGCGTCCGTATAGAGAATCTCGTTTTCATGACGCCTATAAAGCTATTGAGGAAGACATAACGCGCTTCCTAGATAATGGCGTTGAGCTTCCATATAATTTGACCATTGATTGTTTGATGAGAGAGAGTGATGAGTGTATGTCGATGTCACTGTTGACGAATAAGGCAATATATCATAAGACATGCCGTGACAGTATTCGGACTCACATCGTACAGCGCGTGCTACACAAGCGAGAGCGAAATGAGGCAGTGGCATCCTGCTCCACGCTGAGTCCTAAAAGAACACGGACAAGTTTTGAATCTGGCTGTGACAGGAAACTGCCCCAGTGTGTTTATTGTCACAAACGCGAAGGTGACAGCAGTGAGCCTATTTGCAGATCAATGTCTGATAACAATAAACTCAAAATTATGGCAAAGGAAGCCGAGAACTGGGTTGTTTTTTCTCGGGTCAATGCAGCATTTGATTCCGCTGCTAGTGATCTTTACTATCACAAAACCTGTTATTGTAAGCTTGCCAATGAAGCACGAGCGGCTAAATCTAAAAAGTCGAAGAACGCCGAACATTCCGCGTCAGGCCTGCCCTATGACCCTCTCGTTATGGCAGAGCTCATAACATTTGTTGAACACAACGATTCCGCGATGAAGCTTGTCGATCTCAAGAATCTGTACAGTCGGAGGTTGAAGCAAGTCGGTTCTGATTGGCTTAGTGAAGAAATACATTCCACTCGATTCAAAGAACATTTGTTGCAGAAATTGGGCGATGGCTGGGACGCCTTCACACAGGGTAGAGATGTGTTTATTTCAAGTAGGTTTCGAGTTGGCTCCTTGTTGTCCGAATCTTTAACTCGTATAGTGTCTGAGGAAGAGGCAAAAAAGATAGTTGATGTGGGTCTTCTTCTGCGTAAACACATACTCATATCTCAAGCTCCTTTCACGGGATCATTTTCATCTTATTGCTTGAGCGAGCCTGTACCCAACTCACTCCTGACTCTTCTTAGAGTTCTACTTGAGGGCACATGTAGTATACAGAACTTAGGCGATGATGAGACTGTTAATGCCAAGACTCGAGTGGCTTGTACTATTTCACAGATGTTGATCAGCAATTCAGCGAAACGCTCCGAACATGCACAAAATGTTCACCAGAGACGTGACAGAGAAACTCCAATGCCTCTTTATGTGGGTTTGAAGTTGCATGCCCATGATCGTATGAAAAATCTTATCAGAGATTTTCATCAAATGGGACTCTCTGTCTCTTATGATCGCGTAATGGATGTTCGCAGGAGTTTCGCGAGAGCTGTTTCACTGCGGTTCAAGAACGAAGGTGTTGTAGTCCCAGCTAACTGCAAACGTAATGTTTTCTCGATAGGAACCACTGATAACATTGATGTATCTGGTAGATCTGATATGCATGGTACGTCCATCACACTCATTGGTCAACTGAGCAGGGACAATGTGGGTACTGATCCCCCACCACTGAGTTTAGATGTTCCAGAAGACACACAAATTGAACTCCCAGACGACTATGCATTTGTTCCTTTCGTTGAAGACTTTGGTGGGGACATCAGGCTTGAATCTCCAGATGAATGTAATGTACGGCCCAATGAATATGCAGATTTGAACGTGGGAGAGAATGACTGGTTGTCTCATGTGTCACAGATCAGCAATAAAGGGAAGGTTGATGGCAGCTGGCAGCTTGATGAAGTCCCTGTGACCTTTTCAGGCTTCTTTTCAAAACATGAAGATCAAGACAATGTCAAACCTCGTGCAGTTATTGGGGTATTCCCTGTTTTCAGTGAGCAGAAAGCGGACTCACTCAGTATGCAGAAGCATGCTATGTATGTGGTCAGGGAAGCTACTGCTTTCGTAAACCCCGGCCAGATACCTGTCATTGAAGGTGACTGTCCGTTGTATGCCAGGCAGAAAAAATGTCAATGGCTGTTCCCAGAGGAGATAGGTGAGGATCGAATGGTGTGTATGATTGGATTCCTGCATCTTGAAATGTGCACCCAAGAAGCTGGTGGTAAGCTTATGGGTGGTTCTGGTTGGGAGCGAATGTTTCACCTCGCAAAGATATTCACACCCGGTGTAGCATCATCCCTACTTGGTGGGAAACATGTCAAGAGGACGCGACAGGCATATCTTCTCACTCTAGCTTGGCTTGAGATCCTCAGAAAGAATGCTTATGAGATTTACTGTCAGCAGACTGGGCCCCATGAGTCATTTGAAATGTGGGAACAGAGGATTCTTTCACAATCTCCAACTGCGCGCTATTGGGGTGAAATCGTTCGGAACTTTCTCTTGACAAGCTGTCAATTCGTTCGGAACCAACGAATCGGTAACTGGCCTGGTACACTGTGTTCTATCGATGAGTTGTGCAGTTACTTTTTTGCCCTAGGACATACAAATTATTGTCGGTGGGTCCCCGTATTTCTGAGAGACATGTCTCAGCTACCCAGGCGGCATCCTTCAATCCACAACAAATTCATGGAAGGCCATTTTGTGGTCCAGCGTAGTGAGAGGAAGTTCAGTATGATGGGTTTAGATCAGAGCCAAGAACATAGTATCCAACTACTCAAAGAAGACAGTGGTCCAAAAGGTCTCTATGGCCAGGCTGAAGAGAAAGTCGTTATTGAGCTTTCAAGGTCAGAAGTTCTGCGTGTTATAGATGAGTATGAATATGCAAGTTTCCACACAACATCATCAGATAACACGGAACACCCGGAAAGTTCGGTATCAGAGCAGAAAAAATTTCTGAATCAATTGAAATCTCTCCTCGATCTGGTGAATCAGGGACTCATTATCAACCCTTATGATGAAACTAGTGGTCAGCTGGTGACATTAGATACTGGTGAATATATGGACCCCGAAGTTAGTAAGAGTTTACGGTCATTACCCGAAAGGGGCAAGCATTTATATTCCACTTTCTTGAAGGAAAGGCTTGTGGAATGCACCGTACCCCTGAATGATGTTATTCCCAAGGCAAATATATATACCTTCCTTAACCCACCCCCAGCCAACCTGGACAAAGGCCGAGACAAACTCATGTCAAGTAAAGCAACTGCCGCAATAGTTACCCAGATGTTCGTTTCACTGCAAGCCCGGCCTGATTCAAACATGGATGAGTTTTTCATGCACGAGAATGCACGTGATCCGCCAGCATTATCCGATAGAGGTAAGCTACGGAGTGGGACAAAATCTCAAATTCTCAATTGTTTACCAGCTATTCCTGCACAAGGGAAGAATTCAGCAGCTAGACAAGCTTCAGTTGTCATCTTGGATATGCCTGCTGTAGTCCATGTAATCAAACCACAGAAAGCGGATCTGTTTGGAGAATATGCTCGATTGCAATTATTGCCATACATCGAATCTCTGATTAACACGAACACCACAAGGGTTGATGCGATCTATGACTGTTACCCCGAAGGCAGTTTGAAGAATCAGACGCGAGCAAAACGCCTCGGTGAGACAGCAGTTAGGTTGATACGGGTGTCCGAGAACGTCCCTTTACCTAAAGGGAAGAATTGGCAGGCATTCTTGAAAGTTAGTGAGAATAAAGACGAATTTTTCAAGTTCCTGTCTGCTGAACTGCTGAAATTAACATCAACATCCGAGTACCAGTTGTTAACGACATCAGGAGAATATGTACTATGCAATAAGGATGTTAGCTTATGTGACATATCTCCATCGAACCACGAGGAAGCAGACACGCGCATGATGCTTCATCTCAACCATGCAGTCTCACAAGGTCACAAAATAGCTTTTCTTCGCACGGTTGATTCTGATGTCGTCATTCTGTCTTTGCACCATTTCGCAACATTCCGTGACCTTGGACTCAGTGAGCTGTGGATTGGGTTTGGAATTGGAAAGGCATATAAAGATATGCCAATTCATGAGATAGCTTCACAACTTGGACCTGATTACTGTAAGGCCCTGACTTTCTTCCACGCCTTCACAGGTTGTGATGTAACATCCAGCATGCTCGGCATTGGGAAGAAGACAGGATGGAATGCATGGATGAATTTTCCCGCATCAACTGAAATGATGATAGAATTGACTGAGAATCCGCAAGTCTTTTCAGAGGATTCCCCTCATATGCAGCATATCGAAAAACTCACCATACAGATGTACAGTAACAGTTGTGTCAGTACACGTGTCAATGATGCGAGACGGCATATGTTCACACATGGCCTTAAGTCTATGGAAAACATCCCGCCCACCAAAGCAGCTCTGTATCAACATGTAAAAAGGGTAATTCTTGTGTCATCTTTCATTTGGCATCGTGCTCTGCAGAAACACTTATGTGTGCCAGACCCATCACAGTACGGATGGGAGTGGAATCCACGTCTCAATATTCTGGTCCCATTTTGGACTCACCTAGGAGACGCAAGTGCTGCATGTGCACTGATGCTCCACTGTAGTTGTGCCAAGGCCTGCAAGGGCAATTGCAAATGCTTGAAAGCTGGATTAAGGTGCACACCTTTGTGTAAGTGTGAAGGTGGCTGTTGTAACAATATTGAGTAGTATACTGTCATGTTAGGACCAGTCATCTCCTATTCTGGTATTTTTTTTTCCAGTTAACACATGTCATGTTTCTAGTTGAGTTGATTTTGCTAACAAATGTTCATCCCATGTGGCTTGCTACATTGTCCGGGGTATAGGAATACAGTTTTAGATTTCGGAAAATAGTCTGTTATTTACTGCACAAGACGGTGTTAATTCATGCATAGCATGATACAATATCCCCAACTATTTTGCCTCTGTACAACAGTTGATACCTTCGTTCACCCGTGTGTTCATCTATGGTATCCTTGTCTTTCTCTGGCCATAGGCCACATGTGACTAGTCAGTTCCTACTCCATAGCAAATCAACTTGGAAATCCTTCATCTTGTAGCGCACTCATGTCTCAATGAATCCATACCTGAGTTGATCTAATAAATCTAACGTAAGGTATCAAATTGCCATACCGGATCATATTTCGATAAGTTATTCGCTAAAACATTTCGACCACTCATCGACATCAAAGGTCATGTTTTGGCTCCCAGTGGTGGCTATATCTCTATATCCCTGGTAAAGTAGCATACCATGAGGGATGGGCATTAAGTGTCGGCAACATTAATCCTGACTTGGAACACACCACATCTTAACTGGCCGAAAATGAAGAATACTACTTGTAGTCAAAAAATATTCCTGTACCTCGAATGACTGCAAACATACACTCACCCCTTCTAGTCCCATTTTGCCAATGTTCTATACTGGCAAGATAACATTGTATAATTAACAACGGGAACTAATGCATCCCGAGTTCATTCCAGCACTGCCCTTGCTGGCAGACGTGTCGCTATGGTGTTGAGATTGAACCAGAACTCCTCTAGAAATTTGATAGTTTTATTTTCTTAGAAAATAAATCTATCGAAAATGCCGGAAGTTGAGAATAGACTGTCACTTTAATTGGATTATCAAATGTCCAAGTATCCCCACTGCTGCATACTATCGAGTACCCTTGTTCATGTGTTGACAGGAATCTCTCATACCATGTTCATTTGACCATTGCATTCCCGAGAAACATTCAACACTAATTTATCTACGGACGGACGATCATACTGACAGTCAGACACACAGACGCACACATCGACGGAAATTCTGATCCCATTATCCATTAATCTTCCCCCCAACTTGTTCCAAGGGCTTCACTCCATCATTCACATCAATTACAGCACATGTATGGTGTTAGGTTTGGAGCTTCAGTTGTGCGATCGGCGAAAATAGCTTTTTTTCGATCCGCTTGGCGGCCATTTTGGATTTCGCTGCTAGTGGTGGCTAGAGGATGGTGCCAACTTGTAGCCGATCGATTTTGAAATCTCTGATGCCTACCCTTACATCATGCCAAATTTCAGGAAGGTATCACCAAGTGCACAATTCTAGCGAATTCCTCCCCCGCTACTAATCATGACCACGAGACTGCGTATTTAAAAACACACACCCGGGTTTAAATATTCATATACCAAGTTGTTGGCTGAGTTAAATGATGATGTCTGCAGGATTTAACCCCTTACTTACAAATCGACCGTATTGGTCCGAGTAATTTACAAATAGAGTAGTTGAAAATAAATTATTTTTCGCGTCCCAATTGGAGGTCAGCTGATATGGTTTGGTTGAAATGTTTTGAAAAATTTGAAATGAAAATAACAAATTTTGTAAAATAAATTATATGTTGAAAACAAAAACCTAATCCAGACTACTTTCAGGTGAATGGTGTTATATATTTTATTTCGATGCGTGTTTCGCATAAAATACAAACGTACTACTAACTAAAAAAACTCAATCAGAGAGACAAACAAACTTGCAGAACCAAAAACACCAAGTAATTTCAGTATGCTGTGTATCAAGCTGATAAGAATGGTTTTTGTGAAAAGGTTTTTTTTTCCCTCCCCATACGTCATGGGCGGAACTGATTGTCTGTTTAAACGTAGAGGCAGAACTTACACGTCCTGCAGCGGAAACGCTTTTAACTTAATTTGCACGGAAATATCATTTCCCGATTTCGGGAGAGTGAGAAATTTACCACGAATGCCTCATGGCTGACAATATTCGTCATTGGAAGAGATTTACAGGAAAGCTAGCTCTACTTTTTTTCTAAAATTGTCAGTAAATTAACACTAAGGGTATGAGAATTTCATATAAAAATTGAAATTACGAAATGTTAGCGAATTTGTAACATCGATGTGGCATCATTTCCGTTCCAAACGGTTTCACCGCTTGTCTGTTATTGCTTGTGGAAACCATTTTAAAAATAAGAAAAAGGCGCTTACACTATTTTTTGATGGCCTATACCTTTTTCTGTTCACTACATGAACAGTGCGCATATCGTGACATATAATACTGACATTGCCCTTTCCATTAATTTAAAAGTCTTGGCGATGAGATTTGCTAATCTTTTTTCCTGGGAAGAATAAAAACTCGCAAATTATTGTTAACCCTTTACTCAACGTAACGGCCAAAACCGGCCAGCGCTATTATCAAAAATCGTTAATTAATTTTCATTATTTTTTCATTTTTTTCTCAAAAACATAGGTTATGGCTCCCTCGTTGGAACGAGCTCGTCGAGCTCGTTCCAACGAGGGGTCATAACCTATGTTTTGGAGACAAAAATGAAAAAAAATTAGGTATTCAAAAATTTGTTTTGCAAGTGTCGCCTGCTTTTCATGTTTGGTAAAGGGTAAAACACATTCGCTAAATGAAGAGCCAAAGTGAATACTTACTTAGGGTCGGATGGTGAAATACTGATAGATATTCTTAATGACAAATTGTCTGTGAAGAAGTTGCTTCCAATTAGCTTGCCATAGCCAAGTATCCTTTTGTTACTTTTAATAAACGAAAGTAACGGACAGTTCCGAGAGCTGTCGATTGCTTTAGTCTATTAAAAGTAACAAAAGGAAACTGGTCTTTATTTTCTAATAATGTCATATTTGTTTTCGCGCCAATTACTTGTTTCTTAGTTGGACTTCCCTTGCTCGTCAAATAATTTCAAAGGAGATAACTTTATGGACAGTTGATGGCGGTGGAAGTTTGGTGTGCATGAGGATATCGTTTACATCTATATATATTATTGTAAAGTATGTGAGTAAGAAATTTCAGTAAATATATACAGAGGCGGCGGAACCAGTGGGGCGCAGGGGACACGTGCCCCTCCATTTTTTTCCACAGACATGTTGCATTGTTACCAAATGAGTTAAAATGAGCACATGCAAACGTGCTAATGTACAGCCATTCCTGTAATATTATATATTTGCAAATCCAAACAACATTTTGCCAATCAATCCCATCTTCGGTCGCTTCGGTCCGTTTCTTCTACTTCGACCATCTTCCAACCCGAAGGCTAGCCTTCGGGTTGAAAGATGATTGAAGTAAACGAAATGGACAGGACAGTGACCACACTGCGGCATGCTCATCTACAGTACGTGGAGAGTGGACTGTAACTAAATCGCCCGCGGAGTGGAGTTATCACCCAAGCAATAACTTTCAAATTCTGTACATATCGACAAAAAACACAACTAATGTTTCAGCCAATGGACCTCCGGGTTTGACCCGGAGGTCCATTGGCTGAAACTTTGCTTGTGCTGGTTATGCTTTGCAGCAAATGTGCAATTATTGCCTGTGTGGAATATCCACTCTGCGAGTGATTTAGGAATAATACACTCTTCATGTACTGTAAACGAGACACTATTGTGTATCACACTACATTTACCGGTATACGATTGTAACCGTTCCTCCCATTGGGCTAAACCATGGTGTCCTTGAAAATTTGTGCCCCACTCCCACACTTTTATCGAGCTTCCGCCGCCTCTGAATTTATCCATGTATTGTTCACAGTTCTGCGGTAATTATCACCCTGGAAAATAAGAAACAGACGCCGAAAGTTTGAAATGGGAGATATTTCGAAAGATATGACATCGATAGAATTTGCGTCAAACTAGAAACGCGACTAATGTCACGGCACTATACCAAACCAAGTATACATATCTAACATATGCAGAAAATGAGTTGTATTCCTACTAAATGCTCCTAGTTAGTTTAGGCTTCTTGATTCTGATCCAAATAAATTGAGAGAGTTCTGAAAAATGAACTGGCAGTAATTTCAAGAGGGAACGGACAATTTATCAAAGAAAAACCTCAGACGGAACACCCGGTAGCGTGAACACTTGACACGGTGATGTACAACTGGAAGATATATTTTGAAGAATAGTTATCTAAGGATAGTTGCAGTTAAAACTAGAAGTCCTGTCATGAATTGTGCTCTTATCTTGGCTTAATTGCGCGTAGGAATTGCGCGCAGTTGCCATATCGAATGGCATCCAAAGCACGGCAGGTTCTCCTGGGTACTCATAGTAAACACAGGCAATGTTTCTGCCAATGGACCTCCGGGCTACCCGGAGGTCCATTGGCTGAAACATTGCTTGTGCACTGGCCATATGTACATAATTTGATAGCCTTACTATGGTCTTAACGCGTAGATTAACGCGCAGATCAAGGTGCTATTTGTGCGCATTTTATGACAGGACTTCTAGTTTTAACTGTACCTTATGAGAGTTATGGCCTCTAGCTCCTGTATAGCTACTATTTCCGAGACCATGACATTCATAACATCTACACCAGCGCTCTAACTACTAATGGGATCGAACCGCGATTGGGGAAAGTTCTCGAGGTATACCAACATCGATCAGCATGAATTGTGGGATTGATGCTGGCACAGCGTACCGTCCCATCGGGTGGGGACGTAAAATGGCTCATTGTGCAGAGAGAAGCCTTCGTACAGACTAAATATTCCTTTGTGGTATTTGAAGAGTGTGAGGCTACAAAGTTGCCGCTACGAAAGTCGTCCCACACGCCTATGCCACTGGACCAAGGAGAGGCGTTAATATAAGTTTCATAACTTGCTCGTCAATCCATGTACTACAAATAGGCATTAAACAAGACGGGACACGAAAGTTCTTCGAAATCTTTCGTAGGCAAAATTGACGGTCTACTAAGTTATATCTATGTAATTGATTCAACTAATGGTTAACCTTTTACCCAACGCATAAGATATCAAAAGTTATTATTTTAAATATCATTAATTTTAATTTTTCAAAAAATTTCAAGAAAACCATATCATGTAACCCCTAGCTGGAACGAGCTCGACGAGCTCGTTCCAACGAGGGGTCACATGATATGATTTTGTTGAAATTTCTTGAAAAATAATATTTTTTAACTGCTGAATTTGCATATTACGCGGGCGGAGGCGGCCAATTCGTTGGGTAAAGGGTTAAGCCGAATAATATCGATACATATACCCGTGTTTTGCACTAAGATAATAACAAATTAATTGACTAATGGTTATTAATCCAATGGGCTTAGCGAGTAGCGAGTCTTTAAAATACTGTATTTAATTAGGTAAAGTCCAAACTTACATTTAACAGAAATCCAAAATTCAATGTTTTGAAAACTATTGGTGATTTGAAAGAGATTTTATTGCTTTCATAACGAATACAAACACTGATTTCACCATTTTCCCCAATTCAGGGACCATAACTCCTGCTAAAGGCAGAATCGCGAATATTGACCTGCACCCGCATTGCATAAAACATAAAGCATTCTAGAAGTTGTTCAATTCGACCTGAACTTTGAACCCACACACCATTTAAATATCGGTATCTTATAGGCAACCAGTGTACATGTATGAACTCCAGATGGAATGAAGCTGGCAAGTTCATTCCAATGCAGGGCCATAAGCTTTGTTTCTGGTGCAAAATTTCAAATGAATCGCCAAATGTGCTTGGAGATTCGTGTATATTAATCCATTGGGTGGACATGAAGAAAATCTTATGGAACCCTGGTTGGTCCCCAAACGTTCAAATACTTATTTCTACTTTAACATAATTGGTAGGCAGTCCCAGTGCTGCACGTATAAACAATTATATTGGGTTTCTATTCTGAAATGAGAGGACAGAGTGCTGTGATAGTGGAATGATCAGGTGAGATTAGCCTTGACCTTCATACAGAAATAGACAGTTTAGCCCTCAAATTGTGGAGTACTCCACAAATGATATTATTATAATAAGCAATACACATGGACACCAATTTCAAGATTTCAAAAGCATGTAAAATATAAATTTAGCTATTTAAATTGAACCTTTAAGTGTGAGAAGAGTAGAGGTTTGTGTTGACAGCCATTTTTTAATGCAGGATGGGATGGGAGTGGAATGTGTTCGGAGGGTGTATTCTATTCAAGGGAAGTATATCCAATTACCTAAATGGATCCGGAAGCGACCCCAAATCTCCAAAAGGGACAAAAAGACACTGAATAGGACCCGACGAGGCCCATTTTGGGCTTATAAGAGTAGCACGTAGTTCTATGTTCCCCTAAATGATGCGTTCCATTGTATACTATTATGACAAGCAGCCAAAGCGACAACAACAACAAAAAAAAAAAAACAAAAAAAAAAAAAAAAACACTGAGACGGCGTTTATTTGACTCGGATATTCTCAGAATTCTCTTTATAACAGATGCATGTAGTGGTATTGGACTAGGGGGGGGGGGGGGGGGGTTGTTCTAGTGTACATGAGTATGACTAATTACAACAAAGAACCCAACAACTACTACCTAAAATATCCCAAAACAAACCCAAATCATAGAAACGAACTCCCAGACTCCTCTTTATGGCAGTGCACATAGTGTTAAGATATTTTGTAATCCTATTTTTTTCTCATCTGCTTACCCAGTAAGTGAAAATGGAGGCCATATGTACAGAATTTGATAGCCTTACTATGGTCATAACCCATAGATTAACGCGCAGATCGACGTGCTATTTGTGCGCATTTCATGACAGGACTTCTAGTTTTAACTGTAGCAGACATTCCATTTCTGCAGGGAGAATAAATCAAATTTACACGTCCAGCAAAAACAGTAATGCTAATTTCAAGATTCTTTAATTTCAAGGTACATTCTAAAGGCTTGAAGTTTGGTGTTTATGAAGATTTCGGTACAAAGACATGTGCGGGTTACCCAGGAAGTCAATATCATATCAAAACTGATGCACAGACATTTGCAGAATGGGGCGCCGACTATGTAAAATTTGATGCCTGTAATTCTAAAGCAAGCGAAATGGATGCAGGTATGTTCAGTAACATATTTTTATTGCCCAATATTAATTTTGTGTGCTTCCCCAACACAAACTCACAAATGATTGCAGAAGGAATGCTTACATTGTCACCGCAGTCGGCACGTTTCTCCAATGGGGGAACCTCAGCACAATGATATCTGAAATACTTCGTGGTATTAAACTGTCGTACAATTAGAACTGTGCGCTTATCTAGGCTTAATTGCGCGTAGGGATTGCGCGCAATTGTCATATCGAATGGCATCCAGAGCACGGCAGGTTCTCCTGGTTACTCATAGCAAACACAGGCAATATTTCTGCCAATGGACCTCCGGGTTACCCGGAGGTCCATTGGCTGAAACACTGCTTGTGGACAGACCATATATACAGCATTATATAGCCTTACTATGGTAATAACGCGTAGATTAGCGCGCAGATCGACGTGCTGTTTGTGCGCATTTTATGACAGGACTTCTAGTTTTAACTGTATATTATAGATACTTAGAAAAATCTACGCCAGGGATGAATTCAGTTAAAGTTCGATAATAATTAACAACAGTAGTAGGGCATGCTCTCCTCGTCCCTTTTCTTCGGGTTCTCATTTTCAGGTTCTCATGTGACATCATACCGCATTGCATTATGGGTGTCACGTGATTGTTATGGTAACCCATGGGTGCGTCCATGTTGTGACTCAATTGTCATGGTGATGGGTGATAAGAATGCTTATGCGGAGCTCGTGTTGTTAGGGTAACACGTGTGTCCATCGTTCATTTGTATGAAGGAGCCCACAGGTTTCTATAGTGGCGCGTGGTTGCTATGTGACCTAATGGCATACAATAGAACCAATAGGCCTCTAAAAGGTGCGTTCGATTGAACAGGAGTGTATCTAATTACCAAAATCCCCCTATAATTCGCAGAAATGCCCAAAAGGGCCCGACAAATGCCCAACACTTCCAACAGTTCCGTACTCGGATTCCCCTGACGCCTCATTTTCTGTACAATAGTAGGCGTTTTCGATTGAATGGGAGTACAGTTGAATCCAGAAGTCCTGTTACTATTAGCGCATAAAATGCTCGTTAGTTAATGCGCTCTTTACGGCAGAACAATGAAGTATTTATTTATTTATTGATTGGGTCTTAACGACAGTTTCGACAGCCATGGTCACCTCGTATCGGACAATTTTACGGCTGGATGCAGCCGGAGTACCCGGAGAGAACAACCGAGCGACTTCGAGCAACTGTCAAGACTCCCCGATGTCGTGCACTTGTCTTCAACCAATGCTAGCCATTCTTGTCTGGAGTTTGTACTCCACACAAGGACGACTAGCATTGGCTGAAGACAAGTGCACGACGTACAGTACTCATTAGTGCTCAGCACCACAGTGCCCCCTGCGGAGTTCGAACCGTGGACTTATAGCGTAACCACTGAGCCACTGCACTCCCAAAGTGGTATCTTCCATGTCAGGTCAATGACAGCAGTTGGAAGAGTCCATATTCATTATTTGGGGGTAGACCAATCAATATTTCCAACGTGCAGCCTTGGGGCTGCACGTTGAAAATATTGATTGGTCTACACCGCACACGTACCTTGTTGCCATCCCACTTAATGACATTATGACGAAGCTTGTCACCCGGCCAGAAAAAACGGCCTCTGGGCTTCAAAGGGTTAAAGCACTCTTTAATGCAGGAGAATGAAGTCTGATATACATACGAGCGTTTGCGCTGAGCAATGCGCTATTAGAGAGGTCGGTAGTGAAATCACAAACTAAACGGAAAGAAAATATCGAGACTACAGTATATGTGAAGGGTGGATTACTACTAAATGGCTGTGGGGTAGATTTTTCACTTAATAATTTCTAAGGACAAAACACAAGAAGCACTTGCAAACTTCCATCACATGGCCCACCGGTGTGTTTCTTGTGCTGTTATGAATAATTATAAATAATTTTCTAGTGGAGAGTATAGAAACTCAGGCTTGGCAGTGGGGGGGGGGGGGGGGGGGGGGGCATAGCCACCCTCGCGTTGCACTTGTTTTAAACTTTGATCCGGGCTAAATAGTTTCCCAACTGCATCGTCATGTCATGCCTTCGAACATGATGATGCAGTTGGAATACTCCGTCAGTCGAGACTTGAGTCATCATAATCGGGACTAATTAAGTTCAAACCCCAGCCCAAATCGGCCGGTTTCGCGACTTCTCTGACACGAATGGGCGTTGTCGGCTGTGCGGTGGCTCAGTAGGTAGAGGTGCAGGCTGCAAGCCGAGAGGTCCTCGGTTCGAATCCCACCTGCGGCCACGGCGTTGTGTCCTTGGGCAAGACACTTCACCCCATCGCCCACGTGGGGGGCACGGCGGCGTTGTGTACTAAGGCGTACTACACATCGATGATACTGCACTTGTCTTCAACCAATGCTAGCCCTGCTTGGGTGGAGTTGGTATGTTGGAGAGCTGACAGTTTCTTGACATCGCTCGATGGTTCTCACCTGGTTCCCCGGCTTCCTCCACCGGTAAAACTGTCGTGGTCATGATTAGCCATTGTGCAGAAATATGTGACCTTAAGCACCAATAAATAAATAAATAAATAAATAATGGGCGTTGTCAGTTTAAAGGAATGGTGTTGCAATGGTACAGCCATGTCTACAGAGAATCATAGCTTTAGTATTTACCCCGGTTACTATACCTTTGGGTAAACCTGTTTCTGGTGATAACAGTCAAATTTAACATTTGTGCGCAAACCATTTCAAGATAATGTATTATAATTAAAAAAGTACTCATCAATTTTTAATATTTCACAACGGACCAAGGGAGATAACTTAAAGCACAGCTCCGGCATATTAATCACAGAATAGTAATGTTTGGGTTATCTCCCTTAATCAGCATCAGTGACCAGTATCTCCAAAGATCACTCACTGCAGTCTCAACTTTACGTCCAACAGCAGAAAACAGCGCATTATGTTTTGAAAGCACACTTATGACACCGATTGCTCTACTACCAATGAACTCCATCGGTTTGGGGTATTTGATGATAGTGTACATTCGCCGTGGATTGGCCGAAATCCTCACGTGGGCAGTGATGTCCACGCATGTGTTAATCAGATAATAGAAATCATCATCAGCAAAATTTTAATTAATGAAGCACCGAGTTGTACTCGGTGCTTCATTAATTAAATTTTTGATGATTATTCCTATAATTAGTGTTTGGAATCTAATATTATGTCTGTGTAAATATTGCCCACCCGTGGAAATTGACCAGTCCACGGTGGCTGTATTGTATCTGAACCTACACTAAACAGCCTGGAGGCGTTTTTCTGAAACAGAATCTGTCGTAACAGCGCAAATGTTTATAATTCGAAGTTTTGGTCCCGTGGTCTTGACCACGACCTGTTGAGCTGTAAATGGAAACTTGATCAGAATACCGAAGAATCGTAATGTATGCAAAGTTCGGTCACTGAAACTTTAACGGTGGCGTACATGTTGGACGGACATGAACATACATAAACAAAGAGTAGCAACCATCTGAACTTGTGCCGCCAGGCGACGCTTCGAAGTTTGATTCGATTCGAAATCGTCCCCTATAATTCGTTGGATTCAAGTCCCGTCTTCTGTAATCGGGTCTGTACAGGGAACTTGGTGACAGAAGAAAAGTTCTAGGGGATTTGGCATCCGAAAATACTTGGGTTCTGTGTCTGGAATATTCCGTTTTTTATTGACTTTCCCTCGCAGGCGAGTTGCAGTTAAATGCAATGCTTGATTGTAGATCAGCAATACTTACGGCTGTAAAAATGAAGGATATCTACAATTTGAGGAGCGGTGAGGTTCGATTCGATATCTACAACTTGAGGAGCGGTGAGATTAGATTCGATGTCTACAACTTGAGAAGCAGTGAGGTTCGATTTGATATCTACAACTTGAGGAGCGGTGAGAATCGATTTGGCATCTACAACTTGAGGAGCGGTGAGATTCGATTTGATATCCACAACCTGAGGAGCGGTGAGGTTCGATTTGATATCTACAACTTGAGGAGCAGTGAGGTTCGATTTGATATCTACAACTTGAGGGGGCGGTGAGGTTCGATTTGATATCTACAACTTGAGGAGCAGTGAGGTTCGTTTTGACAACACTGTGGCTTACCAATTATATAAATTCCAATTTTCAACCATTTTTATGTTCAAATGATCTCTAAAATAAAGTGTATACCTACGGGCAATGAATGTATCATTAAATTGCAATAAACATAAGTTGTCGAGAAACTGTAAATTAATTTGGTTGCTACACATATGGAAATCTGATATGGAATCTCACCCGACGTTATGGAATGAGCTCTATCCAGTAAGAAACAACACCACAAATTCAATCTCTCCATTCTATAACTGATGTTTTATATGCACAGGGTGGGGGATATTAATATTCATCAGGGTAGAATTAATCTGAACAAAATGTGTGTAGGTAGGTTTTCTTTGGTACTACTTTCTCCGGATAAACAACTTTCGACCTAGACATTCATTTAACTGATTAATTACAGTTAAAACTAGAAGTCCTGTCATGAAATCCGCACAAATAGCACGTCGATCTACACGTTAGTCTACGAGTTATGACCATAGTAAAGCTATCAAATCCTGTACATATGGTCTGTGCACAAGCAATGTTTCAGCCAATAGACCTCCGGGTAACCCGGAGGTCCATTTGCAGAAACATTGCCTGTGTTTGCTACGAGTAACCAGGAGAACCTGCTGTGCTTTGGATGCCATTCGATATGGCAATTGCGCGCAATTCTACGCACAATTAAGCCTAGATAAGCGCACAGTTCGTGACAGAACTTCTCATTTTAACTGTACAGGGGCTTACAACACACATTACAAGTGCACTCAATTATGATACAAGTTAAAACTAAAAGTCCTGAACATCAATTGTCCCTAAATAGCATTAGCACGTGGCCCTGTGCGTTGATCTGCATGATATGACAATAGTAAGGCTATCAAATTATATACATATGCCCTATGCGGAAGAAATTTTTCATCCAATGACATCCGGGTTTAATCCTGAGGTTCATTGGCTGAAACATTGTTTGTGCTTTGTATTGATAACCAGGAGTCTGTCGTGCTTTGGAATGCCATTCAATGGGTAAATTTCGCGCAATTCCAACGCGACATTACGACAAGATAAGCACAACATTCGTGATAGGACTTCACGTTTCACGATCAGTAACAGTATATCTTATGTTTCCTTAGTGCATCACGTGACACCCTCCCCCCCCCCCCCCCCGTATTCCCATTGACTGCATGTATTGAGACAATGGAAGCACAGTGTACCAACACATTCAATAATATCTTCAAGTGAAGTGATGTGCATCCATAGTGTCCCAATGAGCACTTGTAATGGGGGATTCCCCTTGATTTCTGTTCAGACATCATGGCAGAGATAAACATGAGAATAACGGGTGGATTTTGCTAATTTGTATGTGTTTGTTTAACCCTTTATCGAACGTAACGGCCAAACCGACCAGCGCTCTTCTCAAAAATCGCCAATTAATTTTCAATATATTTTCATTTTTTGTCTCAAAAACATAGGTTATGTGTGTGTGTGTGTGTGTGTGTGTGTGTGTGTGTGTGCGTTTGTCTTACCAACTTGACGAGGTAACTAGACAAAAGAGTTTGCGTGTTTCGCCTTACCGAGGTACAAAAGACAAAAGAAACCCTTTACCTCGGTTGTTTCCCCAGAACTGTACCGGCAAAACGAGGTTGAAACCGTTAGTCCACACAAAGGACAGACAATGGGGTACCTCGGTATGTAGGGAAAACAAGACTCTGTGTGTGTGTGTGTGTGTGTGTGTGTGTGTGTGTGTGTGTGTGTGTGTTTGAGGTTAAAAATCGCACTGGCACAGACATTTCCTACTGAAACGTTTTTTTCTTTTAATATGCCGCCGAAAAATTGTTTTCATTTACTGAACCCTGATTGGTTTCAAACATGACAAAAAGTTACACAAAATTGATTTAAACTAAGTGATGAGCTTAGGAACTGGTTAAACTGACTGGCAATAATTGGTGTTATTCATTGATGGGCTCTAATTTAGTCCTTACAAGGATGTTACGCAAGCTTTTGTTTTTCTTATAGGCGATGACAGGTCGAAGATTCAAAGGTTCATTTAATTTAGCATTGGTAAAATTGAATTCATCTTTTAACATTTTTGCTATTTCGATATTCATTCTGTTGTACGTTAAAGTGAAAGGAATGATGGACCTCCTTTCGCATTCGCCCTCTGATATGTTCATACCAAATGGCCAGAGGGTTTGAAGCGTATTGATCCAAAAAGCTTCACGTTTTTTTCTAAATTCATCCGTTTCTTCTAATGTGTCTTTAATTGGTGGTTGTTCAATTGGGTGGATTTCGAAATCGTCCAAAGAATGGCCAGGAAGGTTAAAATGTTGTGCTACTGGGGCATCAGCATTATGTTTTATATCCTGTTTGTGTCTAGTAGCACGTTCTCGGAAAGGATTTTGACTTTGACCAACATACTGTTTCCGACATCGCTTACAGGTGATAAGGTAAATAATGTTTGGTGAATCACAATGGAGGGGGTTACGGATCTGATAATGATTTTTCGTTTGTTCGGAGGAAAATTCCTCTTTCTGATCAGGCATAAATGTATGCAGTCTACAACGAGGCTTTTTGCAATTAAATACCGCGCCACTACTATTTTGCAACGGTCTGTTGTGTTCAGTCTTCAGTGGTTCGAAATCGGTAGTTTCAGCTGGACTTTCGAGCTTTTTCAGGGTTTGGGATTTCAGGCTACGCAAAAGGCGCAGCGAGTACCCTCTCGATCTGAGGGCGACAAATAGAGTAGAACAAGCCTCATTGAAATTTACCTTATCACTTGAATTGCGGTGGAAACGAATTAGCTGTGATTTGATGATACCTTTAAATGTATGTTGAGGATGAAATGATTTTGTGTGCAACAATTGATGTAAATCAGTTGGTTTAAAATATACTTTATAATCTAAATGACCGGACGCCTTAAACTGCTTGCCTTTATACACGGTCACATCGAGAAAATCAACAGAATTTTCACTGATAGTAGCTTTCAATTTAATATTTGGATCGTGATTGTTCAAAATTTCTAAAAATTCATCAAAATCTTCTTTTGAATGTTCCCAAATAATAAAAATATCATGTAAATATCTGAGATATACGAGAGGATGCTTTGCACATTTGCTTAAGGCATTTTCCTATCATTCCGCTACATAAATGCTTGCAAAATTAGGACTGAATCGTTTACCCATAGGACAACCCATTATTTGTAGAAAATATTCTCCATTAAATTGAAAGTCATTACCTTTTAAGCTCAGCTCTAAAAGATCCAAAATTTGTTCATCCGGGCGTTTCGCATCCGGATATTTTTCAAATGCATTTTTAACTGATTTAACACCTTTATCAATATCAATGTTCGTATACATACTGTCGATATCCAAAGTAGCCAGAATTGCATTTTTCGATATTTTCAATTTCGAAATTTTTGACAGGAAATCCTGTGTATTTTTTAGATAGCTCAGATGTCTATTTGCTATAGGTTTCAGATGATAATCAATTAATTCCGAGATCGCATAAGATTCCGAATTACAATCTGATACAATTGGCCTCCCGGGTGGAGTTAAGTCATCCGTCCATGAAGAACGGTCCTTGTGGATCTTTGGTAGGATATAAAATTGTCTTGTTTGAGCACTGAGCTTAGCTGTTAAATATTTCAATTGTTTTTTGGTAATGTGACCTTCGTCGAGGAGAAAGTTTAAGATCTTATTGAATTTTTCGATATTACTAGGCCAAATAAGTGAATCTATTTTCTTATAATGTTTAGTATTGCTGAGTTGTCTCATGGCTTCCTTTATATAATTATCCCGAGATAGAACAACTACCGACCCACCTTTGTCGGCTGGTTTAATTACTAATTTCTTATTTTTTCGAAGTTTCGTGAGGGCTCTCCGTTCACAAGCTGTTAAATTGTCTTTATCGGAGAGTATGTTCATGCTGAACACCTTTTGGATGATTCGTTTGCTAGCCTCAATAATTTCGGGATCTACTTCACTATCTGGAGGTGACCAACCAGATGATTCTGTAAAAGGAAGTTTCCGACCGCTGGAGTTTCTAAAGCGGTCTGCTAATTTCATTTGCCTAAGAAAATTACAGTTGTATGATGGTAAATTTGTTTGGTTATCAGTTTTAGGCTTTGGTGCTGGTACAAAAGTTAAACCGCGATCTAAAAGAGATTTCTCTTGGGTTGTTAGGTCATTGGTGCCAGACAGGTTAACCACATTAGTTCCTAATCCCACATCTGTTAGGCGGCTGTTACCTTTGCCTTTACTTAGTTTAAATTTAGGTGGTTCAACCAGTGATCGTACATAATATTGGCGGTTCTCGTGGTCCAATGGATTAAATCCTGAGCAACATCAAACTTCGCGTCATCAATTTTAGGTATAACGTTAACGTCCTTCACTTTCCGAATGGTTTCGTTGATGATGCTCAGGGTTCTCCTCTCAGCCTGAGGGAGTTTTTTTGAAAAGTTTAGTTCAGCGAAATAAATTTTTGCTGATCTAAACTTGACCCTGATATCGCTAAGCATATTCCGCAACTGCTTAACTACGAGATCAGAATTATCGTTTCGAGAATTCACGCCAATATTTAATAATATTTTTTGGGGACTGGACTGGCCCCTGTGCCCTTTAAACATAGAGCGCAGATGATTGAATTTGGCGCCGGGGTAACACTCCACCTGGATGTCCGGATCGGGATTTCGATCAATGCGTCCTAAATTTGAACTTCCAATCATAAGGATGTTTTTACAAACATCGGGGAGGCGCCAATTCCTTTTGTCAAAATTAACTCCGCTTTTATGCCGAAACTGGGAGAATTTAGAATCAAATGAGCGGCCCGAGTTGCGGCTCGGTGATTTGACTTTCTCTGAGTACGATATACCTGGTTGAACCACACTAGAGGCAGGAGAAGGGGGAGAGGAAACAGAAGCAGGAGAGGAAGCAGAAGCAGGAGAAGAAACAGAAGGAGGAGGAGGAGTTCTAGTGAGAGCACTAGGAGAACCAGAGAAGAAAGGCTGAGGAGGAGTAGGAGGTAGAGGAACAAGACGAGGCGAGACAGCATTACTCAATTTGCGAGCATCTTCAGTCACAATATGGACCGGAGATGTTTGCAAATTGAGGCGCTTACTCTGAGAGAAAGAAGAAGTAGAAGGAAAAGAAGAGGGAGAAGTGCTTTGCCTTGATCTTTTCTTATTTTGCTTTTCGCGTTGGGGTAGAGGGACAACACGGGCCGGAGTTTGCTTGCTCCCTCCCGTATTGTTCCTTACTCCAGACGCTGGGCGAAGTTCCGAAATGTAAGACTCATAGGCCGAAATCGTCTTATCTGTCAACTTATTTTTAAAGTTCTTTTTAGCCCAGATCAAGGCACGCGCCGAAGCGCTGTTGAAGTCTATTTTTTCGAGTCCAGGAGGTGGTCGCATAGCCAAAGTTATCTTAGACTTCAACTGGTTTAAATTTATCTTGTAATGCTCAACTAAAGCATTTAACGTTTGGTTGGCCCATCCCACACTAATCTGTCGAAAAACAGAAAAAATGTGTGGGGTGGGAAGAGCCGGCTTTAGAAAGCCACCTAACTCATCTACTTTCTTCTCCAGCTGTTTCGGGAAATCCCGATTTGCCAAATGGTGCTCTAATAGCCCAATGTGGTGCAAACATTGAAGCACCTGAAACAAAGCCTTAACCAGCCTAGAATAAGCCTGGAACGATTGTTCCTGGCCAGTTCCGGACTGGGCAACTCTCTGCCTCTGATGCCTCTGCCCTTTTCTTGCCATTGTTAAAGAAAGTAGCTGAATTAAGTATAAATAAAATATAAAAGTGATGAAATAAATAAAATTGGAAAATTAGATATTACCTATTAAAGAAGATACCTGGATTGGTTGCAGTCTTCAGCAAAGGTAGAAAATAATCCGTGTGTCTCGACGCGTTTCGCTTGGTTTGGCTTTTTCAAAGAGACTTTGAGGAAAATGATTCCCTGTGTGTGTGTGTATGTGTGTGTGTGTGTGTGTGTGTGTGTGCGTGTGTGTGTGTGTGTGTGTGTGTGTGTTTTTTTTAGGTTAAAAAATCGCACTGCCACAGACATTTCCTACTGAAACGTTTTTCTCTTTTAATATGCCGCCCAAAAATTGTTTTCATTTACTTAACCCTGATTGGTTTCAAACATGACAAAAAGTTACACAAAATTGATTTAAACTAAGTGATGAGCTTAGGAACTGGTTAAACTGACTGGCAATAATTGGTGTTATTCATTGATGGGCTCTAATTTAGTCCTTACAAGGATGTTACGCAAGCTTTTGTTTTTCTTATAGGCGATGACAGGTCGAAGATTCAAAGGTTCATTTAATTTAGCATTGGTAAAATTGAATTCATCTTTTAACATTTTTGCTATTTCGATATTCATTCTGTTGTACGTTAAAGTGAAAGGAATGATGGACCTCCTTTCGCATTCGCCCTCTGATATGTTCATACCAAATGGCCAGAGGGTTTGAAGCGTATTGATCCAAAAAGCTTCACGTTTTTTTCTAAATTCATCCGTTTCTTCTAATGTGTCTTTAATTGGTGGTTGTTCAATTGGGTGGATTTCGAAATCGTCCAAAGAATGGCCAGGAAGGTTAAAATGTTGTGCTACTGGGGCATCAGCATTATGTTTTATATCCTGTTTGTGTCTAGTAGCACGTTCTCGGAAAGGATTTTGACTTTGACCAACATACTGTTTCCTACATCGCTTACAGGTGATAAGGTAAATAATGTTTGGTGAATCACAATGGAGGGGGTTACGGATCTGATAATGATTTTTCGTTTGTTCAGAGGAAAATTCCTCTTTCTGATCAGGCATAAATGTATGCAGTCTACAACGAGGCTTTTTGCAATTAAATACCGCGCCACTACTATTTTGCAACGGTCTGTTGTGTTCAATCTTCAGTGGTTCGAAATCGATAGTTTTAGCTGGACTTTCGAGCTTTTTCAGGGTTTGGGATTTCAGGCTACGCAAAAGGCGCAGCGAGTACCCTCTCGATCTGAGGGCGACAAATAGAGTAGAACAAGCCTCATTGAAATTTACCTTATCACTTGAATTGCGGTGGAAACCAATTAGCTGTGATTTGATGATACCTTTAAATGTATGTTGAGGATGAAATGATTTTGTGTGCAACAATTGATGTGAATCAGTTGGTTTAAAAAATACTTTATAATCTAAATGACCGGACGCCTGAAACTGCTTGCCTTTATACACGGTCACATCGAGAAAATCAACAGAATTTTCACTGATAGTAGCTTTCAATTTAATATTTGGATCGTGATTGTTCAAAATTTCTAAAAATTCATCAAAATCTTCTTTTGAATGTTCCCAAATAATAAAAATATCATCTAAATATCTGAGATATACGAGAGGATGCTTTGCACATTTGCTTAAGGCATTTTCCTCCCATTCCGCTACATAAATGCTTGCAAAATTAGGACTGAATCTTTTACCCATAGGACAACCCATTATTTGTAGAAAATATTCCCCATTGAATTGAAAGTCATTACCTTTTAAGCTCAGCTCTAAAAGATCCAAAATTTGTTCATCCGGGCGTTTCGCATCCGGATATTTTTCAAATGCATTTTTAACTGATTTAACACCTTTATCAATATCAATGTTCGTATACATACTGTCGATATCCAAAGTAGCCAGAATTGCATTTTTCGATATTTTCAATTTCGAAATTTTTGACAGGAAATCCTGTGTATTTTTTAGATAGCTCAGATGTCTATTTGCTATAGGTTTCAGATGATAATCAATTAATTCCGAGATCGCATAAGATTCCGAATTACAATCTGATACAATTGGCCTCCCGGGTGGAGTTAAGTCATCCGTCCATGAAGAACGGTCCTTCTGGATCTTTGGTAGGATATAAAATTGTCTTGTTTGAGCACTGAGCTTAGCTGTTAAATATTTCAATTGTTTTTTGGTAATGTGACCTTCGTCGAGGAGACATTTTAAGATCTTATTGAATTTTTCGATATTACTAGGCCAAATAAGTGAATCTATTTTCTTATAATGTTTAGTATTGCTGAGTTGTCTCATGGCTTCCTTTATATAATTATCCCGAGATAGAACAACTACCGACCCACCTTTGTCGGCTGGTTTAATTACTAATTTCTTATTTTTTCGAAGTTTCGTGAGGGCTCTCCGTTCACCAGCTGTTAAATTGTCTTTATCGGAGAGTATGTTCATGCTGAACACCTTTTGGATGATTCGTTTGCTAGCCTCAATAATTTCGGGATCTACTTCACTATCTGGCGGTGACCAACCAGATGATTCTGTAAAAGGAAGTTTCCGACCGCTGGAGTTTCTAAAGCGGTCTGCTAATTTCATTTGCCTAAGAAAATTACAGTTGTATGATGGTAAATTTGTTTGGTTATCAGTTTTAGGCTTTGGTGCTGGTACAAAAGTTAAACCGCGATCTAAAAGAGATTTCTCTTGGGTTGTTAGGTCATTGGTGCCAGACAGGTTAACCACATTAGTTCCTAATCCCACATCTGTTAGGCGGCTGTTACCTTTGCCTTTACTTAGTTTAAATTTAGGTGGTTCAACCAGTGATCGTACATAATATTGGCGGTTCTCGTGGTCCAATGGATTAAATCCTGAGCAACATCAAACTTCGCGTCATCAATTTTAGGTATAACGTTAACGTCCTTCACTTTCCGAATGGTTTCGTTGATGATGCTCAGGGTTCTCCTCTCAGCCTGAGGGAGTTTTTGCGAAAAGTTTAGTTCAGCGAAATAAATTTTTGCTGATCTAAACTTGACCCTGATATCGCTAAGCATATTCCGCAACTGCTTAACTACGAGATCAGAATTATCGTTTCGAGAATTCACGCCAATATTTAATAATATTTTTTGGGGACTGGACTGGCCCCTGTGCCCTTTAAACATAGAGCGCAGATGATTGAATTTGGCGCCGGGGTAACACTCCACCTGGATGTCCGGATGGGGATTTCGATCAATGCGTCCTAAATTTGAACTTCCAATCATAAGGATGTTTTTACAAACATCGGGGAGGCGCCAATTCCTTTTGTCAAAATTAACTCCGCTTTTATGCCGAAACTGGGAGAATTTAGAATCAAATGAGCGGCCCGAGTTGCGGCTCGGTGATTTGACTTTCTCTGAGTACGATATACCTGGTTGAACCACACTAGAGGCAGGAGAAGGGGGAGAGGAAACAGAAGCAGGAGAGGAAGCAGAAGCAGGAGAAGAAACAGAAGGAGGAGGAGGAGTTCTAGTGAGAGCACTAGGAGAACCAGAGAAGAAAGGCTGAGGAGGAGTAGGAGGTAGAGGAACAAGACGAGGCGAGACAGCATTACTCAATTTGCGAGCATCTTCAGTCACAATATGGACCGGAGATGTTTGCAAATTGAGGCGCTTACTCTGAGAGAAAGAAGAAGTAGAAGGAAAAGAAGAGGGAGAAGTGCTTTGCCTTGATCTTTTCTTATTTTGCTTTTCGCGTTGGGGTAGAGGGACAACACGGGCCGGAGTTTGCTTGCTCCCTCCCGTATTGTTCCTCACTCCAAACGCTGGGCGAAGTTCCGAAATGTAAGACTCATAGGCCGAAATCGTCTTATCTGTCAACTTATTTTTAAAGTTCTTTTTAGCCCAGATCAAGGCACGCGCCGAAGCGCTGTTGAAGTCTATTTTTTCGAGTCCAGGAGGTGGTCGCATAGCCAAAGTTATCTTAGACTTCAACTGGTTTAAATTTATCTTGTAATGCTCAACTAAAGCATTTAACGTTTGGTTGGCTCATCCCACACTAATCTGTCGAAAAACAGAAAAAATGTGTGGGGTGGGAAGAGCCGGCTTTAGAAAGCCACCTAACTCATCTACTTTCTTCTCCAGCTGTTTCGGGAAATCCCGATTTGCCAAATGGTGCTCTAATAGCCCAATGTGGTGCAAACATTGAAGCACCTGAAACAAAGCCTTAACCAGCCTAGAATAAGCCTGGAACGATTGTTCCTGGCCAGTTCCGGACTGGGCAACTCTCTGCCTCTGATGCCTCTGCCCTTTTCTTGCCATTGTTAAAGAAAGTAGCTGAATTAAGAATAAATAAAATATAAAAGTGATGAAATAAATAAAATTGGAAAATTAGATATTACCTATTAAAGAAGATACCTGGATTGGTTGCAGTCTTCAGCAAAGGTAGAAAATAATCCGTGTGTCTCGACGCGTTTCGCTTGGTTTGGCTTTTTCAAAGAGACTTTGAGGAAAATGATTCCCTCTGTGTGTGTGTGTGTGTGTGTGTGTGTGTGTGTGTGTGTGTGTGTGTGTGTGTGTGTGTGTGTGTGCGTGTGTGTGTGTGTGTGTGTGTGTGTGTGTGTGTGTGTGTGTCCCCGAGCCAATAACTCGAAAACGGTTAGGGCCACAGTCATCAAACTTCACACAATTATAAAGGACTATGGGAGGATGTGTCACATACCATAGCCGGGTTCGTACCTTCAAGGTCAAGGTCACATTTCAAGGTCACACTAAAAATCGGTCAATATTCATGTCTCAGTCATAACTCAGAAACGAATCATAGTACAATTGTTAAACTTTTTACAAATGTTAAGGACAGTCAGAAGGTGTGTCGCGTATAATAGTTTTCGCCGCATCTGCAAGGTGAAGGTCACAAGCGTGGAAGGGGGGGCATGTGTTACCTTCGTAACATTCTTCTTGTTTTTTTCATTTTTGTCTCAAAAACATAGGTTATGGACCCTCGTTGGAACGAGCTCGATGAGATCGTTCCAACGAAGGGTCATAACTTATGACCGAGCTCGTTCCAACGAGGGGTCATAACCTATGTTTTTGAGACAAGAAATGGAAACAAGTAGTTATTCAAGAATTTTTTTTGCAAGTGTCGTCGTCTTCTCATGTTAGGTAAAGGGTTAACCGTTCTTGATTTCGCGCCATTTTATTTACGAAATCTCAAAATACTAGTGTTAGTGTGTCGCGATCGGATCGGAATCTAATCACGAAGAAGAACGCTTTTGACGACTCTCTTCAGTTATTCGGGAACTGCAGTTGAAACCGTCGTCTGCTTATATATAGAGGATACATATTGTTGTTCAGTGGATACCATAACTGTTATACCCCCGATCCTAAGGAGGAGGTTTCAATGAGCACATAGTCGAGGGCTCTGTCCGTACCTAAGTAATTCCGTATATCCGTACGAGGTTTTATATAGTCGAGGTCTCACTCCGTACGGTCATATTAACATACATCCGTAAAACCGTACGAACGATTTGCATCATAATTCAAGTACCGTTTGTCAGATTATTTTAATATCCTTTGGTGTTGCAATAGACCTTTAGGAGGGAAAGGATAGACGCATGTTTTGGGTTTTATCCGCGTAATATTACCTAAGTAAACTCTGGTAGACTTAGAAAACTGCCCGTACGAGCGTTGTGAATGATGTCTCAAGTTTTGGTTGTCGTATGTTGATGTATTTTGGTATGGTGACTATCATGAGAGAATGGATATTCACGTATTGCAGGTTTCGTCCACGCACAGATAACCGAGTTATGGCCCTTATGAGACTTTGGGAAACTGTCCACAGGAAAGAAAAACATACTACTCAAAGTTTGCTAAGCACCAAGAATATCCAACTACCAGTTTTACGTTTTAGTTGAAACATTATTATGAAAAGTGTATATATGTTTTATTTAATTGTATCTTTAATGATTTAAGTACCGAAATTAATATTTTGTTTGTGTTTGACATTATTCTTTAGCTTTTGAATACGATAACCATGGAAAATTGATATTCTTGGTAAAAGAGGAACTTTTTCAAATTTGCCGAAATGTTGACGGAGCGAACTGGTATGGGTTCAACATTGAGTATGAGACCCATTACCATTAATGACAGCTTGACGACACATTCTCATGCTCCCAGTCAGGTTCCTGGTGATCCTTTGTGGGATGTTGTACCATTCTTGGAACAGCATGGCAGCAAGCTCCTGGACACTTCTTGGCTGGACTGGACGGGCTGAAATTGCAAGCTGCAACTCATTCCAGACATGTTCGATTGGATTGAGGTCAGGAGATCTTGTGTTAGTACACCCGTACAGCATGGGCAACGTGAGGAAGGGCATTATCGTCCATCAGAATGAATCTATCGCCCACTGCACCTGCACACAATCTGACGCAGGCATCCAGGACCTCATCAATATACCGCTGTGCAGTCAATGTACCACGGTCAAGGACACAGCACTCTGTACGTCCATCCCTGCCGATGCCTCCCCAGACCATTATTGGCCCTCCACCATAGCGGTCATGCTCAGCAATGTTAGCTGGAAAATGGCGGATGCAAATGTAAGAAGACATTTGTCAGAAGCAGAAATGTGGCGGGCTGTAGGGTAGTGGAGCAAGGGGCTACCCATCGTCAGGTTTGTGAAGTCCTTGGTGTGCACCATACGGTGATCACCAGAGCCTGGGTAAGTTTTCAGCAGTATGGCACACCAGTAAGACGGCATGGTGGTGGCAGAGACAGGGCAACATATGCAGCTGAAGACCGGTTTGTGATCATTCAGGCCCGTAGGAACCACTTTGCCATGGCAACCCAGCTTCGCAGTGACCTTCAGAATTCATTTGGGGTAAATGTTTTGACGCAGATTATCCGGGCAAGGTTGCACGAAGGTGGTCTCCGTTCTGGAAGACCATGTATTCGCGTTCCTTTGTCCCAGAACCACCGCCAGGCACGATATGAATGGGCCATGGGCCATTTTGGATGGACTAGAGAAGATTGGCGACCTATCCCTTTTACAGATGAGTCAAGGTACTGCCCAGACTACACTGATAGGCTTCGTGGGTATGAAGAAGACCAGGAGAGCGATCCATATCATTAAATCACAAGGGTTTATATTTGAAAGAAGATTGAATACCATACACATGTCATGCACATGTAGACAGTACACGAAAATATAATGGAAATCAAGGGGTGCTTTCCACGACTATCACGAATTATTCTGCGCGTCACGAGAGCAATGTAAACACTGGGGACCATCTCAATACATTCCTCAGTTATATCCATCAAAAATATCGCAAATATGTCACAAGCAAATTTCACAATTATGTGTCAAATATTTAGTGCTTAGCAAACTTTGAGTAGTATATAATTATAAAGCACAGGTTGTTAGCGTTTAATGTGTTTTGGTGTGGCGAGAGACTAGTATGGGATAAGAATACCCACGTATTGCGAGTTTCGTCCATGCATACTCATCAGAGTTATGTCCCTTGTTAGACTCAGAAAAAATGCCCGTACGAACATTTTGTACTTTATCTCGCACATTGTTTGTAATTTTTTCAAGTTCCTTTGTATGGTAATAGACATTTATGGCATCGTGGGTGTTATAGAGATTGAAAACAATTTGTGTCTAAAATTTTGTACCAGTGCGAAATTCCAACACTCCAATGAGCAGCATTTGCTATCCGTGGTATTGTAGGGGGAGGCATATGCAACGTTTCGCGTTGCTTTTTTCATTAGTGACTAGTGGGTGATATATACATTTCCAACGAGCGGACCACAGCTTCCTAGTTAAAAATGTATATTTTACCCGACCATCATGTTTTAATCCCAAATTAATGCAAAGTATTGTTTAGAAAGCGGCTAACATTTCAGTTTAAAGCCATCAGCGGATAGCAACACTGTCTTCCAGCAACGGAATTTGCAGACCCCTTAACAAAATATTTGTCTTTCCAGACGAAAAACTCGAAGTCTACGTTTTCTCTATTTCCTTATATATTTAGATGAAGCATTATATATAAATACACAGAACGACTCACGCAGGACTCGAGTTGTATCCCTCCGCGGTGACACAAGTGCCATATCGATTACGCATTAACACGCGTGTCGTTCTGTGTTTATTACACGCCTTCAAGGCTATAAAATCACCATTACAAGGACACTCGAGAATTCATTTGAAAACTATCAACAGCCAGAATACATTTTATCGCCAACCAAATTTTCTAGGGGAACCCTTGCTTCTATTTCGCCCTCTGAGTTCCAATGTTTTCTATGGCACATAGAACACATTAGAACTCAAGGGACGAATTTCAGCTATCGCTAGAGATTCAAATTGTAATTGCGTTGCATGATTTGTAGAAAATTTCTGTCAAAGGTCGCTTCTATTTAAAAATGGTCCGTCAATGATTTCCGTTCCGCACCTATGTGCGGAAGGGATTTTCGTCCACCCCCCCCCCCCTCCTACCCCCACTGGTTCAGTATTGCTGTAGATAAGGATTACATAGAATATGCGTGTAATACATTCTCATAACGTCACGATGTGTGAATGCGTTCGACAATATGACACTCATGCCAGTGCCGAAGGATTAAACGAGAGGCGCAGCCGCGAGTTCTATCCATCCACGATGGTATGATTGCCATTTTGACGATTGCATTCACAAATCGTGTCGGTCTCCATTTATTGCACTCCTCTGTGGCAGACAGTTCATTAATTTAAAAATCCAAACATCACACAGTTCTGAGGTCTGCTTGAAATAAATACAAAAACAAAACTCCGATGGAATTGGCAAACACTTGTGGCCGATCAATCACAGGTACTCGGCACAAGCTGAGAAATCAAAAAAAAAAAAAAAAATGATATGTGATAGCATTTTTGAATCGATGCTGGCGTGTCCCCGTAATGGTATATAAGTATTAACAAGGTGCACAACTTGATTTTCGAAAACGATTGCACTCATCTTCATTATCCCCCCTTCAAATTTGATTCACCCAACGTTTCCAGCAGTACCCTATGCCAGTGAAACGGGGAAAGAATAAGCTTTACAATGGTTTATTACACGACTGTTGGGTGTTCTTGGGTTATTCATAATAACTGGGAGAAGTTGCAGAGAAGGACGAAAAACACTTAGTCAGACAAGTTTCAGTTCAGTGGAAAGTGGGTTACGAACGACAATTCTCCAATTTATTATAAAATATCGATGTCAGATTGTCTGTGGAGGGCAGATTCAAATATTAACCGTATACCTTTATCAGTTTACTAATCTTGGATCTTAAGCTCCATTAACAAAATAATACCTTAAATTAATGAGGACCACATCCCACTTTCGTCTGATTAGTATGATGGAGAATGTTATAGATACTAGTCGCTGACTAGCCGGTTACTCTTTTGGTCATTGAATTTCCGTTTTAGCTTTCCACCTGCCTGAATCGATATGCCCCTGTCTATTTGTGTGTGTGAATATGCTGTGTTGGGTGTGGTAGGGTATTGCGATCTGTCTTCGCGACTTTGTGGGAACCTAGACAATTGTGTTTGCGTCACCAGCAGTATATATCCCTTGCTTCCTTGATGTCTGCACTACAACGCAGTGGGTTAGGGTTTGTCTTCCCGGTGTTGTTAAGACTTGTTTGTAATTGTCACCTAGAAAAACAAAACAAAAAAAAAACAAGTTCACACAATGTCGGTTAAACAAGACCCTGGTATTAACTTCCGCGTTGGTTCAACGACAGCGGTTGGAATAGTCCATATTCGTTATTTGGGGGAAGACCAATTAATGTTCTCAACGTGCAGCCCATGAGCTGCACGTTGAAAATAATGATTGGTCTACCACACACATTAACCTAATAGCCATCTTACTAAACCTTTTGAGCAGCAGTGGTATCTTCTATGCCAGTTCAATGTCAGCAATTAGAAGAGTCCATATTCATTATTTGGGGTAGACAAATCAATATTTTCAACCTCAGGGCTGCACGTTGGAAATATTAATTGGTCTACCCCACACATTTATCGGGGCTGCAAACATCCATCCTATTTATGACGTTCTGACGTATCATTTTCCTGGCCGGAAAAGCGGCCGACCGGCTTCAAAGGGTCAATGCAATTATGACGTATCATGTCCCTAGCACAGAAAAGCGGTCTGCCTGCGTTAAAGGGGTAAACTAATGTTTGATTATTTTCAAGATTAAACCGTTACCTAACACGAAAGGCAGACGACACATGAGGGGCCATGAGCTATGTTTTTATACAAACATGAAAATTGAATGGTGATTTTTTGGTGAATAGCGCTGTCCGGTTTTGGCCGTTATGTTGGGTAAAGGTTTAACAATACACAGTTTGCACATCATTGTGTTACTCTGGATGTTGGTCGGGGTACTTTCTTTTATCGTACGTTGTAATTAATTTAATTACCACTTTGTAGGCTACAGCGCAATGGAGGATGCCCTCAACAAAACCGGAAGACGAATGGTATTCGCCTGCGAACAACCGCTCTACGAAATACAGCAAAAGATAAAAGTATGTACGGAAACTTGAGGATGTCACCCATCTTATTATTTGTATCATTTTCAGTGAAAATCCATTTTTAGTGCCACATTATACAGTCCTGCCCTTGTGTGTCGACACATAAAACATTGTTTAAGGCTCGAAACAAATCTTCCCCGAGAACGAGGGGAAAATGATATGCCGGGGGCGTAAAACATATCTTCATATCTTACTCCTTCAAGGACAAGGACTGTTTTATTATAGCACGCAACATATAGTATGCAGTGGCGGATTTTAGGTTTGGGTGGGGGCATCACGTTTCACATATGGGTCTTGACGCGAATCATCATTCGATCCTTGCAACGGCGACGTTGTAGCCAGCACAAGAAGGGTTATTCTGCTCTCGTGTCCGGTTTCTGTAGTGGAGTTGAAAGGTCGGTATGGCTCACACGCGCCTTCTTTACACGTAATCACAATGGATTCTAGGCAAAATTTGTTATGGAAGCTAATTTATAACAGCTCGCGGGAGACCCACGCAGGAGCATCGGGGACGTTATTATCCGCAGTAACGCACGGGTATCCAATACTTTCTGTAGAGGTGTTTCCACGATAGCAAATGAACATCCACTGCTTCTGGCAGTGGATGTCCATGTGCTATCGCGGATAACACCGGGCACCCAGTTGTGCGAAAAAAAAAGATTTACAAAAATAGCTGGGGGAGGACGCCGGATGTGTCACTCCCATTGGTTCTGACTCTGGTATGGGTAAGTTGTAAAACAGTACGAGAATATTTCCTACAGTATTTTGTCGAAAAATTATTATTCCACAAAAATTGTGACGTCAGACGGGTACATTGATAATTGTTAGCTGGTGGTCGTTGTGTCTTATATTCCCTTATAGGAACTTACACATTCTGTTAACACTTTATAATAACATTATTTGTTGTACTGAAATATTATTTTGCTTTGTTTTCAATGCAGGTAAACTTCACACTTGTGAAAGATACGTGCAACCTGTGGAGATCGTATATTGATATCGATGATTTTTGGGAGAGAGTTCTTAATATTATCGACTGGTATGGAACAGATCAATACAATACTTCTAAATACACTGGTCCGGGTGGCTGGAATGACCCTGATGAGGTAGGAATGTCGTTTATTTTCCTTCTAACAGCAACCGCTATTTTCCTACAAATCGACAATGGAGCCACTCAGTCTCAGTTCTTCAGCTGAGTCGAATAATAGGCGCTACAAGGTCCGACTGTGGACAACGGCGCGTGGCAGCATCATCGTTTACAATTGCGTTTATAACTAGGGTTGAACCGATTAGGGGATTCCGTGATCTGTTAATCGTTTGGCTATAACCGTTATGTTACCGATTATCCGCATGTTCATTTTGAACGGTTTATATGCGTATGACTGGAGGTTGAACTGCAATGATATCGTTAGGACCTGGGTGGAAATGTTTTATATTTGTGGATTTAGAAAATTATAAAAAACATCCAAATATTACTTAACCCTTAGAGACTTTAATTATTCTGACGTCCAAACGTCACTGGGAATTCAGTTTATTCTACGTTTTTCAAAATGCGATGTCAAACCTTGGAAAGTACAAATAACAAGCTATTTTTCACAGGAGTGATTATCTGCTTGAGGGCTAGATTATTTTTGGTAGTCTGAATTTGTTCTTCAGATCTTGTTTTATTACAAATTATTGGAGAGTGCCCACAGGCACTCTCCAATAATTTGTAATAAAGCAAATTTATATAAACAAAATATTATTTGTGTTTCAGTGAATATGAAATATAAGGAAGGAAAGTGTTGGCTTTTGCTCTGGTATCCTCATTTTTTGAAAGCCCTGATAGTGGCTTCTTGCACTTAACCAGTTAAGAAGTCTTGACAACTGGATTATGATAGTATTTTAAGCTGCGATAACATTTGGCTCAATAGTTGTCACTGAACACTATTCGGGAGAAAATAGGAATTGAGGTTAAAACTTAAAAAAATCGAAAATTAGTAACAAAACAAATGACCACAAAGTATCGAGGCGCTGTTTGATTTCGTACGTCATAAGAAGAACACAAGTATCAAAGGGGTTTAAAATATTCGGTCTTGGCAAAATGTAACTTGAGCAAATCTTACATAAAATACTCTGTTCTGATAATCAGCACTGAGTATTTGATGCAAGACTTGTGTAAGTTATGCGTATCTCCGATTGTCCGGATCCACTAGTAGTTAGGGGAGCCACTATAGACCCAAGATCTGCTTACTTATAGACCCAAGAACTTATAGACCCAAGATTGTGAAACTTATAGACCCAAGAACTTATAATAAGACCCAACATGTATGCACTGATGGGACATTGCATACATGTTGGGTCTATAAGCAGATCTTGGGTCCATAGTGGCTCCGCATCATGCTTTATGACCAGATCCTATAGTACATTTCTGGCTTATAAGTTTTCACTGTACATTAATTCATTTTTTGTGGTTTGCAAATTAATTTTTTGTTTTGCTTAAATGTTTTTTTGTTTTTTGTGTTTCGCAAAATAGAAAAATAATTTGCAAACACAAAAAATATTTTCTAAGAATTATTTTTACAAAAAGCTTTTTCATAAGTTTTTTGTGAAAATAAATTTGCAAACACAAAATATATTTCTAAGAAAATATTTTTTATGTTTGCAAATTATTTTTCTATTTTGCAAGTTTTTATTTTATAAGGAAATATTTTATGTACCCCAGACTTGGATTTTTCTCTAGCAAACCAATGAGTTGAGGATTTGGATACATTTGATCATCTGACTTAGAAAATCATCTTTTTGACAGAGAGGAAAAAAACATGGAGTAAACGAAGATTGATTACAGTTCCGTAGAGAGTTATGAGAGAGCCAAGAAACAGAGGGCTGATGAAGAATTCGCCTTGGCTTTGAGAAAGTGGTGGTCAGCAACACTTTCTATGGAAGAGCAACTTAAGAAGATTGAAGACCACCCTTTCGTTAAAGCCGCCACACGTCCGTTCGGGGAGATCCAGTACAAGAACAGACCTAAACACTGGTTTGATCTCCCCATACATTTGCAGGAGGAAGCTCTTGTGGGGAAAAGTTATCAATGGGAACAAGAATGTTTCACAGATGAAGAGATGCTAGCATCAACCATAGACACGTGGGAAGGTGAATTCTTCACCGAAGAAGAGATGAGTTTACCAAATAGCTCTCTACGGAACTGAAGATTTTTAAAAACGGCCCTTTTCAGGGCTACCCACACTACTAGAAAGAGTTATATCTTCTCATGTACACAACCAAGTCTTTGTTATAAAAAGACAAAAAACAGTTCCCTCCCTAGAGTGTGACCCAATGTCTATATTAATTTAAATCATTCTGTATTAGGGGTTATCCATGTGGTTTTGGGTTGTCATCTCTCCACTCTGTGCATACAACTTCTGTACATGGGGAAAATGGCATTTTGTGTGTCTTCTTGTGTTTTGTTGTGAGCATAAGGAAATTATGATTACAATAAAACACAAGAACACATACACAAAATAAAAAAAACTTAGGATTCGCTTTGTGGTCGAACTCTCTGTGATAGTTGTTTTTTCTATAGTAAGAAAAGTATTCATTGTATGTTTAGCAATCAAAAAATTTTCTCTACAGTATAAACTGCATATCAGGTTACACTATAAAAGTTTTTGATAAGTATGCATACAATATTAAAACCTAATACTCTCAGTGAAAAAGAGAAGTGACTCTTCACTCTTTTTTACTGTTTGGGAAATAATAGGGACACGGTGATAAAAAAGGGATTATAGGACTAACCTAACAAAAATCGACTAAACTATCACAGAGGTTTTTAAAAACAAAACTGTATTTAAAGTTGAATCATTATATTGAAATGAAATCTGAACATATATACACTGAGATCTGAGTTTGCCTATCCATGAGAAAACCTATTTACATCAAGATTCTTTTTTATGCTAGCTTTTATTTGACAACCAAGATTTTTTGAAAAAATCTTGGGAGTCAGATAAAAAACTGATATCACTCAAGTGATCTGATTTTGAAACAAATATAAAAAAAACTAAAAAACCCTATCTCTCTGTTACACAAATGTCTGGCGAAAATTATATAATAGATGACTGACTTTAATAAAAAACTTAAAAAACTTAAAAATGTAAAAAATTACCTCTGTGGGATTGTTTTGACACCTGATATTTATTATTATTACAGTTATTTCAAATAATGTCTATAAGTTTGCTCAAACCATCGTCGAACATCTCTATCATTCTCTTGGAAATTTCTTGGATCAAATTTGATAGTAAGAACTGCCTCTAAGTCATATCCTCTTGCAAGATGATCTAAAGCAAATATACAGTACATTCCACACACAACAGCAAATTCACTTTGTAGTCTCATTGTATTTATTGTCCAGGAATCTGTATTTTTCACTATGAAATTGTATATGTCTCTATCTATTGGTGGTAAAACATATGAATCAAAGTAGATAGCAGAATGATTGTCTTTAAAATATATTGCTATCCAATGTTCTCCTGGTTCTTTTGATGAATCTGTGTTCACAATATATGCTTGTCTGTGTTTAGGTTTTTGTTTTGGTAACAAGTCTTTTGAACACACTTTTCCATTTAAGGATGATAACCTTTGAGAACTGTCAAATATAGTTTGTAATTGTATGGTTTCCATCTTCTTAGCCTTGAAAAAGGCTGGCACAGAGCCGTTAATCAAGATATGCTGTATAATATGACCAGTCTCTTTTAACTAAATCTGCCCACTTTTAAATGTCTTTTTGGCAGTCTATTTCAAAGTCCATATGAGCACAATATTCTAATAAGTTTATTTTTCTTGCTCTCTTGTGTAGATTATATAGTATAGTCACTGGACACACTTTCTGTAAAAACTCTGCAATGTTCATATCTATTAATGTTGTTGCGTTGGTTCGATTTTCTTCTTCACAGATATTTTTCATTTTCTGTTGAATGGATTTTGTCAGTTCTATCACTACACATTCTTGAAATAATGTTTGTATTTTTTCTTTACACATCTTGCAATGTTCACACTGACTCATCTTGTTTAATAGTCAAATATCACTTCTCTGAATTTGTTGATTTCTATCTCACTATCAAATTCTGCATAGACAACAACGTTGATCACCTCTGGAAGAGCTTGAGCAAACTGAAGTTCAAACCTAAGATTGCCAGACTTTATTGGGTGAGCCAAGGGCCCACTACTACTCTGATCAGGTGTCAAATCAATACCCCAAAGGGTATACCCTTTTGCATAATCCTGCAAAGATAAATTAAATGATTGATTTTGTCCAAAATAGCCCATAGCTTCATACAATGATAAATATGAATTTAGATAAAGTCCACCTTCGAAATTCGGTTCAAAGGGACGTGCTTTAATGGAATGTTCATCTATTGTGATTTCCAACTTATTCAAATCGAAATGTTGAAAATTAAATGGATTAGTGCCAATATCTCCATTTATATCTCTATTACTAACTAAACCAAGAATAATTCGTTTTGGCATCTGTTTATGAAACAGATAGTCTTCTATTTTTGAATGAAGACCACTTCCAATAGTAAAAGTTTTAATTTCACTACGTCTTATGGGCATTTTATAATTTGTTCGATCTATTTGTGCATTAAGATCATTCGCAAATTTTGGAAATAAATCCAATGCCGGTATTCTGAATATGGCTTTTTGAATTTCTATTTTTCCATGTTCACTACCATTCAAACAAAATTTAGTTGGAGCATGATGCAATTTAATTCTCACCTCAACTCCATTTGGTAAATACTTATCTTGCACAAACAGATCTAAATGCAGTTTTCCTCTTAGTTGTACATTTTTGCTACCACCAATCATTTTAGCTCGCTCAGTGAAACCTTTGTTCGCCGAAGCTTTACTTGTTTCTGTGTGGTGTCCAGGACTATCTGTATACCACACCTCACTAGCAGCTAGATGTGTTTTTTCACATCTCTTGAATAACTAAGAAAATTATCAAAAATGCTCTATAAGGATAAAGATCTGTATTGGTGGTGATAAGATTGCTATTCAGTGTAACATCAATTTTACTGAACATGCTATGAAAAAAATTATTGATAGGAGCAATTTGTGTATCTCCAGCCAAAACACTCCCATCTTGTTTTGTAATTTTAAATTGAACTTCAAGTGTAGATGCTGCAAGATCTAACCACTTGGTTGTTTGTCTTGGAATTAAAAATTCTATTGGTGAAGAATTATTTAAAGATGCAATAGGAAATTGTTCAATTTCAACAATATTTTCTATACCACTTGATGTTGGTGATACATTATCTGGATCAAAACTACTACCAAAATGTTCGCAAGATCCATGTAACATCATGACTTTTTTCAATCAAATATACCAAGTGGTCTTGATTTTCGTTTTGAATAAGCTTGTCTTTGACGTGTCTTGTCTCTACGAGAACGAACCACAGACTGACGTTTTCGTTCTTGTTTTTGTCTTTTTATACCTAAAGCAGATTCACCAACTGATTTCAAATGATCTTTTCCATGAGTTAATAAAATATCTTTAGGTGCTTTACGTTTTTTTATCAATTCATTTGCTATTTCTAAACCATGTCTTAATCCATCTCTCTTTAATGTTTGAAATGCATTTTTTTGCAATTGGTTTTATAAATGGTACAGCTGTTCTTATTGCTGTGTGAAAAATAGACCCTAATCCATATCCATATTGCCGTGGTACACCTTGATACACTGGCATCATTTGTTACAAATTTAATTTATGTATCTGTCTAAAATGCAACTAGACAACTGTCTTGCCACTTACAAACTGAATGGGTTTACCAGTGTTCCCATTTATATTTATACTAATCTGATCAAAATAAGATTTTGATACTGGTACGTAATGTACATTATCAAATTCTATAAAAGTGTGTAGAGACTCTTTATGTGATTCAAATGGAATCACACCTAAAATAGGTGCTTCAATATCACCTAAAAATGTATAATCTGCTATGTCAGAATAAATAAAGATTTGATTGAAATCCACATTTAAGTCCACATTATATTTAAATGCATCTTTTGATGTGTTAGGAAAAATGACAGGAAAACTATCTTTACATCCCAATTTTTGTAATAAACTTTCTGACATTTTAATACCCACTTTCCCAATACTATTTCCTACTATTTTTACACGCCCTTGGAGACTTGAAAATCCAACATGAAATAATACATCAAATGATTTAAATATATCTCCAAGTTTTTCTTGAATTTCTGTTTGCATTGCATCTATGACATGAGCGCCATTTGAATATGCACCTGATAAAATATTTAATTCAACAGCAGCAACACCTTTGTGAAATGTATGTTTCAATTTCGTTTTATTAATACGATTTGATATGTTGCTATCTGTCACAAAGATTTTAAAAACAGATTCTTCATCTGTAATATTTTTTGCTTCCGAAGGTAAAATTACTTCAACTAATCCCACTTCCCAATGTTCTTTATCAACATGAAATGGTTTAGATAATTGTGTTTGAAAACAACATTGGTTATTATTTGGAAACATATCCATAGAACTATCACTCAGAAGTGTTACGTAAAATGAATTCATTTTTCTTATCTTGTGGTTGTTTCAAATATTTTAAATCTGGACTTGGAAGAATATATCCCAATGAACTACTTAATAACCCTAACCACAATTCTTTATCAGGGCTTTGTAAACTTAAATGTGCAATGGCAGTAATTATATTACCATAAATGATAATAATCTGTGTGAAATAAGTGACTTGATTTTTTGCAACACGATTTCCACAAATTTTAAATTGTTGACTTTGTTGACTTTGTACATCAACAGTTGTGGATTCATTAGGTAATGAAGTTTCATTTGATGACATATTCTTTTTATATCAAATCTGATTCTGCTATCCAGCTATCAAATTTCTTTGGATAACCTTCCCAATGTACTTTAAGTTCTTTAATAATTTTCTTTCCCACACGTCTTGACCGTCTATTAAGAATTGATTCAATTATATATTTTTTATCATCTTTTATACTTTGAATTTCTTGTGGATAAAATGTCCCTTGTATATTTTCGCCACCCATATCTTCAAGTTTATAAGTGGGTAGTATTGTATGTTTTGCATGGGTAATTTTAAACAACTCTTTTGTCCAATTTGGTAAATACCCTTTTTCAAATGTATGTTTGGTTTTATTAATAAGTACTATATCACCTACTTTAAATTGTATTTTTTTCTTTTTAGATTTTTTTTACCATACAAATGTTGAGATACTTCTACTTCATTTTCTAATGATACTGAAGCAGGAGTTCTTTGAATACTTCGATGAAAACTATGATTATATCCATCAACTAAATTTTCCAACACATCAATGTATCTTAATGTACGTTTGTGTGTAAAATATTTCCACATTCGTGTTTTTAATGTGCGTTGAAAACGTTCAACAATACTAGCTTTGGTTTCAGGATTTTCTGTTGTGAAGAAATGAATGTTTTGTTTCTTTAAGAATTTTTGTACACCTTTATTTTTAAATTCAGAACCTTTATCAGATTGTAACGATAATGGTTTACGTCCAGAAGTTTTCAAAATACTCTGAAAAGATTTTGTTAATGTCTCTCCTGATTTATTGTGAATGGGTATTACCCATGCATATTTGGAAAATACATCAATAACACAAACTAAATAACGAAATTGGTCATTGTAAGATTGTAAACTTTGTAAGTCTGCTAAATCAATCTGCCATTGATGATCAATACCACCCACTATAGTCTTACGTCTTGAAAACTTTTTACGGATGGGTTTATGTAAAGTATAAGTTCTTTCTCCTTTGAACCATTTTTTCACTTGATCAATTGTGATGGAATTATCTTTACTGTCAGCTGCTTTGTACAATTTTTGTATACCACCATAACCAGCAGGATGTTTTGTATTGTAATATATTTCAGTTAATAAATCATTCAATAAGCCTCCCATTTTTCAGATAATCTATGTTTTGTCAATGTATGCTTTAGTGCTGACTTTGGTGTGTCTTCACTCCACTGCACTCTATGACCTCGACGAACTTTACGTTTTGGAGGGGATGATTGAGGAGTTTCAGACCAACTATCTTCTGGAGAACTTTGATATTTACTGGGTTTGGCTATAGGTTGTCTCTTCATCCATAACCAACGTTCACGTTTACCAACAAAATCTTGAGGGATATTTATATCTTTTAATCCACGACTAAACATTTCCCATCCACTCAGTTTAAAACCTTTTCGGTGTCTAAGAACATCATTTACTAAATCTATGATATTTGAACCTTTTATGACTTCTCCATCGTAACTTAATACACCCTGATCATCCCAACTCATGTGTGGATGAGATGATAAAGCAGGCAATAATGAAGTTGCTTTATGTCTCATTGTAACAGGGACACTTTCTATAATACGATCTCATAATAATAATGATTTTTCTCCTGACTCAGGCAATGGAACCCATGTTGGTTGTAATGCCTTCTTATGTGACATTTGAAATTTTTGTAAAGTTTCCCTATACTTTTGTTCTTTCTCACTTTCGGACAACACTGAATTTTCTAACACAGATGATAAATTATTTTGAAGTTGTGCAGTATTTGTAACTTGTGGGTTAGGGGGTAATTTTGGTCTTTGAGCTTTTTCATTTCTAAAACATTGCATATCTTCTAACATTTGATAAGGTACAATAGCCATCTTTTTCATATTTTACTGACTAATTTATTTGCAAGATTTGTTGCAACTCCTATAGCAGGTCCAAGTAAACCAAGTAATGGTAAAAAAACACCTTTTTGATTTAAAATTTGTTTTTTCTTTTTAAGAGTTATTGATTTACTAGCGAGTGCTCGTAGTTGTTGACGCTTTGGATGTAATTTTTGTTTCTAACTTTTTGTTAGATGTATGTTGCCTTTTAAAAGATTATGACAGCATTCTGACACACAATTAATTCTTTAGGTGCATTTTTCATAATTTGTTTTTGAAATGCTGGAGGAGTTTGACTTAAACCTATTAACATGCCACCATATTTTTTAACTAAAGGAATTTTTTGTTTCTTATTTTGTCTCACCATCTTGCTCTTATAGAATCTAATGATTAAATGAAACAAATATAAAAATGAAATGCTATTTATACTTGTGCAAAACTTATTTATTTCACTTAAAGTAAGACCTTATCCCTTTAACGGGTTTAGGTGTATTTAAAGCTGTAAAACGTGCTATTGTGGGAATCTTTTCTTTTAATGGTACATGTTGTGTATTTTGTAGAGAATACATTGGTTCATGATTTTTAACACCATCTTTTGTTATTGACACTACACGTGTTAACTTAAGTGGTGATACTTTTCTTTGTTTTTGAAGATTTTTCACAAGTAATGCTTTTGTTTTTGTAGATGGAGATCTATGAGGTGCAATTTCAAAATTTGTGTACATATATTTAGGTCCTACCTTTCGTTGATTTTTTTATCTCTCTAGAACTTGATGAATTATTTGATCTTTTCTTAGGGGATTTTCGTTTCCTTTTAGGTGACTTTTGTTTCTTACTCTTTGTTTTTCTGAATGGTGAATAGAATGATCTACTTGTCTTATGACCATCCCATCGAATTAAATTACGAATGATAACACCACCAAAAAATCCACCACCTCCTGGTTTTAAAATAATGTTTCGTTTTGTTGCAAGATCAACTCTGGGATTTGCAAGTTGTTCAAGATCTTGTTTATGTTTATCCATGTAGGTTAAAGTTTGTTTTGGCAATTTAATTTTCTTATTAAGTATGATTCTACTTGCTGATGTAAACCATTTTAAAATTTTCTGAAAATCTTTCTTAAGTAATTTTTGTCTTGCAAATGGACTTGTTTCTTGAACAAGTTGTTCCAAAGATTGTATGAATGATACCATGATGATGTGTAGCCGTTGACAAACTTTGACTAACTAACATCAACTCATTAGAACATGGGGAATTTATAGTTTTGTATAAATGATGGGACCACGTTCATTTTGTGTTACCCAAGGATGAAAAATATCAGTTCTTAATCTCAAAGACTCAGGAGTTCTAGGATGAAAATCAATTAATAAATAGCCATGATCAATACTTGTTGCATCTTGATAACATGCATTTAAATGTGGTAATTGAATTTGATTTGCCAACACTTTAATTTGCCCTTTATCTCTGGTATTTTTAAATAAAATCATATAATGTGCATTTAAACTTATGGTATGACTAGATTTAGTTTGTTCAAACATATTTTGTGTTATGTAAATGACACTTGCATTTCTATGATGTCCTTTTCGTGTGAATCATAATTTAATTTTTTCTTCATCTTTATCTCCTAACATATCATCAAAAACTACAAGAAGGGAAATAGTGACATCACTGACAATTTCGTATTCATCATCAGGGATACCTTCTATGAATTTAATATCTTCACTTTCTTTAAGTAAAGTATATGTATTTTGCCATTCTTTATAACACCAAATGATTTTTTGTGGGGGAATTCGAAATAAGTCATGTTTCATATCAATAAGCTTTTTGACAAATTCTGTTTTTCCTGAACCACTAGGTCCCGAAATAAAGATATTACAAGGGTGTTGAAACAATAAACATTCACTCGATGCCATAATTGTAGTTTTGTGAAAAAGAGTTGTCAAATCATTCACTTATATACTTTCTGTTTCCATACTTTCTTCATGTCTTTTAGTAGGTATTCGTTTTAAGGGTGCTTTTAACTCAAATGAAGTTTCTGAAGAATCTATTCTTCTATCTATTTGTGGTACACATTGTCTATACAAGTAATTAATGATTTCCTTATCATAAATTATATTACCCCACACAACTCTTGTCCAAATATTTTCTATACTATCTTTGTAAAAAGCATTCATGATTTGTAATGCATTACAAAATTCCTCATACATTTCATCTTTTTCCAATTGATTATGAATAAACTCTTTTGTTATTGTTAGATAACCAGGAGTGATCAATTGAAATGCATATAATAATGCCTTACGTGTAATCTTGTTGTCTAAGATACGTCTTACTGGTTCCATGGTTGAAATCAAAGTGATGATTCTTTTGTCTGTTCTGATGTATTTTGTGCATCAGGTACCATATTACACCATGCCCTTTGTACATCAGGACAGTCAGGAAAATCATTTTCTACATTATCTGTAAACAGTTTATCTAACTTAGTTTTGAATTGTCCTGCAGCTTGTCTTGCAATTATGGTACTAAATGATGTTCTTTGATCATTTAGTACCATGAGTGCAAATAAAGAATTAGAATCTGGAAAAACATCTAGACACTTGTCATATTTTTTCATTGTTGAAAATATTTGATTTAAAGTGAATCCATAATCCATCACTGATAATATTTTATCTGGGGGAGTTTGCATACTTGTTGGTGGTTTGTATAATTGACAATTTCTTATTAATTGAATATAAGGACAATTTGGTGACCACTTAACATGTTCTTGCAAAGGAATATCTTTTTCTTCCCAATTCATTAAACCTTGTCCACATACAAAACATTTTACTTTATGATCTCCCACATAGAAAAATCCAGCTTTAGCTAATTCTTCTTTCTTGAATTTTAAAATAGGATTTGTAGTCATTCTAAAACTCGAAAGTCTTCTTAACTCTGACAAGTATATAGGATAAGTAGGATTAAGTGGTAGAGCATCTTGCCTGCTCAGTGTTCAGAGTTGAAATGAGAAATCTGGAGGGTATTTTTATACCTTAATCCCATAAGGTCTTGTGTCATATTTATCCACTACAAAACGGTTTGTGTACACATATCTGAATGTTTTGGTTTGTAATTCAATTGTGACATGTCTGTTCTTGTTCAAACTTGAAATGAGGAATCTGAAGAGTAATTTCTATACCTTAAACCCATAAGGTCTTGTGTCATATGTATCCACTACAAAACGTTTTGTGTACACAGATCTGAATGTTGTGGTTTGTTTTTCACTTGTAACTTGTCTGTTCTTGTTGCGTTTAATTCTATGTGTGTATTCAATGTTCATTTTATAATTGTGTCTGTCTTGTACACATTCCACCATGGATTCAAAATTGACTTTCTGTGATGTATTGTAATCTAATGTGATTCCTTTAACTTTACACAAAGTGTGTATTTGACCATCTTTAATGCATTTGTAACCATAATTTTTTGGACCTAACCCTACATATTCAATAATTTTTGCATCTGGATGTTTATCTGTCCATTGAGCTAACCTACTGTTTATAATTTGTGGATTCCAAAGTGTGGGGTTATGGATGTAAATACAACTGTCTGTGTCAAAATATAATACTCGTCTACCCAAACGTCCTATTACTTTATATAATTCCATTCGTGCATAAGCTGTGACAAAAGATGCAACTGCAAAATTAGCTGATCTGTGAGGTTCATAAACATCTGTAGACTTTGTGTAATTGACTAAAATACATTTATCATGATCAAACAATTCAACATTTTTAATAATGATGTCTTTATCTTGTATCAGGTCAAACTATTTTGATGGGCCTTGTATGTATTCTGTTTTTGTTTTTAAATTGTTTTGTGCACTTTTCCCCCATAAACAGTTTAACATGGTTTTAGCAAATGATCTTTGTCCTGGATTTTTTTCAATATTTTCCAAACGTATGTTTTCAATTTGTGCATAGTCTTTCTTAAATGTGTCTTTGTCTGTTTCTGTTTTCACCCAATCTGGATATCCACTGGCTTCTTGTTTTATTTTTAAGTATTTGTTCACATAATGTTTGTAAATTTCTGAAGACCATTCTTCCCAATGCCAAATCTGATAAGTGTCAAGTAATGTGTATCCCATCCCCAATGCTTTAAAAAGTTCAACAGATGTCCATGTACCTGTAATACTGCGTTGATCTGGTGTGTGTTCACATTTGTCTAATTCTTGTTCTGCACATGTATTGCAAAGTGTAAAAACCATTTTCTTGTTGCAATGAATTGGTAATACTGGCATGTGTAGAGATTGTGGTGGTAAAACTTTACATTTGATAAGTCCCTTTGTACTGTCTTATAGCATTCATGTTTATGTTTTCTTTTGTGAGTATATGTGGATGACCTACTGGATATTCTCTGTGTTTATTGACATAAGGATAGAGTGAACAGATATCTATGTATTTTATTTCATTGTCTGTGTTTTGGTCTATTTTATGATGTAATTTAATGGCATTTGTTCTCCCCCAAATAATGCTTCACATGGTTTAATAGGATCCATGTTTGGAAAAAATGAATTTAATGTTGATTTTACTTCAGGATTTGATTTGCAAAAATCATCAAGTTCATGTTCCCATGTTATTCTCATGTTATACCCTAATGATTCTAAATGGTGTATGCGTTCCTGTGTATTGTAGAGAGTTTGGTAATTTAGCAAATTGACTGGATTTTTCTCATGGTTGTTGTCTTTGTAACATGTTATGCACCCATGTCACATACATTCATAAAATTCAAAGATTGTATTTGTGTCTTTGTGAAACCCATCAACATAATATCCCCCTATTTTAACCTCCCCACCATTGAGTGCATGTTGAATATATATGTTTTCTTCCTGTGCAAGTGTCTGTAAAAATCTAATGGCTTTAATGGAGTATTTGACTTCAGCTGGGTAACCTATGTCTGAAATGATTGCCATTTTGTTTTCTGGAAGTGAATTTTTTCTCCAAGCTTTTGTACATGCATCGGCTAAGGTAAATGCTTCTCTCAAAGGATCTATGCCATCACTATCTATAAATTTTTGTCTGAATTCCTCACACCCCCTAAGTAAAATATCTACATCTGATTTACAGTATAGTTCCATTTCTTTTTGAAAATCAAAACTGGCATTACTAGTAATTTTTTTGTTTGTACCACTTGATAAAATCTTCCCTATCTGATGGAGACATTGAATCTGGCATATACACTGTTGAATCTAAATAAGGGCCAATATAATTTTGATAAGCTTTTGTGTTTGCCAAATGGGGGAAATAACCGTTTGCTAATTCTGTCAAGCCAAATGTTTTGGGAAATTGTGCCAATCTCATTGAAAGAAAATTTAAAGAATCTATAAGTCTAATACCACAAGCTTTAAGTGAAATAATTTTGTTCCCATTCATAATTACATCAGGAGTTGTTGTACCAATTTCAATGAGGTGTCTTAAAATAAATTGTCCATCAAAACCTCTTAAATTGTGAGCAATAGCTGTTGTCCCTTTATGTTCCTTACTGAAAAGCCAATCACAAAAATCTGATAAAGTAGATTCCCCTTTAAATATTGTTTGCCGATATCCAAATTTGTCACAGGAAATACATTCTTGATCTATAGATTTGCAAATACATTCCCCACATGCACGGTGTGCAACACAGAAATTTGGGACATGAACTCCTTAGTCTTGTGTGGTTTCAAAATAAAAAAAATACAAATGGAATGTTCGGTATATTTTCATCCTCGGGTGAAGTGTATTTTGGAATGAAACATTGGTGATCAGAATTAACTACTTGTTGACAATATTTACATTTTTTGAATCCTTCACAGATGTGTTTTCCTCTTGTTGGATATATTAGGGAATTGCACTTTTTACATTTTTGAACTAATTGACAAATTGTTTTTTCTTCTTTCCCCTTTCTAGTGATATGGTTATTTTAGCATGATGGACTTCTAAATTGTCTATTGCAAGTGTAACAGGTGATGGGATGTTCGGGAGTACATTTTCCTGGAGCATAGCAAAGACAACCAAAAGGGCACATGTGACGTTCTCTCTGTTGGACCCCTTTACTGAAAAGTTCACAATAGTAGTGACATCCTAAAAACCCTGTAATTGTAGTGATGGTGTCAAAATGCTGGTCATGGTTGTAAATATGAATAACTTTACTATCAGTGCTGGTAACTGGAGGTTTGAATAACAATTCACTTTTCGCAATACTGTGGATGAATTTTAATGACATACTCTGGGTAAAGCAGGTCTTGTATTTTATAATATTCTTCATATCCACAAGGAATATTATAATCAAGACCTACTTTGTGCATCAATGCCTTAGCTTCCAACTCTTGTGTCGGTCTATCAGAACGTCTAATATTTTTCCATTTCTTTTGCCAAAGTTCAGAATTATCTCTATCAACATGACACTTTCCCACTACAATGGCCCGTGTGAGACACATTGAATCATTAACATTTTTAATTTCAATAATGCTTTTCTTGTTTCCAACCATTTTATCAACAGATGAAAATGAAATTGGTGCATGTCGCCCAGACCCTTGTGGTAGAGAAGTGTGAGTTATTTCTAAAGATAATTGCCCATCATGGATAGTAAAGTTATCATTTGATTGTACAACTTTTTTCTATTTCATCTAATATGGTGTTCCCAGTGATAGCCGAAGCCTTAGTAAATGGGATAAATATACCTATTTCTAATCCTGGGTGGTCAACTGATATTCTCATTGGATCGTTGTCTTCTACTCCACATTCTTCTTTAATATCTTCCACCATACTGTCAAATACTTTTCCAAGGATGTCAAATGGATTCTTCTGATTAAATTGTTTGAATGTTATTCTGCATACATGGGATTTGGAACGGAATTTTCTTGATGTTCTTTGCAGGAGTGTGTGGATGGTGTATATAACTTTAGCTGATTCTACTCTCTGCTTCTTGTTATCTACTTCACTCTCTCTCTCACTATATTCTTCAATGGTTCTCTTCATCTTTTCTTCTATCACCTTCTAGCTTTGAAAATATGTCTTGTCTTCTTGAAGTCAAAAAACCAAGTGTGAATCAACCTAAGATTCTTTCTCCTTTTATTCGTTTTTAATGTACATTTAAATGTGCATTTAAATGTACATTTAATACCCACTGAAATTATACTGTTAATAAATGTTTCTTATACACATTTGAAAAGTTATAAAATGTAATCCATTCACTCTATGGGACTTTCCTATGGTAAATATTTTATAGCTTTTATTTGTTAGTGTATCTTTCAGTCAATATTAAAATCACTAAAACACATTTAACAACAGCAATATAGTATCCAGAGGTTATTGAGTGCAAAAGATAGCAAAACTGTTTGTAACCAAATGGATGTACATTTAAATAATGTGTCAGTGCATTTTATGGGATGCCTGTGTTGAATATAGTTTTGTGTTTCTTTTGGCAGATAACAGTCCATACCATTTTAAGTTCCAAACCGATTGTATCGCTTAAAATATCATCTTTTACTGCAGTTGACAAGCTTTACGATGGTATATAATATGTCCAGATAGAATAATTATGAGCAAAGATATTCGAATAAATGTGTAAATGTACGGATATGTTGAGAGTGTTTGACCCGTTGTTCTAAGAAATAATAAATTGTTCTGCTTGTTAAATGCACGGTATAAGTCGTGGGAAACTCATTTATTTAAAACATCAAGTTGGTCGATCACATTTCATTGATGGAAAGTAATATTTCAGGAGTTATTCTGGTGTTTATATAACACGCAATGTTAAGTCAGTATTGATTTTTTGATTTGCAAAGCACTGGTTATTTTCAGCGAAGACGCGCTATATTTAAACCACTTCCCCGAAAATGACGTTGTGTTTCGTGACGTTTATTTTCCAGGAAAAATCGACTCTAATACCTAACATTACAATTCAACACGCATTTTGTTTATCATAGGAGTATAATTCTTCGGATAACTTTTAGATTACAATTAATTCATCGCTTATATTGGATATCTTACTTGAATCATTTTGAAGGTATTGGTGTATTTTCTTCACTACATTTGTAATATGATTGACAGTAAATTTTTTACAACTCAAATAACAGATAGCGTTCTTGTATTTGCAAATTCGTATTCGTACAAATATATGAAATATGATTTGTGTGAATATGAATTTACAACTAGGGACTATCGACTTGATATTGTAAGTTGATAAGCATTCAGAAAAACTCAAAGTACCGGCGCTATTGTGTCATATTTTTAAAATCGGAGAGATACCCATGGGACAAACAAAAGTAACAAGACGGGGAGGGAGAAATGACAATTTTACATCTTACCTGATACAGAATTGAACAGCCTTTTTCAAGGCTACAAAATATTGGAAAGAGATTTTTCTTTCTAAACAAATAAAAGTCTCAGAAAGAGAGACACAGTTCCATTACCCATTCTGTGAGTGACTGTTGATAATGAGAGGTTGTGGCAATGAGAGATATCCTAAAACAAGTTTGGAATAAAACATGTTGCAATTACCCCTCCAGGATTGTCTATGGGGAAAAACAGTGGTGACAAACACATATTTAACAGTGAAAACTCCCATAGACATTGGTTTGCCAGAGAAAAAAATCCAGGTCTGGGGTACATAAAATATTTCCTTATAAAATAAAAACTTGCAAAATAGAAAAATAATTTGCAAACACAAAAAATATTTTCTTAGAAATATATTTTGTGTTTGCAAATTTATTTTCACAAAAAACTTTTTCATAAAAATTATGAAAAAGCTTTTTGTAAAAATAATTTGCAAACACAAAATATATTTTCTTAGAAAATATGTTTTGTGTTTGCAAATTATTTTTCTATTTTGCGAAACAAAAAAAAACATTTAAGCAAAACAAAAAATTAATTTGCAAACCACAAAAAATAAATTAATGTACAGTGGAAACTTATAAGCCAGAAATGTACTATAGGATCTGGTCATAAAGCATGATGCGGAGCCACTATAGACCCAAGATCTGCTTACTTATAGACCCAAGAACTTATAGACCCAAGATTGTGAAACTTATAGACCCAAGAACTTATAGACCCAACATGTATGCACTGTGCCACCAGTGCATACATGCTGGGTCTATAAGTTCTTGGGTCTATAAGTTTCACAATCTTGGGTCTATAAGTTCTTGGGTCTATAAGTAAGCAGATCTTGGATCTATAGTGGCTCCCCTAACTACTTCCACTATTACAAATATTTCCCACCTTCTGTCTTGAGTGAACGGTTAACCGTAGTGAATATAGTAATCGAAAACAGATTGTAATCATCTATGCACATATTTGTCGGATTAATCGACTCATTAATATATAAATAATGTTCAATTGAAGTTACCTACTTCCGTATTTGATGTTATATACCATTGATATATACAATATTCAGTTGAAGCAACCTGCTTCCGTATATTTGTGTTACCTAGCATTGATACAGTTAAAACTAGAAGTCCTGTCACGAACTGTGCGCTTATCTAGGCTTAATTACGAGTAGAGATTGCGCGCAGTTGCCATATCGAAGGGCATCCAAAGCACGGCTGGTTCTCCGGGTAACTAATAGCAAACACAGGCAATGTTTCTGCCAATGGACCTCCGGGTTACCCAGAGGTCAATTGGCTGAAACATTGCTTGTGCACAGGCCATATGTACAGAATTTAATAGCTTTACTATGATCATAACGCGTAGATTAACGCGCAAGTCGACGTGCTATTTGTGCGCATTTCATGACAGGACTTCTAGTTTTAACTGTATGTATAATATTCAGTTCAAGTTACCTGCTTCCATATTTGGTGTTATCTTGCATTGATATATATAATATTCAGTTCAAGTAACCTGCTTCCGTATTTGGTGTTATCTCTCTGGTCCACACCCTAACAGTAGGCAATTTGGGAAAAATTGTAGGGCGTTTATAAGTTTCAATAACAAAGAACTGTCGGTCGTGGGAAATACTAAATCTGACAAATTGGTAAAATATCTAGGAGTGCATCTCGATGAAAACCTAACATTTAAAACTCACGTATCCAGTGTCTGCTCCAAAATGTCTTGTGCAATAAACTGCATCAACAAAGTTAAAAACATTCTTCCAAGAGACGCTCTAAAATCACTATACTACGCACTCGTTCATAGTCACTTATTATATGCCATCCAGATTTGGGGTCACTCCCCTGCTACTAATAAAATAGTTCTATTACACAAGCGAGCTTTGCTTGTAATTAATCTAAAGAGATTCAGTAGTCACACAGACCCTTTATTTAGGAAGAATGGAATATTGAAATTTAATGGTATTTACAAACTGAATGTTTTGTTACTCATGCATGATTGGCAACACAAAAGATTACCGCAATCTTTTGACAACATGTTTAATACTCTTACCACCCATAGCACGTACACAAGACAATCAGGACAGATACGAGAGCAAAAGGCTAGAACAAACTTTCCTGCGAACCTCCCCAAATATAATTTTCTCAAAATCTGAAATGGAATGGCAAACAACGTCAGAATACTAACTCCCAGATCCTTGTTCAGATACTGTATTGCAAAGGCATTTGTAGAAAGCTATTCTCTTATTTCGATTTGTAATAACATATTCTACCAGGATTGGAGACAGATATAAGTAATATATTTGTAGGACATCAGGCAATAACCTCGTAAACAAAAGGCGGAGGAAGCAGAGGTTGGGGCGTTGTTTTACTGATAAAGAGGTGTAAGTGATCCGGTTGATCCAATGCTACGATGCAAAGCTCGGACCCCATTCAAATTTAATTGTTAGTTCTCCTGATTTTGCACGTAGTGAGCATTACAGTCACATTTTTGGGGGATTTTTTGTTTTAGTGCTTTTTGGGGGGATTCAAACACATTTTGGGCACCGGAACCATACTATACAAGGCCAAAGGAATAATTCGTTACACTATCGCACCATGGGTGCAAAGATTCGAAAAGGGTGGCCCTGACAAGAGAGCAACATCCTAATCGAATTCTAGTATCTCATTCATCATGACCCTTCACAAATTAACGTAGTATGCCATCAACAGAACTTGGGTACTAATTATATCTGTAAGCTGAAACAGGAACTGTGACATCCTGCCTACGGAAAAAGTCTGCGCCATGAAAGAGTCATTGTAAGTAATATGGAGATGTCAGGAAGACAGCCATCTGTCTATGATGTCTCCAAACAATGCGCCTACCCACATACATTATGCGTAATGTAATCCACTGTACCTCTATATTCTCACTTCTATAATTTTCGACTGTTCACTTTGTTATTATTAATTGTTGATATTGTTTGTTTATGACATGGTATATTGTCGAATAAATTTTATTTTCATTTTCCTGCTGTTTTCAAATCGTCTAAAACCTTGCGAGATTTCTTTCATATTTGATATGCAATGTCATGACGTCATCCCAGTGTCTCTGTCACATAAAAGACAAGTTCAGTGTCCCGTGTCAGACTTTGTTGCGTTTGAAATAATAGTTTTTAACCACTCTCACCCCCTCCCTCCGCCTCACCCATCACTAGTTTAAAGACTTGTGACGGAATCTGGTGTGAATCTTCATATTTAGCTGGTCTGGGGGTACCGGACCTGAAAACTGCATAGTGAAAAAAATATATTACTCAATTTTTACTTTATGACCTCTGACCTCCAGTCCTTTGCTGAGTGAGTGCTATGTGGACGACACGCAGCCTTCAGAAACGAACACTTTTAACAAATGAAATAGTTTTCAATTCATCAGTTCTCTCAAAACTGTCCATTTTTATGCACTAGTCCCAAGATGTTATCACCCCTACCAACTCATAAAAACGATTCGCCGTATCAAAATTATCAAGGATTTGTGCGATTGTAGAACCGTTCCTTTTGGAATGCGGCATTGAAGGAAGAGCATACGACACGGCGATTTTTACTTGTTGATGAAAATTGCCACTGCGTACGTTTTCCTTCCAACAAAACTGTGTGTGTGTGTGTGTGTGTGTGTGTGTGCGCGTTTGTCTTACCAACTTGACGAGGTAACTAGACAAAAGAGTTTGCGTGTTTCGCCTTACCGAGGTACAAAAGACAAAAGAAACCCTTTACCTCGGTTGTTTTCCCAGAACTGTACCGGCAAAACGAGGTTGAAACCGTTAGTCCACACAAAGGACAGACAATGGGGTACCTCGGTATGTAGGGAAAACAAGACTGTGTGTGTGTGTGTGTGTGTGTGTGTGTGTGTGTGTGTGTGTGTGTGTGTGTGTGTGTGTGTGTGTGTGCGTTTGTCTTACCAACTTGACGAGGTAACTAGACAAAAGAGTTTGCGTGTTTCGCCTTACCGAGATACAAAAGACAAAAGAAACCCTTTACCTCGGTTGTTTTCCCAGAACTGTACTGGCAAAACGAGGTTGAAACCGTTAGTCCACACAAAGGACAGACAATGGGGTACCTCGGTATGTAGGGAAAACAAGACTGTGTGTGTGTGTGTGTGTGTGTGTGTGCATAGTCAAACACGTATTGCTCTACTCTTAACATAGACTATTTCAGACTGGGCGTGAGATCAATTAAATGAGGTGTTTAAAGGCCTAAGACGCGCGGAACATACCGTGGTTTCGCCCCATGGGTTAAAAATTGGAAAAAAAATAAATCCGCTGAGGTGGCATTTTCTTGAATCTCAGGTCTAGACCAATATAGCAATGTTTCGAATGCATGGAGGACGCAGCGGATTGAGAGGGGACACTGTTAGATGAATACTATACATTTGAAACAACGTATAGTATTCATCTAACAGTGTCCCCTCTCTATCCACTGCGTCCTCCACGTATTTGGAACATTGCTATATTGGTCCAGAGTATCAGAATTAGACCGGACGAGACGGAAGTGTAATTCATTGGCCAAATGCAACTGAATTTCTTTATATTTACAGATAAAGTGACACAGGAATGAACAAATATGAACACAATTGTATGCTCTCGATTTTTATCATTCATAAGGTAATCAGATAGCATATATGTGAAAAAAGAGGCGGGGACGCCAATCTAGATGCAAAATGCATACTCATTTCGCACTCTCTTCATGCAATTCAGCTCTGCATTGTTAAAATCTTGAATGCACAACGTCATTACAGATGTAAGTGACATTCTTCTAAGCCCGACGAATCACGATTTTTAACTCTAATTTAATCAGGCAAAATGTTCCATGTCGATCAAATCTTGAATCCAACCCACTTTCCCATTGTTACGATATTACGACTGCCTTACTAGTACTGTCTATCTCCCATGTAAACCCAGCATCATTAGCAATACTCGTTAGACTATTTCGTACCATTAAACCCCAAGTACAGGTAGATGTACGTATGATTTGTTTCTGAAAGGTTGAACTATTTATTTATATGACAGCCAAACGTATTGCTTGTAGACAGTTCGGCATGGACGAGTGAATGGACACGATGAACAATGTACCTTCATTAACACTTTGAACTCCAGAGGCCGTTTTTTTCCGATCGGGTCACAAGCTAGGTCATAATGTCGATAAGGGGGATGACTGCAAGGTAAATGTGTGGTGAGACCAATCAATATTTTCAACGTGTAGCCCTAAGGCCGCACGTTGAAAATATTAATTTGTCTACCCCCAAATAATAAATATGGATGCTTCCTTTTGCTACCAAGGAACTGACTTGGAAGATACCACCAGGGTTCAAAGGGTTAATATTATTTTAGTTTAAACAGCATTTATTTCCAAGTAATTGTGAATGGTACAGTTGGAGTAAATGTTAATAATATATAAGTGATGGAAAAGGATCTAGCAGCAAACCCGAGGGCTGTTTCCATGCTTTAGCACTGCAGATGGCGCCTTTGTTCAAGTTACGGGGATTTATGTGCAAACTAGACACAACTCGATCTACTATCTCCAACATGATCCCCAATATTGCTTCAAATCACATAGTTATGGGAATTGTCCGTCTAAATTTGTGTTGTCCAGCTAGACCGGATGCGCTCAATGTCGTTCCTCTGAAAACTGCGGGGTGAGTTCTTATTTTCAGAAAGTGAACAAGAAAGAAATTATGAAATTCAGAAAGTTCCGGAATTCGATTTGTTTCGAATAATGGAGACGGTTTCGAATCGAATTTAATCAGTGGAAAGATTCTAAACTGAATCCAATTGGGAACATTCGCCGGTCCCTGATTTCTTCTCCAACTAAAAGCTAGGGCCACGATTTCTTCTCGTCGGTAAGTACGGCACACCAACGGGGTGTTTATCTAACTAGAAGCTAGGGCCCTGATTTCTTCTCGTCCCTAAGTCCGGTGCACCTTCCGGGCGTTCACCTAACTAGAAGCTAGGGCCCTGATTTTTCTAGTCGGTAAGTCAGGCTCACTAATGGGGCGTTTATCTAACTAGAAGCCAGGTCCCTGATTTTTTCTCGTTGGTAAGTCCGGTGCACAAACGGGGCGTTTATCTAATTGGAATCTAGGGCCCTGCATTCTTCTCGTCGGTAAGTCAGGCGCACCAACGGGGCGTTTATCTAACTAGAAGCTAGGGCTCTGATTTCTTCTCGTCTTTAAGTCCGGCGCACCAACGGGGTGTTTATCTAACTAGAAGCTAGGTCCCTGATTATTTCTAGTCAGTAAGTAAGGCGCACTAACGTGGCATTTATCTCACCATAAGCTAGACTCTGATTTTTTTTCTCGTCTGTAGGTCAGGCTCATCAACGGGGATTTATCTGACTAGAAGCTTTGGCCCTGGTTTCTATTCGTCGGTAGGTCCGGCGCATCAACAGGGCGTTTATCTAACTGGAAGCTGGGTTTCTATCTTTACAGTTAAAACTAGAAGTTCTGTCACGAGTTGTGTGCTTATCTACGCTTAATTTCGCGTAGAAATTACGCGCAATTCCCATATCGGATGACATGCAAAGCACGGCAGGTTCTCCTGGTTACTCATAGCAACCACAGACAATGTTTCTGCCAATGGACATCCGGGTTACCCGGAGGCCCTTTGGCTGAAACATTGCTTGTGCACAACTCATATGTGCAGAATTTGATAGCCTTTCTATGCTCATAACGCGTAGATTAAAGCGCAGATCTGCGTGCTATCTGGGCACATTTCATGACAGGACTTCTAGTTTCAACTGTATGAGATTTTGTTTTAATCTACAGCATTAATTAATTCTGTTGTAATAACGTTTTTAACATTGCTATGAATTAGACGGAGCACAATGGCTCAATTGTTACGGTGTTGAGTCCTTGGGCAAGACAATTAATCCTCATTTCCCACGTGGAGGCCATGTGGCGCTGTGTACTAATCCGTACTACACGGCGACGGTGCATTGCTAACCCTACTTGTGTGGAGTACGTTGTTGTGTTTGACAGTTGCTCGATGCAGCTCGGTGGTTCTCTCTGAGTACACCGGGTTCCTCCACTCATAAAACTGTTCAACACGGGGTGACCCTGGCTGTCGAAAGTGTCAATAATGTTCAATAAAAAAATTAAATAAATTTGACTCATTTTTGTCGGAAAAACTTTAAATCATGGGGCGGAATCTTTATAATGAAATAAGGGCATTTACTCGCACTTATCTCCATGTTGTCACGATTAGCAATTGTGCAGAAGTATGTTACCGTAAACACCAATAAATAAATTGACTCGCACGTGCAGATACGTCATGACATGCCGAAGCATGCACATCTCGAAGGCCGAAGGCCCGAGATGGTGATGGTCTTGAGTGTAACCGATTTTGTCTGTCAGTTCAAAGTGTGTACACCAAGTCGTCTGCTTCGCTTCAATCCGATCGCAACGCACTAAGACCAGGAGGTCGAGATTTCATAAATAAAATACTGCGAAATCTAGACCGCTCCAAATAACCCAAACGAAAATAACATCTCCTATTCAATATTCTCACATTTCATTTTCAAACAGAGTGGGAGTCTATAATGTTGTGGGGAGGTAAGCGGCCAGAGAAGTTCGATCAGATCGCAGCCCAGTCGTGATCCGATCCACATTCCCTGTCCGTTTTTGTGATTACAGTTCTACAACTGGATGCATTCTGTAACTAGTATATTTTGATCTATCTTTCTGTTCGTATAAAAAGTATAATACATTATGTCGTGCACATATCGTCGTTTGAATGCTAGAATGTCCTATGTCCCCTATGGGACTATATATTATTTCCCCTATGGGACATAGGACATTCTAGCATTCATAATAATATATAGTCCCACAGGGGACATAATATTCCTATGGGAGTATTATGTCCCATATGGGACTATATATTATTTCCCCTATGGGAGTATTTTGTCCCCTATGGGACTATATATTATTTCCCCTATGGGAGTATTATATCCCCTGTGGGACTATATATCATTTCCCTTATGGGAGTATTATGTCCCCTATGGGACTATATATTATTTCCCCTATGGCAATATTATGTCCCCTGTAGGACTATATATTATTTCCCCTATGGGAGTATTATGTCCCCTGTGGGACTATATATTATTTCCCCTATGGGAGTATTATGTCCCCTGTGGGACTATATATTATTTTCCCTATGGGAGTATTATGTCCCCTGTGGGACTATATATTATTTCCCCTATGGGAGTATTATGTCCCCTATGGGACTATATATTATTTCCCGTATGAGAGTATTATGTCCCCTATGGGACTATATATTATTTCCCCTATGGGACATAGGACATTCAAACACTCAGGCGACGATATACATGTATTGAAGTTTAAAGCAGTAAACGTGCATTTTTCATCAAATATATATATTTTTTTCATTTTAGTTGGTGATTGGAAATTTTGGATTAAGTAGGGATCAAGAGAGGGTGCAGATGGCCATATGGACAATCTTGGCTGCACCTTTGATAATGTCTACAGACTTGAACACAATAAATAACGAATCTAAAGCATTGCTGCAGAATAAACGTCTGATCGCTATAAATCAGGACAAGATGGGAATATCTGGAAGAAGGGTCAAACAGGTAAACACACTTATTATTGTGATCCCCCATATTGGGGTATTCTTTTTCTTTCAAACGTTTACAGTACGAGCGTTATGAAAAGGTCAAAATCCACGCATGGACATAATTTCCACGCATGCGTTAACAGTGAATCTCCGACATAAAGCAATTGAATCACCATCACATTTTCAATGAATGAAGTACAGGGTACGACCTGGTGCATCTTTCAGTGAATATTTCTTGAAAATTAATGATTATTGATGGAGAAAAAGCTCCCGTGGGCAACACTGTGAAGGCATGGATTTTTACCATTCCACGGTCACTGTACTGTAGCATCCCACACTTCGACCATTCCACGGTCACTGTACTGTAGCATCCCACACTTCGACCATTCCACGGTCACTGTACTGTAGCATCCCACACTTCCACCAGAAGGATCACTATTCTAATTGAGTATAACATTTTGGAATAACCGGATATTTCATTTTGTCACGATGTAAAAAGTTTTTGTTGAGATTTTATTTTTAACATTATTTCAAGTGTGTGCAACAAAGCAAATAGTTTAAAAATAATATAATGCTATAAACACGTAAGAGTACAATATCAATTGTTTAAATAATATGATGCTATAAACACGTAAGGGTACAACGTTAATTGTTTAAAATAATATGATGCTATAAACACGTAAGTGTACAACGTTAATTCTTTAAATAGTATGATGCTATAAACACGTAAGTGTACAACATCAATTGTTTAAAAATAATATGATGCTATAAACACGTAAGTGTACAACATCAATTGTTTAAAATAATATGATGCTATAAACACGTAAGTGTACAACATCAATTGTTTAAAAATAATATGATGCTATAAACACGTACGGGTACAACATCAATTGTTTAAAATAATATGATGCTATAAGCACGTATGTGTGCAACATCAATTGTTTAAAAAAAACATATGATTCTCTGAACACGCAAGTGTACAACATCAATTGTTTAAAACTAATGTGATGCTATAAACACGTAAGTGTACAACATCAATTGTTTAACAATGAGATGATGCTATAAACACGTAAGAGTACAACATTAATTGTTTAAAAATAATATGATGTTAAAAACACGTAATTGTACAGGAATTGTTTAAAATAATATGATGTTATAAACACGTAAGTGTACAACAACAATTGTTTAAAAATAATATGATGCAATAAACACGAAAATGTACAACATCAATTGTTTAAAATAATATGATGCTAAAAACACGTGAGTGTACAACATCAATTGTTTAAAATAATATGGTGCTATAAACAGGTAAGTGGACATCAAATGTTTACACGTAATTGTACAGCAATTGTTTAAAATAATATGATGTTATAAACACGTAAGTGTACATCAATTGTTTAAAATGATATGATGCTATAAACACGTAAGTGTACAACATCAATTGTTTAAAATGATATGATGCTATAAACACGTAAGTGTACAACATCAATTGTTTAAAATAATATGATGCTATAAACACGTAAGTGTACAACATCAATTGTTTAAAATAATATGATGCTATAAACACGTAAGTGTACATCAATTGTTTAAAATAATATGATGCTATAAACACGTAAGTGTACAACATCAATTGTTTAAAATAATATGATGCTATAAACAGGTAAGTGTACATCAAATGTTTAAAATAAAATGATGATATAAACACGTAAGTGTACAACATTAATTGTTTAAAATAGTACGATGCTATAAACACGTAAGTGTACAACATCAGTTGTTTAAAAATAATAGGATGCTATAAACACGTAAGTGTACAAAATCAATTGTTTAAAATAATATGATGCTATAAAAGCTTAAGTGTACATCAATTGTTTAAAACGATATGATGCTATGAACGCGTAAGTGTACAACATCAATTGTTTAAAATAATATGATGCTATAAACACGTAAGTGTACAGCATCAATTGTTTAAAATAATATGATGCTATAAACACGTAAGTGTACAACATCAATTGTTTAAAAATAATATGATGCTATAAACACGTAAGTGTACAACATCAATTGTTTAAAATGATATGATGCTATAAACACGTAAGTGTACATCAATTGTTTAAAATAATATGATGTTATAAACACGTAAGTGTACAACATCAATTGTTTAAAATAATATGATGCTATAAACACGTAAGTGTACAACATCGACAGTTTAAAATGATATGATGCTATAAACACGTAAGTGTACAACATCAATTGTTTAAAAATAATATGATGCTATAAACACGTAAGTGTACAACATCAACAGTTTAAAATAATATGATGCTAAAAACACGTAAGGGTACAACATCAATTGCTTAAAATGATATGATGCTATAAACACGTAAGTGTACAACATCAATTGTTTAAAATAATATGATGCTATAAACACCTAAGTGTACAACATCAACAGTTTAAAATAATATGATGCTAAAAACACGTAAGTGTACAACATCAGTTGTTTAAAATGATATGATGCTATAAACACGTAAGTGTACAACATCAATTGTTTAAAATAATATGATGCTATAAACACGTGAGTGTACAACATCAATTGTTTAAAATAATATGATGCTATAAACACGTAAGTGTACATCAATTGTTTAAAATAATATGATGTTATAAACACGTAAGTGTACAACATCAATTGTTTAAAATAATATGAAGCTATAAACACGTAAGTGTACAACATCGACAGTTTAAAATGATATGATGCTATAAACACGTAAGTGTACAACATCAATTGTTTAAAAATAATATGATGCTATAAACACGTAAGTGTACAACATCAACAGTTTAAAATGATATGATGCTATAAACACGTAAGTGTACAACGTTAATTGTTTAAAATAGTATGATGCTATAAACACGTAAGTGTACAACATTAATTGATTAAAATAATATGATGCTATAAACACGTAAGAGTACAACATCAATTGTTTAAAATAATATGATGCTATAAGCATGTATGTGTGCAACATCAATTGTTTAAAAAAAACATATGATTCTCTGAACACGCAAGTGTACAACATCAATTGTTTAAAAATAATGTGATGCTATAAACACGTAAGAGTACAACATTAATTGTTTAAAAATAATATGATGTTAAAAACACGTAATTGTACAGCAATTGTTTAAAATAATATGATGTTATAAACACGTAAGTGTACAACAACAATTGTTTAAAAATAATATGATGCAATAAACACGAAAATGTGCAACATCAATTGTTTAAAATAATATGATGCTAAAAACACGTAAGTGTACAACATCAATTGTTTAAAATAATATGGTGCTATAAACAGGTAAGTGTACATCAAATGTTTACACGTAATTGTACAGCAATTGGTTAAAATAATATGATGTTATAAACACGTAAGTGTACATCAATTGTTTAAAATGATATGATGCTATAAACACCTAAGTGTACAACATCAATTGTTTAAAATAATATGATGCTATAAACAGGTAAGTGTACAACATCAATTGTTTAAAATAATATGATGCTATAAACACGTAAGTGTACATCAAATGTTTAAAATAAAATGATGCTATAAACATGTAAGTGAACAACATCAATTGTTTAAAATAGTACGATGCTATAAACACGTAAGTGTACAACATCAGTTGTTTAAAAATAATATGATGCTATAAACACGTAAGTGAACAACATCAATTGTTTAAAATAATATGATGCTATAAAAACTTAAGTGTACATCAATTGTTTAAAAATAATATGATGCTATAAACACGTAAGTGTACAACATCAATTGTTTAAAATAATACGATGCTATAAACACGTAAGTGTACAACATCAACAGTTTAAAATAATATGATGCTAAAAACACGTGAGGGTACAACATCAGTTGTTTAAAATGATATGATGCAATAAACACGTAAGTGTACAACATCAATTGTTTAAAATAATATGATGCTAAAAACACGTAAGTGTACAACATCAATTGTTTAAAATGATATGATGCTATAAACACGTAAGTGTACAACATCAATTGTTTAAAATAATATGATGCTATAAACACGTGAGTGTACAACATCAATTGTTTAAAATAATATGATGCTAAAAACACGTAAGTGTACAACATCAACTGTTTAAAATGATATGATGCTATAAACACGTAAGTGTACAACATCAATTGTTTAAAAATAATATGATGCTATAAAAAAGGTAAATGTACAACATCAACAGTTTAAAATAATATGATGCTATAAACACGTAAGTGTACAACATCAGTTGTTTAAAATAATATGATGCTATAAACACGTAAGTGTACAACATCAATTGTTTAAAATAATATGATGCTATAAACAGGTAAGTGTACATCAAATGTTTAAAATAAAATGATGCTATAAACACGTAAGTGTACAACATCAATTGTTTAAAATAGTACGATGCTATAAACACGTAAGTGTACAACATCAGTTGTTTAAAAATAATATGATGCTATAAACACGTAAGTGTACATCAATTGTTTAATATAATATGATGCTATAAAAACTTAAGTGTACATCAATTGTTTAAAAATAATATGATGCTATAAACGCGTAAGTGTACAACATCAATTGTTTAAAATAATACGATGCTATAAACACGTAAGTGTACAACATCAACAGTCTAAAAGAATATGATGCTAAAAACACGTGAGGGTACAACATCAATTGTTTAAAATGATATGATGCAATAAACACGTAAGCGTACAACATCAATTGTTTAAAATAATATGATGCTATAAAAACGTAAGTGTACAACATCAACAGTTTAAAATAATATGATGCTAAAAAGACGTAAGTGTACAACATCAATTGTTTAAAATGATATGATGCTATAAATACGTAAGTGTACAACGTCAATTGTTTAAAATAATATGATGCTATAAACACGTGAGTGTACAACATCAATTGTTTAAAATAATATGATGCTAAAAACACGTAAGTGAACAACATCAATTGTTTAAAATGATATGATGCTATAAACACGTAAGTGTACAACATCAATTGTTTAAAAATAATATGATGCTATAAACACGTAAATGTACAACATCAACAGTTTAAAATGATATGATGCTATAAACACGTAATTGTACAACATCAGTTGTTTAAAATAATATGATGCTATAAACACGTAAGTGTACAACATCAATTGTTTAAAATGATATGATGCTATAAACACGTAAGTGTACAACATCAATTGTTTAAATATAATATGATGCTATAAACACGTAAATGTACAACATCAACAGTTTAAAATGATATGATGCTATAAACACGTAAGTGTACAACATCAATTGTTTAAAATAATATGATGCTATAAACAGGTAAGTGTACATCAAATGTTTAAAATAAAATGATGATATAAACACGTAAGTGTACAACATTAATTGTTTAAAATAGTACGATGCTATAAACACGTAAGTGTACAACATCAATTGTTTAAAATGATATGATGCTATAAACACGTAAGTGTGCATCAATTGTTTAAAATAATATGATGTTATAAACACGTAAGTGTACAACATCAATTGTTTAAAATAATATGATGCTATAAACACGTAAGTGTACAACATCTACAGTTTAAAATGATATGATGCTATAAACACGTAAGTGTACAACATCAATTGTTTAAAAATAATATGATGCTATAAACACGTAAGTGTACAACCCCAACAGTTTAAAATAATATGATGCTATAAACACGTAAGTGTACATCAATTGTTTAAAATAATATGATGCTATAAACACGTAAGTGTACAACATCAATTGTTTAAAATAATATGATGCTATAAACAGGTAAGTGTACATCAAATGTTTAAAATAAAATGATGATATAAACACGTAAGTGTACAACATTAATTGTTTAAAATAGTACGATGCTATAAACACGTAAGTGTACAACATCAGTTGTTTAAAAATAATATGATGCTATAAACACGTAAGTGTACAACATCAATTGTTTAAAATAATATGATGCTATAAAAACTTAAGTGTACATCAATTGTTTAAAACGATATGATGCTATGAACGCGTAAGTGTACAACATCAATTGTTTAAAATAATATGATGCTATAAACACGTAAGTGTACTTCATCAATTGTTTAAAATAATATGATGCTATAAACACGTTAGTGTACAACATCAATTGTTTAAAAATAATATGATGCTATAAACACGTAAGTGTACAACATCAATTGTTTAAAATGATATGATGCTATAAACACGTAAGTGTACATCAATTGTTTAAAATAATATGATGTTATAAACACGTAAGTGTACAACATCAATTGTTTAAAATAATATGATGCTATAAACACGTAAGTGTACAACATCGACAGTTTAAAATGATATGATGCTATAAACACGTAAGTGTACAACATCAATTGTTTAAAAATAATATGAAGCTATAAACACGTAAGTGTACAACATCAACAGTTTAAAATAATATGATGCTAAAAACACGTAAGGGTACAACATCAATTGCTTAAAATGATATGATGCTATAAACACGTAAGAGTACAACATCAATTGTTTAAAATAATATGATGCTATAAACACGTAAGTGTACAACATCGACAGTTTAAAATGATATGATGCTATAAACACGTAAGTGTACAACATCAATTGTTTAAAAATAATATGATGCTATAAACACGTAAGTGTACAACATCAACAGTTTAAAATGATATGATGCTATAAACACGTAAGTGTACAACGTTAATTGTTTAAAATAGTATGATGCTATAAACACGTAAGTGTACAACATTAATTGATTAAAAATAATGTGATGCTATAAACACGTAAGAGTACAACATTAATTGTTTAAAAATAATATGATGTTAAAAACACGTAATTGTACAGCAATTGTTTAAAATAATATGATGTTATAAACACGTAAGTGTACAACAATTGTTTAAAAATAATATGATGCAATAAACACGAAAATGTACAACATCAATTGTTTAAAATAATATGATGCTAAAAACACGTAAGTGTACAACATCAATTGTTTAAAATAATATGGTGCTATAAACAGGTAAGTGTACATCAAATGTTTACACGTAATTGTACAGCAATTGGTTACAATAATATGATGTTATAAACACGTAAGTGTACATCAATTGTTTAAAATGATATGATGCTATAAACACCTAAGTGTACAACATCAATTGTTTAAAATAATATGATGCTATAAACAGGTAAGTGTACAACATCAATTGTTTAAAATAATATGATGCTATAAACACGTAAGTGTACATCAAATGTTTAAAATAAAATGATGCTATAAACACGTAAGTGTACAACATCAATTGTTTAAAATAGTACGATGCTATAAACACGTAAGTGTACAACATCAGTTGTTTAAAAATAATATGATGCTATAAACACGTAAGTGTACAACATCAATTGTTTAAAATAATATGATGCTATAAAAACTTAAGTGTACATCAATTGTTTAAAAATAATATGATGCTATAAACACGTAAGTGTACAACATCAATTGTTTAAAATAATACGATGCTATAAACACGTAAGTGTACAACATCAACAGTTTAAAATAATATGATGCTAAAAACACGTAAGTGTACAACATCAGTTGTTTAAAAATAATATGACGCTATAAACACGTAAGTGTACAACATCAATTGTTTAAAATAATATGATGCTATAAAAACTTAAGTGTACATCAATTGTTTAAAAATACTATGATGCTATAAACACGTAAGTGTACAACATCAATTGTTTAAAATAATACGATGCTATAAACACGTAAGTGTACAACATCAACAGTTTAAAATAATATGATGCTAAAAACACGTGAGGGTACAACATCAGTTGTTTAAAATGATATGATGCAATAAACACGTAAGTGTACAACATCAATTGTTCAAAATAATATGATGCTATAAACACGTAAGTGTACAACATCAACAGTTTAAAATAATATGATGCTAAAAAGACGTAAGTGTACAACATCAATTGTTTATAATGATATGATGCTATAAACACGTAAGTGTACAACATCAATTGTTTAAAATAATATGATGCTATAAACACCTAAGTGTACAACATCAACAGTTTAAAATAATATGATGCTAAAAACACGTAAGTGTACAACATCAGTTGTTTAAAATGATATGATGCTATAAACACGTAAGTGTACAACATCAATTGTTTAAAATAATATGATGCTATAAACACGTAAGTGTACAACATCGACAGTTTAAAATGATATGATGCTATAAACACGTAAGTGTACAACATCAATTGTTTAAAAATAATATGATGCTATAAACACGTAAGTGTACAACATCAACAGTTTAAAATGATATGATGCTATAAACACGTAAGTGTACAACGTTAATTGTTTAAAATAGTATGATGCTATAAACACGTAAGTGTACAACATTAATTGATTAAAATAATATGATGCTATAAACACGTAAGAGTACAACATCAATTGTTTAAAATAATATGATGCTATAAGCATGTATGTGTGCAACATCAATTGTTTAAAAAAAACATATGATTCTCTGAACACGCAAGTGTACAACATCAATTGTTTAAAAATAATGTGATGCTATAAACACGTAAGAGTACAACATTAATTGTTTAAAAATAATATGATGTTAAAAACACGTAATTGTACAGCAATTGTTTAAAATAATATGATGTTATAAACACGTAAGTGTACAACAACAATTGTTTAAAAATAATATGATGCAATAAACACGAAAATGTGCAACATCAATTGTTTAAAATAATATGATGCTAAAAACACGTAAGTGTACAACATCAATTGTTTAAAATAATATGGTGCTATAAACAGGTAAGTGTACATCAAATGTTTACACGTAATTGTACAGCAATTGGTTAAAATAATATGATGTTATAAACACGTAAGTGTACATCAATTGTTTAAAATGATATGATGCTATAAACACCTAAGTGTACAACATCAATTGTTTAAAATAATATGATGCTATAAACAGGTAAGTGTACAACATCAATTGTTTAAAATAATATGATGCTATAAACACGTAAGTGTACATCAAATGTTTAAAATAAAATGATGCTATAAACATGTAAGTGAACAACATCAATTGTTTAAAATAGTATGATGCTATAAACACGTAAGTGTACAACATCAGTTGTTTAAAAATAATATGATGCTATAAACACGTAAGTGAACAACATCAATTGTTTAAAATAATATGATGCTATAAAAACTTAAGTGTACATCAATTGTTTAAAAATAATATGATGCTATAAACACGTAAGTGTACAACATCAATTGTTTAAAATAATACGATGCTATAAACACGTAAGTGTACAACATCAACAGTTTAAAATAATATGATGCTAAAAACACGTGAGGGTACAACATCAGTTGTTTAAAATGATATGATGCAATAAACACGTAAGTGTACAACATCAATTGTTTAAAATAATATGATGCTAAAAACACGTAAGTGTACAACATCAATTGTTTAAAATGATATGATGCTATAAACACGTAAGTGTACAACATCAATTGTTTAAAATAATATGATGCTATAAACACGTGAGTGTACAACATCAATTGTTTAAAATAATATGATGCTAAAAACACGTAAGTGTACAACATCAACTGTTTAAAATGATATGATGCTATAAACACGTAAGTGTACAACATCAATTGTTTAAAAATAATATGATGCTATAAAAAAGGTAAATGTACAACATCAACAGTTTAAAATAATATGATGCTATAAACACGTAAGTGTACAACATCAGTTGTTTAAAATAATATGATGCTATAAACACGTAAGTGTACAACATCAATTGTTTAAAATAATATGATGCTATAAACAGGTAAGTGTACATCAAATGTTTAAAATAAAATGATGCTATAAACACGTAAGTGTACAACATCAATTGTTTAAAATAGTACGATGCTATAAACACGTAAGTGTACAACATCAGTTGTTTAAAAATAATATGATGCTATAAACACGTAAGTGTACATCAATTGTTTAAAATAATATGATGCTATAAAAACTTAAGTGTACATCAATTGTTTAAAAATAATATGATGCTATAAACGCGTAAGTGTACAACATCAATTGTTTAAAATAATACGATGCTATAAACACGTAAGTGTACAACATCAACAGTCTAAAAGAATATGATGCTAAAAACACGTGAGGGTACAACATCAATTGTTTAAAATGATATGATGCAATAAACACGTAAGCGTACAACATCAATTGTTTAAAATAATATGATGCTATAAAAACGTAAGTGTACAACATCAACAGTTTAAAATAATATGATGCTAAAAAGACGTAAGTGTACAACATCAATTGTTTAAAATGATATGATGCTATAAATACGTAAGTGTACAACGTCAATTGTTTAAAATAATATGATGCTATAAACACGTGAGTGTACAACATCAATTGTTTAAAATAATATGATGCTAAAAACACGTAAGTGTACAACATCAATTGTTTAAAATGATATGATGCTATAAACACGTAAGTGTACAACATCAATTGTTTAAAAATAATATGATGCTATAAACACGTAAATGTACAACATCAACAGTTTAAAATGATATGATGCTATAAACACGTAATTGTACAACATCAGTTGTTTAAAATAATATGATGCTATAAACACGTAAGTGTACAACATCAATTGTTTAAAATGATATGATGCTATAAACACGTAAGTGTACAACATCAATTGTTTAAATATAATATGATGCTATAAACACGTAAATGTACAACATCAACAGTTTAAAATGATATGATGCTATAAACACGTAAGTGTACAACATCAATTGTTTAAAATAATATGATGCTATAAACAGGTAAGTGTACATCAAATGTTTAAAATAAAATGATGATATAAACACGTAAGTGTACAACATTAATTGTTTAAAATAGTACGATGCTATAAACACGTAAGTGTACAACATCAATTGTTTAAAATGATATGATGCTATAAACACGTAAGTGTGCATCAATTGTTTAAAATAATATGATGTTATAAACACGTAAGTGTACAACATCAATTGTTTAAAATAATATGATGCTATAAACACGTAAGTGTACAACATCTACAGTTTAAAATGATATGATGCTATAAACACGTAAGTGTACAACATCAATTGTTTAAAAATAATATGATGCTATAAACACGTAAGTGTACAACCTCAACAGTTTAAAATAATATGATGCTATAAACACGTAAGTGTACATCAATTGTTTAAAATAATATGATGCTATAAACACGTAAGTGTACAACATCAATTGTTTAAAATAATATGATGCTATAAACAGGTAAGTGTACATCAAATGTTTAAAATAAAATGATGATATAAACACGTAAGTGTACAACATTAATTGTTTAAAATAGTACGATGCTATAAACACGTAAGTGTACAACATCAGTTGTTTAAAAATAATATGATGCTATAAACACGTAAGTGTACAACATCAATTGTTTAAAATAATATGATGCTATAAAAACTTAAGTGTACATCAATTGTTTAAAACGATATGATGCTATGAACGCGTAAGTGTACAACATCAATTGTTTAAAATAATATGATGCTATAAACACGTAAGTGTACTTCATCAATTGTTTAAAATAATATGATGCTATAAACACGTTAGTGTACAACATCAATTGTTTAAAAATAATATGATGCTATAAACACGTAAGTGTACAACATCAATTGTTTAAAATGATATGATGCTATAAACACGTAAGTGTACATCAATTGTTTAAAATAATATGATGTTATAAACACGTAAGTGTACAACATCAATTGTTTAAAATAATATGATGCTATAAACACGTAAGTGTACAACATCGACAGTTTAAAATGATATGATGCTATAAACACGTAAGTGTACAACATCAATTGTTTAAAAATAATATGAAGCTATAAACACGTAAGTGTACAACATCAACAGTTTAAAATAATATGATGCTAAAAACACGTAAGGGTACAACATCAATTGCTTAAAATGATATGATGCTATAAACACGTAAGAGTACAACATCAATTGTTTAAAATAATATGGTGCTATAAACACGTAAGTGTACAACATCGACAGTTTAAAATGATATGATGCTATAAACACGTAAGTGTACAACATCAATTGTTTAAAAATAATATGATGCTATAAACACGTAAGTGTACAACATCAACAGTTTAAAATGATATGATGCTATAAACACGTAAGTGTACAACGTTAATTGTTTAAAATAGTATGATGCTATAAACACGTAAGTGTACAACATTAATTGATTAAAAATAATGTGATGCTATAAACACGTAAGAGTACAACATTAATTGTTTAAAAATAATATGATGTTAAAAACACGTAATTGTACAGCAATTGTTTAAAATAATATGATGTTATAAACACGTAAGTGTACAACAATTGTTTAAAAATAATATGATGCAATAAACACGAAAATGTACAACATCAATTGTTTAAAATAATATGATGCTAAAAACACGTAAGTGTACAACATCAATTGTTTAAAATAATATGGTGCTATAAACAGGTAAGTGTACATCAAATGTTTACACGTAATTGTACAGCAATTGGTTACAATAATATGATGTTATAAACACGTAAGTGTACATCAATTGTTTAAAATGATATGATGCTATAAACACCTAAGTGTACAACATCAATTGTTTAAAATAATATGATGCTATAAACAGGTAAGTGTACAACATCAATTGTTTAAAATAATATGATGCTATAAACACGTAAGTGTACATCAAATGTTTAAAATAAAATGATGCTATAAACACGTAAGTGTACAACATCAATTGTTTAAAATAGTACGATGCTATAAACACGTAAGTGTACAACATCAGTTGTTTAAAAATAATATGATGCTATAAACACGTAAGTGTACAACATCAATTGTTTAAAATAATATGATGCTATAAAAACTTAAGTGTACATCAATTGTTTAAAAATAATATGATGCTATAAACACGTAAGTGTACAACATCAATTGTTTAAAATAATACGATGCTATAAACACGTAAGTGTACAACATCAACAGTTTAAAATAATATGATGCTAAAAACACGTAAGTGTACAACATCAGTTGTTTAAAAATAATATGATGCTATAAACACGTAAGTGTACAACATCAATTGTTTAAAATAATATGATGCTATAAAAACTTAAGTGTACATCAATTGTTTAAAAATACTATGATGCTATAAACACGTAAGTGTACAACATCAATTGTTTAAAATAATACGATGCTATAAACACGTAAGTGTACAACATCAACAGTTTAAAATAATATGATGCTAAAAACACGTGAGGGTACAACATCAGTTGTTTAAAATGATATGATGCAATAAACACGTAAGTGTACAACATCAATTGTTCAAAATAATATGATGCTATAAACACGTAAGTGTACAACATCAACAGTTTAAAATAATATGATGCTAAAAAGACGTAAGTGTACAACATCAATTGTTTATAATGATATGATGCTATAAACACGTAAGTGTACAACATCAATTGTTTAAAATAATATGATGCTATAAACACGTGAGTGTACAACATCAATTGTTTAAAATAATATGATGCTAAAAACACGTAAGTGTACAACATCAACTGTTTAAAATGATTTGATGCTATAAACACGTAAGTGTACAACATCAATTGTTTAAAAATAATATGATGCTATAAACACGTAAATGTACAACATCAACTGTTTAAAATAATATGATGCTATAAACACGTAAGTGTACAACATCAGTTGTTTAAAATAATATGATGCTATAAACACGTAAGTGTACAACATCAATTGTTTAAAATAATATGATGCTATAAACAGGTAAGTGTACATCAAATGTTTAAAATAAAATGATGCTATAAACACGTAAGTGTACAACATCAATTGTTTAAAATAGTACGATGCTATAAACACGTAAGTGTACAACATCAGTTGTTTAAAAATAATATGATGCTATAAACACGTAAGTGTACATCAATTGTTTAAAATAATATGATGCTATAAAAACTTAAGTGTACATCAATTGTTTAAAAATAATATGATGCTATAAACGCGTAAGTGTACAACATCAATTGTTTAAAATAATACGATGCTATAAACACGTAAGTGTACAACATCAACAGTCTAAAATAATATGATGCTAAAAACACGTGAGGGTACAACATCAATTGTTTAAAATGATATGATGCAATAAACACGTAAGTGTACAACATCAATTGTTTAAAATAATATGATGCTATAAACACGTTAGTGTACAACATCAACAGTTTAAAATAATATGATGCTAAAAAGACGTAAGTGTACAACATCAATTGTTTAAAATGATATGATGCTATAAACACGTAAGTGTACAACGTCAATTGTTTAAAATAATATGATGCTATAAACACGTGAGTGTACAACATCAATTGTTTAAAATAATATGATGCTCAAAACACGTAAGTGTACAACATCAATTGTTTAAAATGATATGATGCTATAAACACGTAAGTGTACAACATCAATTGTTTAAAAATAATATGATGCTATAAACACGTAAATGTACAACATCAACAGTTTAAAATGATATGATGCTATAAACACGTAATTGTACAACATCAGTTGTTTAAAATAATATGATGCTATAAACACGTAAGTGTACAACATCAATTGTTTAAAATGATATGATGCTATAAACACGTAAGTGTACAACATCAATTGTTTAAAAATAATATGATGCTATAAACACGTAAATGTACCACATCAACAGTTTAAAATGATATGATGCTATAAACACGTAAGTGTACAACATCAGTTGTTTAAAATAATATGATGCTATAAACACGTAAGTGTACAACATCAATTGTTTAAAATAATATGATGCTATAAACAGGTAAGTGTACATCAAATGTTTAAAATAACATGATGCTATAAACACGTAAGTGTACAACATCAATTGTTTAAAATAGTACGATGCTATAAACACGTGAGTGTACAACATCAGTTGTTTAAAAATAATATGATGCTATAAACACGTAAGTGTACATCAATTGTTTAAAATAATATGATGCTATAAAAACTTAAGTGTACATCAATTGTTTAAAAATAATATGATGCTATAAACACGTAAGTGTACAACATCAATTGTTTAAAAATAATATGATGCTATAAACACGTAAGTGTACAACATCAGTTGTTTAAAAATAATATGATGCTATAAACACGTAAGTGTACAATATCAACAGTTTAAAATAATATGATGCTATAAACACGTAAGTGTGCAACATCAATTGTTTAAAATAATATGATGCTATAAACACGTAAGTGTACAACATCAATTGTTTAAAATAATGTGATGCTATAAACACGTAAGTGTACAACACCAATTGTTTAAAAATAATATGATGCTATAAACACGTAAGTGTACAACATCAATTGTTTAAAATTATATGATGCTATAAACACGTAAGTGTACAGCATCAATTGTTTAAAATGATATGATGCTATAAACACGTAAGTGTACAACATCAACTATTCAAAATAATATGATGCTATAAACACGTTCGTGTACAACATCAGTTCTTTAAAATAATATGATGCTATAAACACATAAGTGTACATCAATTGTTTAAAATAATATGATGCTATAAACACGTAAGTGTACAACATTAATTGTTTAAAATAATATGATGCTATAAACACGTAAGTTTACAACATCAGTTGTTTAAACAATATGATGCTATAAACACGTAAGTGTACAACATTCATTGTTTAAAAATAATATGATGCTATAATCACGTAAGTGTACATCAATGGTTTATAAATAATATGATGCTATAAGCACGTATGTGTACAACATCAATTAAAAGAACAACCTAAACGTATCCATGATGCGCTTGCTGAATCACGAATCGAATAAAGGCGTATTGAATCGATAATGAATTGACAAGTTTAAAGCTATATATCCATAATGTTTGTGTGATAAAAATGTTGATGAGAATGCGTCATAATGAATAATTTAAAGGGTAATGGTAACATCCCCACAACCCCTGGAGTCTAAGTAGGCAGGGACCGACCTGGGCATGCGCCAGTGCGTATTTGGTTCTCAAACATCAGGACCTGGCTCTTAAATCTCAGAAATAGGCTTCTCAGTTGGCGCGTAACTTCTCAGATCATATTTTGATATTCTTTCGATGGAAAATCGAGAGGGACACTCTTACATGTATTATATATATGATTATCATTTATCATTGTTGTAGAGTGCTTAAGTTAATACTTCAAGTCTTAATTACCAAGCATTAATCTTCACTGTGGTTTCTGATCAAGTCTTGGCTGCCTAAATAGGCAGCCAAGACTTGATCAGAAACCACAGTGAAGATTAATGTTTGCTATAGTGTACTAAATGAAAATGATGAGAGCTATTACATACTTGCAGTGTGTGTTACAAACAGCAGTGTGACTCCGTAAATTGAAATCTGGCGCATGAATTCTAAAAATAGGCTCCGAGGCTAGAGCGTATTTTAAATAGTCCTGATCGGTCCCAGAGTAGGTATCGAGTCGAATTGGTGATTTTCAAAACGAGATTCAAAGAGAAGTGGTCCCGAGGTCAAGTAAACTGTCCTCTCAGTTTTACAAAAAAAAAAAAACAACAAACAAATGATTTGGTGATAGGCAAGAGCATAAATAATGGTCTGGAACACTGCATTGTATCGATGCCAAACACACAAATCTCTCAATTAAATAAAACAGACCATATGAATTGGTTATATACAAAAAGCATAAATTGGGGTCTAGAAAGCTCCTTGTCCGTTGTTCCAAATAAGTAAAAAAAGATATGTAGAGTTGTGTCGACATTAACCGGCCATCCGCCTGACGAATAGCTTTCTTAATAAGTTAATATATTCGCCCATTTTTTGTCATGTTTACAAAAAATACATAGATATTTACACATAAAAGCCACATTAAGATCGTGCTAATGGAAGCCAATGAAATCTTCATTTCTCGGCTCTACTAACAACAATGGATTCCTTATAAGAATGTAAGAACGATTCTTTGGGTCAACAATAATAATCACTGATCTTATGATTAAATTCATATACTGGCCTTTATGTTGTCAGTAGGCAGAACCGTGATTACAAAAACAGAGAGTTTCAATCGGATCGCGATCAAGTCTCCTCACAACAGTATACAATCTCACGCATCAGAAAAAAATTCTAGAACATTGAATCTGAGGTGCCATATCCAAGCTAGCACGCAACGTAACCGCATCGTTGCTAGTTAGTTATGGGAAGGTTGTGTCAAACCACAACTGTCCATAACAAACCTACAACGTCAACTAAGACATTTTGTTACACGCCTGTTCTATGAAATCCCCATCTATAGCAACACTAAACCATGCCGAAAATGAAAAACCGTTCCGCATAATAACACTTTGGCCAGCCGCTGATTTGTCGCGGTTCTCGGACGAGAAGGCCATAATTACCCCTGTACTCCCAACTGCCTCCCTATTCCAGCGCTTCTCCTCTCCCCCCAACACTCGGAGACGAACTGCTTGATGATATCCCTTGTCCATTCTTCCCAATCTCTCCGATTAGCATATTAACCCGCTCCTTTGAGTCTCCCCCTAACCACATGTCCTTCATTCTCCCATCCCACTTCCCCATTATACTCCCAGTGAATCTCATTCTTTTAGACTGATACTTTGGGCATTCTAGAAGAAAGTGTTCCAGGGTCTCCACCATGTCGAAGTTACACATCTGGCACTCCCTTTCACCGTCTTTCCCAATTTTCCCCTGAGCTCCAGGGATCGCGACCTCAGCTTGAGCAACAGTGACTCCCCAAAGGGCCATCAAGGTACTCTTCAAAACCTGGCTTCTCTGTATCACGCAGGCCACCCAAAGACCTCTTTGATTTGACCCCCTCTCGCCACTTACGGTTACAATCCTCCATGACCCTTTCTCTGACAATTTCACTGGAATTTTCTACAAATACTGTCAAATTGTGCACCACAATTACAATTTGTATCCCTAGCGACAGCTAAACATAGTACCACGGGTTCTCCTCGCAAATTCGGTTGACGATAAAATGTGTTCGTTTTGTTGATAGTTCGCCCCCTGAGTTCCAATTTGTTCTATGTACCTACTGTCACATAGAACACATTGGAACTAATGGGATGAGCTCTCAAATGAATTGCGGACCGTTTCCACAACGTTTTGGTTGTCGCCTGAGTTCAAATGTGTCCTATGTACCTGCTGGCACATATAAGCCATTGGAACTCAAGGCACGATGTGCTAGCCCGGTAGTTTCGTTGTTTTTTTCTCTTAACTCGACCACCATTTCGCAATGTCTTACATCTTGAATACCCATCTACTGATATGTGTGTCCTGAATCCATCGCGATCTGATCAAGACAAATACCTCTGTTTTGTCACACTACTGTATATGTTCGTTTAACATCAACGCTCATATTAGATGCACCAAACAGCGAATGAAGTGCAAACAGTGCGGAAACGTTGCTAAGTACTTCATTTGTCAACATAAAATACACCCAAGTCCAAGTCGAACACCTACAGTTAAAACTAGAAGTCCTGTCACGAACTGTGCCCTTATTTAGGCTTAATTGCGTGTATGAATTGCGCGCAATTGCCATATCGAATGACACCCGAAGCACGGCAGGTTCTCCAGGTTAGTCGTAACTAACACAGGCTATGTTTCAGTCAATGGACCTCCGGGTTACCCGGAGGTCCATTGGCTGAAACATTGCTTGTGCACCGGCAGTATATACTTAATTTGATAACCTTACTATGATCATAACGCGAAGATTAACGCGCAGATCGACGTGCTATTTGTGCGCATTTCATGACAGGACTTCTAGTTTCAACTACAGCTCCATCACTTCCAACCTAGTCTTACCGTTAACTACTCATCTTGGAACCTATACAGACCAAGTAACTTTGACTCGATGTCATATTGGCCATTCAGTACTGACACGTTCCTTTTTATTGGAGGGCGATATGCGATACGAATGTGTTCCATGCCGGCGTCAATTCATAGTTGAACACATGCTCTTACTTAGTGATGATTTTAATTTTGTCAGACGGGGTTATTGTAATGTTTATCATCTCTTGGAGACCTACGTTATAAAACGAACCCTCTTATACTTTTAAACCTTTCAACCCGAGGGGCCGCTTTTCGGCTCATGAACAAGATACGTCATAAGTTCGTTAAGTAGGGGGAAGGGGGGGGGGGGGGGCTTAGTGAATGTGTGGGGTAGACCAATCATTAGTGGCAACCAGCATACACAAGGCTGCACTATAACAATGTTAATTGCTCCGCCCAAAAGAATGAATATGGACTTTTCTACTTGCTGCCTTTGAACTTACACATTAAAGTTTAAAGGGTTAAAGAAGATTTCATCTGCAAGTATATGGTGCGCAATGGCTCAGTGGTTACGGCATTGGACTTTAAACCGAAAGGTCCACGGTTCGACCCATCCCCCCACCCCCACCAGTGTAACTGCCTTGTGTCTTTGGGCAAGGTACTTAATCCCAATTGCCCACGTGGGGGCATGATGGCCGTGTGTGCTAAGGGGACTGCACGTCGATGATGCATGTATCTTCAACCAACGCTAACCCTGCTTGTGTGGAATTAGTTGGGAGTTTGACAGTTGCTCGATGGTTATCTCCGGGTACTTTGGAGCGCGGTGGCTCAGTAGGTATAGGTGCAGACTGCAAGCCGAGAGGTCCTCGGTTCGAATACCACCTGCGACAACCGTGTTGTGTCCTTGGGCAAGATACTTCATCTCCATTGCCCGCGTGGGGGCACGGTGGCGTTGTGTACTAAGGCGCACTGCACGTCGATGGTGCACTTGTCTTCATCCAATGCTAACCCTGCTTGTGTGGAGTTATTTATTTATTTATTTATTGGTGTTTAAGGTCACATACTTCTACACAATGGCTAACCATAACCATGACAGTTTTACGGGTGGAGGAAGCCGGAGTACCCGGAGAGAACCACCGAGCAACGGCGAGCAACTGTCAGCTCCCCAACATACTAACTCAGGGATGCACGTTGAAAATATGGATTGGTCGACCACACACATTTACTGAACAACCATCCTATTTAATGACGTTGTGACGTATCATGTTCCTGCCCGGAAAAGCGGCCGCTAGGGTTTGAATGGTTAAATAATAACTGCACTTGCTTTGCATTATAATTTTCCTCTGTGTTTTTTTTATTTTGTTTCGTAGAATGGAAGTATTGACTACTGGACGAGAGACATTCTTCCAATCGGATCATATGCAGTAGCGATTACATACCGTGCCACTGGTTACCCGTTAAAAGTTACTTTCAGATGTATCGACATTGGCTTGACAAACCCATTTGGATATCAATTGACAGAAACATTCGATGGTAAAATGATGGGTTATTACAAACCATATGATAATGTGACAATTCTTGTGAATCCCACTGGGGTATTTATGTTTACAGCAATAATTATCGATTAAGACAGTGACAATTTTGTTTTAATTTTTCCTTGCATGTATTATAGAATATTTAGTTGACCTGAATGTAATTTATTAGTTATGCTTGCAATGGTACGGTATGTGTCACGTGATCAGTTTCAAATATTGTCAGGCAGGATAATGCATATCTCACATTCACAAGTTCCTTTATGCTGAGAAAACGGACTCCTTGCTTTGCTAATCGATCAACATACCCTTAGATATATTAGTGAGGAGATGTCTTTCCGTAGACCTGAAGAATCGGTTTTCAATATGGTGTATTGCCAATATTGTGGCAAAAGTGCCCGGTCGTGGCTCGAATATATTTCTACTACAGATGGACTGTTTTCTACAAGTGGAATGTTGTACCGTCAGCGAAAAACGTCGCAAATCTACGCCCCCCCCCCCGCCCCCACACGCACCTAAGATTGCACCGGGTCAGTCAACTTAATAACTCATCCCCATCGATAATGTTTGATGGCGTGATACACTCTGCAGCTTTAGTGGCGTAGCTACGGGATAGGGGGCTTGCTCCCGTAAGTTTTTCGTTGCCCTTCCCACCCCCAACCCCCCCCCCCCCAAAAAAAAAACATTGGCCCAAAGCAACTTTCACACAACATAGAGCCCCCCAAAATGGTCTCCACTATATGGGCGATACACTAAAGATCACTAGCGTTTGGATAATTTTCTCTGGGGTGGGTGGGGTAAGGGCAAGTCCAAACTAGCACCCTCCGGTCGTGGTCCTTCCTCTCACTTTCCTTCAGGACCGGACTACGATCTGAGAGCCATAGTTAGGACTAGGGGAGCCCCCCCCCCCCCCAAAAAAAAAGCAAAAAAACAAAAAAAAACAACAACACGCAACAGCCTTTCAAATATCATCTTTGGGCCCACAAAACTGGCTAGGGCACCCCCTTTTATAGAATCATGGCTTCTCGGCTGGACAGCTTTCAAACGTCATGGTGTTTACCTAGCACTGAAACCAGTCACACCGTATTAACTGTCCAATATATCAACAACAACTGAAGTAGGTTATACATATCCAGTTTTTATTACTTTCCAAAGTGTGATTCACTGGGATTTCCCGGTTTGATTATAAACGATAACTTAACAACAAATGCAATCAACAATTGTGTCATGTATCCGTGCGCGCAAACGAAGACGCTTTGTCGTGGGGGTAATCGAGACTTCATTGTTTTTTAACCCTTTACCTAACTTGAAAAGCAGACGATACTCGCAAAAAACATTTCTTAAATAACTATTATTTTCATTTTTTTTGTCTCAAAAACATAGGTTATGACCCCTCCTTGGAACGAGCTCAACGAGCTCGTTCCAATGAGGGGTCATAACCTATTTTTTAGAGACAAAAAATGAAAAAAAAATGAAAATTAATTCGCGATTTTTGAGAATAGGGCTGGCCGGTTTTGGTCGTTACGTTATGTAAAGGGTTAAATAATATAATTATCGTTAATAATGAAAAGTAATAAACAGAGTAATCGCTTGACTGGACTGGTTACGTGAAATAATTCATTCGAGGCGAGGGACTATACTGTAAAACACTCCTGCGCATTCGCGCACTCGTGTTTGTACAACGTCCCTCACCTTATTTCACGTAACCAGTCCAGTCAAGCGATTACTCTCTATTTATTCATTTTTTTGTCATTGCTCCAGCGACTCGATTCCCATCGAACAAATAAGCTATCGAACAGTTGCTCCATGATCAAAAGTTTTTGCGATTCGAATCTCATCGAGCAAATGAGCGAAAAAAGCTATTGCTGTAACGAGTGACTCACATTACTGCTCTACGACTCATTTCGAAAAAAAAGAATTCTGTAACCACAGACATATCTTAAAAATGGACGCCGTAAGTGGGATCCCTGTCCGACAACGTGCAGCCCGGTGATCCATGCGGCGGAAGTTTGCAAGTTCATCTTGCGTTTTGTCCTTCGGAATTGTAAATAATTATTAAGTGAAAAGTCACTGAAACGTTTGCAATTTAATATGGGTCACTCATTATACCTATGGTCATTCGTGCGCCAGTGAACTGGGAATGTCAAAATCGAACAGTGTTTCTGATTGTTGTAAATTATGCCTCATTAGTTTTCAGTGCAATCTGTGCATGTAGGTTGTAACGTAAACAACAACGACCCCTTTTCTGTATTTACTGTTTCGTCAAAACCTGGGTGATATATCCGGCTAATTCAGTACTGTACACAGTACCATATGGTAATCAAATGTGAATTCGGGGAGTGTTCAGCTTGAATGCCATTGCACATTAAATGTGGTGCGGCCGCCGCGTGGGGGTGGGGGGGGGGGGGGCTGTTTTGTAGAACCGGCACGGGCTTTTTCAGTTTGCAGTTAACTAGTTGAGTACTAGAAGCCACTTTCGGGGTTTTTAAAAAAATGTGGGTACCAGCGCAGGAGCCAATGTTTTCCTTCCTCATGTTTCATATTCAATCAAACGCAAATACTATTTTTTGTTTACAAGTTTATTTTGTTGTGCTAGTGGGCACTCTCCAATAAAATTTGTAATGTGGCAAACTCTGGAAAAACAAATTCAGATTACCAAAAATAGTTTTAAATCAGTTAAAATCAGTTGAGGTGCAACTGAGTGACGGGAGACTTGGCTTGGACAAGGGTGGTGTTTTTTGTTGTTTTTTTCTGATGCTGTAAATTTGACGATCGAAATTGCAAAGGTTTGTTCGCAGGTACGGATGGACAGTCGAAAGGTCACATTTTCTTTTGTCTGCAGCTTTAGGGCATCGCCGATGTCCTGTTCCCTGACTTCGGGCTGGTTTCCCGTCACCTATATTGCGCCATAAGAAAAAGGAGAAAAAAAAGATTTAGCGAAAGAAAATTTGGTGGTTGCGGCTGCTGATTGCACTCTGTCCGATGTGTAGGCCACCACAGGGAATATCCTGGTTTTAATTTTGTGTGAACTAATTTTATGTGTCACGCTACACTCTGGATGCAGCGTAGCCATTGGTTGTCTTCCATTCGTGAACTACAAGCTTCATACTGATTATTAATCGCGAACTGGGGAAGGATGGCATTTGGTGTTGGTTTTGTCGCGTCGCAATTGCCTTTAGAAAATGACTTCTGGATCTCTTTGTTTTTTAACATATCGCAAATAACACCGGTGTTTGCACAGGCGTATTCACATATCCATTATTAGGGTAACTTTAATACCATATTAATGGACTGTTAAGGAAAGAAGTGATGACAATCGTTGCCACCATCTTACATTTCACTAATTTTTTGACATGTTTTATTTTGACATTCTATCAGATTTCATAGTTTTTCAATACTTCAGCACACATTACTCAGTCTGTTTTGGGTGTTTCAGTGGACTTCTTGCTACAAAGCCAACAAATAAACGCGAGGCAAGAAGACACTTTCGCGGTCGAACGGTCAAATCTTCGCATAGTCGGGAGTTGTATCTGGCGTCATCAACAGGTGGCGATTGATATAGTTACATACAGTGTGAGGATTGGTCGTTTTGCTGCTGGAATATTTCGCTTTTGTCTGGATCGTTCTGACAAATACCAGAACATGATGACGATTGTATTTGGGGTTTTATGTTTTGTTCTGATGATATACTACATACTGATACTTGGGGGTGATGTTGAACTTAATTCTGGTGAAACTAGTGAAATCTCACTAGTACATTTAAATGTCAGGGGTTTGCGAAATAAAACTTATGTAATTGCAGCCGAATTAGGAAAATATGATGTTGTCGCTACAGTTAAAACTAGAAGTCCTGTCATGATGTGTGCCCTTATCTAGGCTTAGTTGCGCGTTGGAATTGCGCACAATTGCCATATCAAATGGCATCCAAAGCACGGCAAGTTCTCCTGGTTACTCATAGAAAACACAAGCAATGTTTCTGCCAATGGACCTCCGGGTTATCCGGAGGTCCATTGGCTGAAACATTGCTTGTGCACCTGCCATATGTACATAATTTGATAGCCTTAATATGGTCATAACGCGTAGATTAACGCGCAGATCGATGTGCTATTTGTGCGTATTTCGTGACAGGACTTCTAGTTTTAACTGTATAACCGAGAGTTTTCTCTCGGGAGATATTTCGAACCAAAGTATTGCTTTACATGGTTATCATTTCCCTCCTATTCGAAGAGATCGCCGTGATGGAAGAGGTGGGGGTATAGTTGTTAAAATTAAACGAAGTATAATATATAAATTTAGGCCGGATTGTGAAGTTTCATGTGTAGAGGCTTTGTGGACTGAAATACGGTATGAAAATCAAAAGTTTCTTCTCGGAGTCATTTACCCCCCCCCCCCCCCCCCTGCACACAATCTTATTTGGGAACTAATTGAATCTATAGCATTTGCTAGAAACGATATGCCATTATAATGCATAGTTATGGGCGATTTCAATGCTAACTGTTGCCCAACCATTCATCCGAAAATAGAGAGTATGGGAGATGCTCACGGTATCAAACAAATGGTCAGATGGCCAACTCGAGTAACATAACATAGTATTAGTCTAATAGATTTGATAATGACGTCATGTCCAGATTTTGTTACAAGTTGTGAAACTATTCCACCCTTTTGTAGAGACCACCACCCAACGAGTGTGTTCTTAAAACCCTGCCCCCCCCCCCCTACTTAAACCATACAAACGATTAATTTGGAATTATAATCAAATGGACATAAAAGGAATGAGTATAACATTGTCGAGCACTAACTTTAACTCCTTTTTTACTCCAACTGGAGATATTAATTAAATTGCCAAAAATCTAACTACTTATATCACAAAAACGTCACAGAAGTTTCTTGCTCATCAGTATATTTTAGTAAGAACGAATGGCAAACCATGGATGACCTCAGGTGTAGGAACACAGATGAGTATTAGAGATAAGGCTCACAAAAAGCAAAAGAACCAATAATCCACAAGACTGGCATATCTTTAGGCAAGTACGAAATGAAACAATTGCGTGTGTCAGAGCGGCAAAATTTGAATACGATTTAACGACAGAATTTTCCGTTTGTACGCAAAAGTACGTAATATGTCTCTTCTAAAGAATGGTGGAAAACACTAAAAAGCTTTTCAGTGCAGCAATGTAATACTAGTCAGATATTCCCTCCGTTATTTGAAGATGATAAGGTTGTCAAAGTGACACGATTCAAGACCTGACCCTCCCTAGTATCCCAATAAGTGAATTATGTATCCCTGGATTTCTAACTGACCTCCGAGAAGTTGAAAAGCTTTTCAAGCAACTTAATGTGAAAAAGGCAAATGGTCCAGACAATATCAATAACAGAATTTTTAAAATTTTCTCATCACAGTTGGTTTTTCCATTCTCCACACCCTGCAGCATGTCGTTGGCCCAAGGAAAATGCCATTCTTTGTGGAAGCAAGCCAATGTTGTGCGCATTCACAAAAATAGCGTCAGTTAATCTAAAAGAAAATTATCGACTAGTTTCGTTAACAAGTACAGTTAAAACTAGAAGTCCTGTCACGAAATGCGCACAAATAGCACGTTGATATGCGCGTTAATGTGCGCGTTATGGCCCAATTAAAGCTATCATATTCTGTACATATGGCCTGTGCACAGGCAATGTTTCAACCAATGGACCTCCGGGTAACCCGGAGGTCCATTGGCAGAAACATTGCATGTGTTTGCTATGAGTAACCAGGAGAACCTGCCGTGCTTTGGATGCCAATCGATATGGCAATTGCGCGCAATTCCAACGCGCTATTAAGCCTACACAAGCGCACTATTCGTGACAGGACTTCTAGTTTTAACTGTAGTGTGAGTTAAGTGTTTGAAATACTTATTTTCCAACAAGTTTTCGGTTTCTTAAGTGAAAATAATGTATTAACCAATTCGCAATCAGGTTTTGTCCCAGGAGATAGTACTATATACCAGTTGATAGACATTAACCACAACATTAGTTTAGCACTGGATCAAAATAAGGAGATAAGGTTTGTCTTCTGTGATATAAGTTGAGATTTTGATAGGGTCTGGCATAAAGGTCTTATTCACAAACTGAATGCTACAGGAGTTAGAGGTATGTTGCTATCTTGGTTTGAGGATTATGTTACCGGGCATAGCCAGATTGTAGTAATTAACGGACAGAATTCTGCTAAATTAATCCCAGCAGGAGTGCCTCAAGGATCGATCTTGGGCCCGCTTCTGTTTAACATTTATATAAACGATATTGTAGACGAAATCAAATCCAACATAAGATTATATGCTGATGATACATCATTATCAGTAATTGTAGAAAACCCATCTCTTGCATCAGAGATACTGAATTCTGATCGTAGACTCATAGGTAATTGGGCAAAGGCATGACAAATACATGTAAGTCCTGAGAAAACATCATCGCTAAGCATAACATGCAAAACCACCCCAAACCCGAAACCTCCACTTTATTTACTTGATAAGTTAGTAACAGAAGGGTTTTGTCATAAGCATCTTGGTCTCATGTTCGATGATAATTGTTCATGGGAGAAACACGTAGACGACATTATTTGTGGGATAGGCCCGGTCGTAAATTGTTTCTGGAGTTTAAAGTACCGACTATCAAGATCAACATTAGAAACGATGTATAACTATTTTATCTTGCCTGTTTTTGATTTCGCGGATGTCATTTGGGATAATTGTACAAATGAGAAAACAAAACAGCTAGAAGACCTCCAATTTGATGCTTTAAGAACTATATGTGGTGCCCCCCCCCCCCCCCCCCAGGGACAAGCCATGAATTCTTATATAAGGAAACTGGTTATGTAACACTGAAAGAACGGAGGCGAAGACATAATTTAACAATATTATATAAAATGAATAATGGAATAAGTCTCGCATATTTATCAAATCTAGTGCCCAGGCCCCTGATGCAGCGGTCTTCGTATGACCTCAGAAATACCGATCAACTGAGGGTCCCCTGTTGTCGGACTTCGGACTTTTTTTTAATCTTTCCTGTCGTCGTCGGAGAGGCTGTGGAATGATCTTGATGCTAAAATACGCAATAGTGAAAGCGTTGAAAGTTTCAAAAATAAACTAAGGCGTGGAGACCAGACTGTTCCACAGGTTTACCGCACTGGCTGCAGGAGGGGGAAAATATACTATTCCAACCTACGCCTGCGTTGTAGAGATGACCCGAGATGTTCGTGTGGGCATTTTGAAGAAAACGAGCAACATTTTGTGTTTGAGTGTCCTCTGTGGTCACTACAGAGACAGGAATCGCAGAACAAAAAAAGCAGGTTTAACATCACTTAAGACAGTATTCTTCTCGGTGATATTGTTTGTCTGATTCGGATAATCTTCAGATTATATCTTAGATACGGGACGTTTTAGTAGTATGCAATGTGTTTTTGAGGCCTGTTCTGGGTGAAGCCTGGATGATTCCTTGGTGATGCCTGGGTGGATGACGTCATCATAATTAAAATGTTATGTAAGGTAATTAATGTTACTTAATGATTTTTTTTAATCACTTTAATAATTAATGTAATTAATGACTGTTGCATAATTAATGTAATTAATGTAATTAATGAGTGTAATTAGGGTTGATTATAATAATTAGTATATTAATAAATGAATTAATATTGACGCACTGGACATATATATGAATGCTATCAACTGACTGACCCGCGAAGGTCATCACATGTCTGGGTATCATTAAATCGATTTTTTCTTTTCAAACGCCAACTACTGACAGATGTTGAAGCAATTAAATCTATTGTCACCCTTTCACGACCGGTCATAAATATCGTTAGACTGGACATGCTATCATGTATTTAAAAATCAATGATGATCTCACGTGACAAGATGTGTCTTGCTTTTACCTGAAGACTGTGAACGACTCCATTGTGGCTATTTTTATAGGTATAATTTGATTTAATAACTTGGCGTGATTCTTACATATTAATAACGCAAGTTTATTCTTCTCGTTTTTGTGGCTGTCGAAAAACTCTCATAGACTAAAGGTATTCTGATTTTACGCCTCACGCGATAAAGTAAATTTTTAATCCGATGACCACATGAACAAATAACATTTCGGTTTTTGAAAAGCGGGCGTGTTTGTTTTTTCCCCTATAAAGTCTGACGATTCGAACCTCACTCTCATTAGAAACTGTGTCAGAAAAGCCAAGATGACAAGCATCGACTATACTTCCGTAAACAGCTATGAGCGAACCAAGAAGCAGCGAGCCAACGAAGAATTTGCATTAGCATTAAAAAAGTGGTGGGCAGCGACGCTCCCCACGAAGGAACAAGAAAAGAGACTAAAAGACTACCCGTTTGTTGAGGCTGCCAGACGTCCTTTCGGGGAGATACAGTACAGAAATCGCCCCAAACACTGGTTCGATCTTCCTGTACACATGCAGGAGGAAGCACTAGTAGGACCACCAACAGTTAACGAAGATTGGGAAAAGGATTTTTTCACCGAGGCGGAAATGGGAGGAAAAAATAGCTTTCTATGGAAAGCGAAAAAACGGCCCTTTTCAGGGCCACCATAAACTTAAAAAGAGTTGCTTTGTCACAAACACACACTTTTTTAACCAATCAGACACCTCCATTATCCCACACCCTCACCGTCACACCCCTATATCCCATCACAGTACTTAAAACTTTAATGCACTACTCTCCTCCAGGTCATCTAATACTAAAAAACTTTTGGAAACCGCTCTCCCCCGCCCCACCATAATCTTAAAAAGAGTTGCTTTGTCACAAACACACACTTTTTTTAACCAATCAGACACCTCCATTATCCCACACCCTCACCGTCACACCCCTGTATCCCCTCACAGTACCTAAAACTTTCATGAACTCCCCTCCTCCAGGTCATCCAATACTAAAAAAAACTTTTGGAAACCTCTCTCCCCCTCCCCCAGCCCTCACAATAGCTAAATTATCTCGAACCCCAGTTCAGTTCTCTAAATGTAATGGACATGTCAGGCCCCCGAATACGCCTTCCCCACAATTTTGAGCGATCAAATTACCCCGATTAGTCTCCTCTCATAACTTACCACACTTTTAACCCGTATTTACTATGAGATTGCCCCCCTAATAAATAGCGTATGTTCATTTAATATAATATATTAATAATTTTCGTTAACTAATTCATTCCACAAGACACGTGTCGAAAAAACAAAATGGTGGATTAGTTTGACAGAAATACGCGTATCGATTTATTCAGGAATGTCTGTCGGTTGTGTCCTTGGGCAAGACACTTCATCCCTATTGACCATGTGGGGGCATGGTGAAGCTGTGCACTAAGGCGTACTGCACGTCGATGGAGCACCTGTCTTCAACCAATGCAGACCCTGTGTAGAATCTTGACAGTTGCTTGCCGTTGCTCGGTGGCTCTCTCTGGCTTTCCCCACCCGTAAAACTGTCGTGGTCATGATTAGTTATTGTGCAGACCTTAAAATCCAATAAATAAATATTAATAAATAGTCGGTTATCAAAACAGCCCTTAAGTGTTTAACAGTTAATTGTGGACCAGTGCGTTTAAAAGTGAAAAAAATTAGGTGATAGCACTACGGACTGTGTTTAATCATAGAAAAATCACACCCGCGCTATTACTAACCCGTATGATTTATTTTTGAACGTTCACTGAAGAATAACCCACCCATCTAAGTAAAAGCATGAAAGAGCTAATATTATCTAATTACCTATGTGGGGGTGGGGTGGTCGGTAACGTTGTGTACTATGGTGTACTACCTTCCGCCAATGATAACCCTATGTGGAACTTTGACAGTTGTTTACCCCTGCACGATAGTTCTTTCCGGATTGCTCCAACTGTCGTTAAATAAATGAAAAAAACTACAATTCTATAATAACAGGTCAAGCCCCCCTTATCAACAACAGTACTTTCATCCCCCTCATTTTAATAGTTGAAAAGTGCTGTTACTCGATCAAAAAAAAAATGGTAAAAGGACATGCGACTCTGTATTAGCCACCCAAATTTGCGAGACTTGGGGAAAATATAACCCACCTAGAGCTGCACCAAAGCTACGTACACTATTCAAACTCCCGCATTGTGTCCTTGAGCAAGTTGATTTACCCGATTATCCACATGGGAGTGCGATGACGGCATGTAATAAGGTGTACTGTACGTCGGTGATACGCTTATTTTAGAACAATCTAACCCTGCTTGTGCGGATTTCCGATGTTGGTGAGATGACAGTTACTCATCGTTGCTCTGTGGTTCTCTTTGGATATTCTGGAGAGTACCCGTAAAATTGTCACATTTAATTATAACTTGAACTTGATGTCCGGGTGTAATGAAATAGCGTATTTTCTGCAGACATTCTAAATAAACGCAGCTGGTTTACAGACCTGTATATATATTTTTTTTCAATTGAGTAAAAATATATGATAGTTACTGATGTTACACGCCGATTAGTATGTTTAATGAATCTAACTACACCAGCTCGACTGACCCTTTGCCCACCATGATCACAACAAACGTTTCAATTCTCTCTCTCTCTCTCTCTCTCTCTCTCTCTCACCGTTACAGTACGGGTGGAAACTAATTGCATTCAAGCTGTTGTTTTGTTTTTTTTCTAGGTCTTACCACCCCCCTTACAGCGCAAATCGAAATGAAATCTGATTCATTGAATAATACTACAGTGCATGTCAAAATTAATTTTTGAACGCCATTTTTTCTATGTGCCACTATCAGCAGCTATGACCATAGCATAACTTTGTGGTAAAATGCTTATTTTTGTACAAAACTCAAGACCTTTCTCTGACAAATGCCTATATAAAAACAAGATAATACGCGAGAATGACTTGTGTGCCTGCTTTTTGTTGATAAAATATGGCCTTATTAGACTACATTCCCGAATATTAATAATGTACCCGCTTAATAACAGCCGAATTTTTATCGGATCACAGTTTTTGATTTGAATAATTGCCGATTTTTTTATTAAATCACATTCAGTAATTTATGTAGATTTCCTGAACTGGGCGAAGGTCAAGAAAGGCACTCTGTAGTTTAGGAGACTCCACAAATAAAAACAAAATAAAAACTCTTAGATATATTGCATTTTTTTAATTATCCATATTAACCAGAAATCAAAACTAGTCAAATTAATTAGAATTAAATTACAAATGGATATGAAATTTGCAGTAAAATGAACACTGGTATATGCTGCTGGCCGCATTTTTAGTTGTCTGTAATGGCTGTTGTTCAGAATGTCACCCTATTGGTGTGAGTTTTCGCTTTTTCGTCCAGTTTCATGAGAGCTTCCACGAAGTCCGTTCCACATTCGCAATCTTTTCCAGGGGCCATTTTTCAGAGGCTGGTCCATCGCAGCTTTGCAGAGATATTGTTTTCTGGACGACACAAGCCAATACGATCTTGATTTCCAATGAGACCCCTTGGGATATTTTGATCTTTAAGGATGTTTGCCAAAATTTTCCACCCTGTCGGTTGAAAATCTTTTCTTTTTCGCAGCAGATCATTTATTAGATCACACATATTGGAGCCCGAAATTGTAATGCCGTTATACACGAGTCGATCTTTCTCATCCAGGATAAATTGGGTATATTCTTTATTATCTGGAGTAACAAAAGCGCCTTCTGCTGCATGGAATTTGGTATAACGGCTAACCAGTCCGGATGATTTTTCACTGAAAAACTTGTCGTTAAGGAGTGTGGTTTGGTGTTTTCTTTGCATAAATTTGATTGGCGCTGAAAGATTGTCTGGTTCAGCAGCCCTTTCTCTTCAGAACTCGATTCTGAAGATTCAGTAATTGGTCTCATTCCCTGGTCTATGGGCGCGACAGCTACAACATTCAGGGGTGTGCTTATTTCCTGCAACTGTTCACTCCCCCATGGTTCAATACACTGAATTCTGCTTGAGGGTAGGCTGGTTGAGTCATCTATAGGTTTTTCCCTCAGTGATTCCCCCATCACTAGCGATTTTACTGGCTCTAGCTTATTTGCAAGCCCCAAAATATTTCCACTTGTTAATGCATTGTTCCAACTAAAGGCTGATTTCATATGCACTGGAGGATAGGGTGGCTGGTTACAGACAGATCTGGTTGTTAACTCGGCTGTATTTGGGTTCGCTCCCCCTATAGTGTGTTTAAAATTTACATTTTTGTGTAATTGTCGTCTGTGTCGATAATAATGAGTTTTATGAGAGCAAGATTTTTGACACAATTCACAGACGTAGCGTGCGTTCATCCTTTTCAGAAGTGAGTTAATAGAGTGGCAATACAGTTCCAACACTCTTCCATTTATATGTATGAATAGGATGGGTCCCACCCCAACCTGTCAATCACTGATTGGTTAATTATATATCAAGATAAGGTGGGTTCTACCCCAACCTGTTGATCATTCGTTACTTCAAATTCTCACACAGTGCATTGTGGGAAATTACAGTGGTAGAGCTCTGAGGTAAAATAAGTTTTTTGCTCAACTTCACACAAATTGATAAAGTTTACTTCAAAAAAAAGAAACATCAAAGTCACATTCATGACAAGCCGAGGTAGCACATCTGAACCACCAACTCTACACTGTTTAATCAGATAATTCCTTTAATCAGATAATTACATGTGCATATCCAGTTTCCATCGCTTTTTTATTAGTTTTTATCAGTTTTCATCGGTTTTTATCGGTTTTACAATTCGATAAAACGGTTTTTAGTGATTTAAATCACGTAAAATGATCACTAATTACCACTAATTGTCACTAATTGCCACTAATTAGTGACCAATGGTCACTAATGGTCACTAATTGCCACTAATTAGTGACCAATTGGTGACTAATTAGTGACCAATGGTCACTAATTGCCACTAATTAGTGACCATTTGGTCACTAATTACCACTAATTGGTCACTAATGGTCACTAATTGCCACTAATTAGTGACCAATTAGTTGTAATTAGTGACCATTAGTGACCATTGGTCACTAATTACCACTAATTTTAATTACACGCTAAAAACTAAAGTGTTAAAAACTACACTTGAAGTGCTGTATTTAACGCTTACTAAGTGCTGAACTAGCACTTTGTTCAAGTGTAGATATCCCAGAACTTGACAGGTGTTACAATAATACCACTTGACAAGTGTAATGTCGCGACACTTAAAAGGAAACAACGCAGATGACGCGGATCAGGCTCGAACTCTCGAGCCTGATCCGCGTCATCTGCGTTGTGTCCTTTTAATTATGTACCCACCAAGCGCAAATCAAATTATGGACGATTCTGGAAGAACCACCAATGCTAGACACATGGGAAGTGCCATTCATTCAAGTTTCAGATGTCTGACGATTGTAATGTCTAAGTGCTTAAAGCATTGCACTTTGAGTATTAAAATCAAACCCTAAGAGTTAGAATGGGTTTAACAACTTGAAAGTGTCAGTTTTAACACTTTAGATTTTAGTGTGTATGTATTCTAAAATGGAATGAAAGTAAAAACTACATATGAGTAAAAACACAACGATTTTATTGAATCATTCGTTGATTTTGAAACTCAGAGTACTGTTATATGTACTCTCTCCATTTATCTGATGCAAAACAAATATCCAATATATCATCAAATTGCAGCTAATTCAGTACAAAGAACATTAAGAACGACACACACAATATCTGATTTTTAGATTAATTTGGCAAAGTCAAGATAAACTATTGCCATCACGCGTGCGGAAGTCTGAGAGTCTGTTCACGTTTTCCTTTAGCACAGGCTACACCCCGTAGTTCTGATTCGATCATCACGAAATTCCATATGCATGTTTAGGGTCATGTCTAGATGAGAACATCCCCTCTTGGTCATGATCGGTCAACCGTGATGGCTGCTCGAGCCCAAAACCGAAAACCTTTCGCACAGACTGCAGGTCGTATTTATGAAGGGATTTCATTGTAACTTGGTAAGATGACTCCAGATAACATCCAAATGAGAACATCCCATTTTGGCCATGATCTGTCAACCGTGACGGTTGCCCAATCCCAAAACGCAAAAAACTTTTAGCACAGTCTACATGTCATATTTAGTGTGGAGGGATTTCATTGTAACTTGGTAGGATGACTCGGTATGATGTCTAGATGAGAACGTCCCAATTTGGTAGCGATCTGTCAACTGAGACGACTCCCCGAGCCCAAAACCCGAAAACATTTAGCATAGTTTACAGGTTGTATTCATTGAGGGATTTCATTGTAACTTGGTAGGTTGACTCTATATAATGTCTAGATGAGAACGTCCCATTTTAGTCGCGATTGGTCAACTGTGACGGCTACAGGGGTCCGAAGCTCGAAAACCTTTAGCACAGACTACAGGTCATATTTATGAAGGGATTTCATTGTAACTTGGTAAGTAACATCTAAATGAGAACGTCACTTTTTAGTCGCGATCATTCAACCGTGACAGCTACCCGAGCCCAAAACCCGAAAATATTTAGCACAGTCTACAGGTCGTATTGATGGAGGGAATTCATTGTAACTTGGTTGAATGACTCCATATAATGTCTAGATGAGAACGTCCACTTTTGGTCGGGATTGGTCGACTGTGATGGCAACAGGTGCCGGAAGCCCGGAACCATTTAGCACAGTCTTCAGGTCGTATTTATGAAGCGATTTTATTTATTAAGTTTGTAGGATGACTCGGTATAATGTCTAGATGAGGACGTCCCCTTTTGGTTGCGATCGGTCAACTGTGATGGCTACACAGGCTCGAAAACCTTTAGCACAGTCTACATGCCGTATCTATCAAGGAATTCCATTGCAACTTGACGGGATGACTCATTTTGGAATAAGTTCACTAACTTGGCAGCTTTAATTGACATACATTAACTGTGAGGGTCACATACATTAACTGTGAGGGCTACATTAACCAACCCCTCAGTTCTTTAGTAGAGTCTACACATCATATTATTTTTATTGAAAACATAGCACACAAGGAACCGAAATTAACATATTCTCAATTATCAAAATTCTTGTCGTATTTCGTATTCCTTTCAGAAACATTGAACGTTATCTTTTTCATCAAACACAAAACACAGTCAAGTTAAGCTACAGTGTCATTGACACTTCCATTGATCACAGTGACAAAATGGCGAGCGGTCGCTCCTAGATAACATTTTCTCAACCGAATGTTGATGTTATGAAGAAAGAGATTCGGAAATGTTAGCATACGACTCAGACGAAAAACATTGGCAAAATGAACCTGAATATCTCTATATTTACAGTGGCGAAGTGCGCCGCTATTGTGAACATAAAAAACGCCATTGTATATTGTTAACTCTTTACCCAACGAATCGCCCACATCCGACCGAGTAATATGCAAATTCAGCAGCTGAAAAAATATTATTTTTCGAAAAATGTCAACAAAACCATATCATGTGACCCCTCTTTGGAACGAGCTCGTCGAGCTCGTTCCAAAGAAGGGTCACATGATATGGTTTTGTTGACATTTTTTGAAAAAAATTAAAAAATGATATTTAAAATAATAAATTTTGAAATCGACTGCGTTGGGTAAAGAGTTAAATAAATAATGGGCTACAGGTAAAACCAGAAGTCCTGTCGTGAATTTCCCGCAACTCTGAGCGTTGAACTGCGTTCCATGACGATAGTAAGACCACCAAATTCCATACGCATGCCCAAATGCACAAGCAATGTTTCAGCCACTGAACCTCCTTGGAAAGGGTGTATTCCCCTCTCTATAATCTTTGAACCCCTCATATTGATTCTGAAGCCTCCCTCTACCTTACATCTAGTCATTTGACCAACTAGAAAAAATGCATTTCCTCTGATAGGTCATTGAGTTTTCCCCTTGCACTGACCAGGCTACACAAGAACTATCGACTGACCGCCATTCAGCCAATACCACCTACTCCTTCCAACTGACTACTCCGAGTCGGAAAAACGGAACGATGAATTCGAAAATCCGGACCGGTCACAGCTTCGAGTTGGAATTTCGGATAATTTTGTCAGCTTATTGGAAAAGTCGGAGAATTTAATCGAAAATTGGAAAATCACTTTGGCTCTGATCGAAAAAATATGACAAAAGTAAATTGAATTAAATTAATCCTATTGAATTTCCAACTTCTGGAATTTACATCACCAGATCTCCCATTTCTGAAATTTTATGCGATAATTGGGGGGGGGGGGGGGGGGGGGGTGACACCCCCTCCCCGTCTAGATACATCATGCGTGAATAATATCAATGGGTAGTTCCATATTTCCAGTACGCGAAAAAAAAGTTAAAAGATAAATATTGTTTAAAAAAATAACTTATGGTCGACCCAAAACGTAAATGATATTGAAATGTCGTATTTTTGCAGGAACTAATCCAAACCAAGGTAAACAGTAGACGCGTTTTGGTGACAGCTGTGTCGATGAAAAACGTGGTTGAAACGGCATTGTACCCTTCTTCGACGAATGCCTTCTAGATTGATGGTACAAGCTCAGGTATCCTCTTGTGTATTGTTAATGCATGTTTTCGTTTCTTGCATATTGATATCGTTTTCTCTTGACCGATTAACTATTAAACTGACAATGATTGCTTTAAAAACTGAAATTCTTACACAATATGTGATATCTGTCATGGAATGATTCAGTAGAAATGCTTCAAGTGTTAACAGTGCAAAAGAAAAGAAGTTTAAAATTCAGACGTGGAAATGCTGGATACAGCACAGTATAGCATGTGTGGATAGTTCTCGGTTTGGAGTACCCAACTGGAGGTCCGCGGAAAGATTTCATACCGCGATGCATGGGCTGTCATGGTAGCTTGAAATTCAATGTTATCGCATGTCGAAGTGGAGAGGGCGGAAAATTCCATCCGATCGCGATTCAAACGCTTTTGTGACGACAAAAAGGTATATGGAAATAATTAATGTTTGTAATAAAAAATACAGGTGTGTGTGTGTAGGGTGGGGGAGGGGGGTATCTCTACTCGCTCATCGTTGCGTACGCCCATGTCTCACCACGCTAATCTGGACCTTCTTTGACGAATATGGGAAACAATAGATACGTATATCAAGTTCATGAACTATAGCATTGTGCAACATACTGATTTTCTGATGTGAAGATTGCATATGTACCTCTACGTTGGCTGTAACAAGGTGAACATCACACGTTTATTGGCTTTTAGCCCTTTCAACACTGACGCTCTGGAAGGTATCAGTTCAGTCAATACAGTCAACGGCGAAATGGATGAAACTCAATCTTGGTTGGTTGGGAGGTTCAGTTATAATTTAATCCAACAGCTCTATCGAGTTGTTCGATTGAATTACGACCCAGGCTCGCTTCAGATTGTTTGCACTTTATATCGTCTGATCGTCCACTACCAGTTTTTCTTCACGCCAAATTCTATGCACAAACCGTTGAAAGAGTAAAAGATGTTGATACATAATTATGCAGACCTGACCAACGTTTTATCCATCGGGGCTGAAAGCGGAGGGCGATCGGGTTTGTAATTTAATTATTTATTTAGTTATTGGTATTTAACCCTTTACCCAACGCAGACGATATCAAATTTTATTATTTTAAATATAATTGTTTTAAATTTTTCAAAAATATTCAACAAAACAATATCATGTGACCCCTCATTGGAACGAGCTCATTGAGCTCGTTCCAATGAGGGATCACATGATATGGTTTTGTTGAAATATTTTAAAAAAATTAATTTTTTCAACTCCTCAATTTGCATTTGACGCGGGCGGCTGCGGGCGATTCGTTAGGTAAAGGGTTAAGGTCACATACCTATGCACAATGGCTAATCGTGACCACGACAGTTTTACGGGTGGAGGAAGCTGGAGTACCCGGAGAGAACCATCGAGCATTGACGAACAACTGTCAGCTCAACATTCTAACTCTGTTCAAGCTCCGCCAAGGCAGGGTTACAGCGGTTGAAGACATGTGCACCATCGACGTGTAGTACGCCTAAGTACACGGCGTCAACGTGTCCCCATGTAGGCAACCGGGGTAAAGTGCCTTGCCCAAGGACACAACGCGGGTCGTCCCGGACGGGGATCGAACTCGGGACCTCTAGCATAGAAGTCCGAGACTACGACTTAGCTCCCTTGGGTTTGTAATAGAGCCCTGGAAATCCCACATTTCCAAATCAAATCGAATCTTGTCTTTCATTAGGAATTGAATCGAGCGTCAAGTCGAATCAGGGACGTTCTGAATATGAGCCATTGGTGAGCGGCTGTAAATCTTATTTGTTGAGATTGTAATAGCGCACGTTCCGACTGATCAAGGCTGAAGGCATGCCTTGATGATATTACCCAATAATGATTATAGTTCAAAAAAGGAGAGGGTGCGAAAATTACACGTACTTGGAAGAGCATAAGTCTAGTCGCTAGTAACAGCTCATAGTCGACATTGTTTGAACACTTTGAATTTGCTTTCAGTGGTAGTCATACCGAACAACCCGCGACTGGTGTAGCAAATGTAATCGCCTTCATTGAACGCATGCCTTTATGATATAGTTAGGGTATTACCCAGTAAGGATACAAGTTCAAAACAGCAGAGGGTGCACAAGTCTAGCCGCCGGAAAGAGCTTACCCTCAACATCGTTTGGAAACTTTAAATTTGCTTTCAATAATAGTCACGCCGTACAAACCGCGATTGGGCAGCGAATGTTAGCGAGGACCGATATGTCACTGTGCTCAGAAAATTGGATATTTTGTTTCGTTCCTAAAGTTTTGTGCGTTAAAACCGCTGTAATTTGTTGAAATAGTGTATGCTTTCAGCATCAGATAAGTGGAGAGCACACAAGACACAACTTTGATTTGTGGAATCTATATCAACTCGTTGTCTATGTACTTTGGTGCAATTTTAAACTACATACAGTACGGCTGTCGTGGGCTGGTCACTTTCCACGAGAGGGCAATATTTCCACGGACTCCCTGTGGGAACTGCGGAAAGTGAATCAGTGTTTCTTTACTGTGTAAACAAAATCTGTTTTACAAGTGAAATAGCACCCAGACACCAATGCTTTGGATGGAAGTCCTCTTAAATGGGCAAGATGGGTGTATCCAATTGGCTGAACTTGACTTTATCTCAATGTTGCGGTAGCACCAATAAATAAATACATTTCCACGAATGCAATAATTTTAGATTCTAAATAGTAATTATAGGAATAATCATCAAAACTTTAATTAATGAAGTTCCGTGTACAACCCTGAATTTCATTAATTACAATTTTTCTGATGATGAGTTTTATTACCCGGTAAACGCGTGCGTGGACATCAATACCCAGGCGAGGAGTACGACCAGTCCACGGCGACTGTACTGTGGACATCAATACCCAGGCGAGGATTACGGCCAGTCCACGGCGACTGTACTGTGGACATCAATACCCAGGCGAGGATTACGACCAGTCCACGGCGACTGTACTGTGGACATCAATACCCAGGCGAGGATTACGGCCAGACCACGGCGACTGTACTGTGGACATCAATACCCAGGCGAGGATTACGACCAGACCACGGCGACTGTACTGTGGACATCAATACCCAGGCGAGGATTACGACCAGTCCACGGCGACTGTACTGTGGATTACGACCAGTCCACGGCGACTGTACCTTGGATATCAATACCCAGGCGAGGATTACGTCCAGAACACGGCGACTGTACTGTGGACACCAATACCCAGGCGAGGATTACGACCAGTCCACGGCGACTGTACTGTGGACATCAATACCAGGGCGAGGATTACGGCCAGTCCACGGCGACTGTACCTTGGATATCAATACCAAGGCGAGGATTACGTCCAGAACACGGCGACTGTACTGTGGACACCAATACCCAGGCGAGGATTACGACCAGTCCACGGCGACTGTACCTTGGATATCAATACCCAGGCGAGGATTACGTCCAGAACACGGCGACTGTACTGTGGACACCAATACCCAGGCGAGGATTACGTCCAGAACACGGCGACTGTACTGTGGACACCAATACCCAGGCGAGGATTACGACCAGTCCACGGCGACTGTACCTTGGATATCAATACCCAGGCGAGGATTACGTCCAGAACACGGCGACTGTACTGTGGACACCAATACCCAGGCGAGGATTACGACCAGTCCACGGCGACTGTACTGTGGACATCAATACCCAGGCGAGGATTACGACCAGTCCACGGCGACTGTACTGTGGACATCAATACCCAGGCGAGGATTACGGCCAGTCCACGGCGACTGTACTGTGGACATCAATACCCAGGCGAGGATTACGGCCAGTCCACGGCGACTGTACTGTGGATATCAATACCAGGGCGAGGATTACGACCAGTCCACGGCAACTGTACTGTGGACATCAATGCCCAGGCGAGGATTACGACCAGTCCACGGCGACTGTACTGTGGACATCAATACCCAGGCGAGGATTACGGCCAGTCCACGGCGACTGTACTGTGGACATCAATACCCAGGCGAGGATTACGACCAGTCCACCGCAACTGTACTGTGATAACAGTTTGGAAGATCACTAGAGTTACTATTCAAATTGGCACCACGCTAAACCTACCCTCACGGCAACACACTAAACCTACCCTCACGACAACATGCCAAACCTACCCTCATGACAACATGCTAAACCTACCCTCATGACAACAAGCTAAACCTACTCTCACGACAACATGCTAAACCTACCCTCATGACAACGTGCTAAATCTACACCCGTGACAATACGCTAAACCTACCCTCATGACAACAAGCTAAACCTACTCTCACGACAACACGCTAAACCTACCCTCATGACAACATGCTAAACCTACCCTCATGACAACATGCTAAACCTACCCTCATGACAACAAGCTAAACCTACCCTCACGACAACACGCTCAACCTACCCTCACGACAACAAGCTAAATGTACACTCACGACAACATGCTAAACCTACCCTTCATGACAATATGTTAAACCTACCTTCATGACAACATGCTGAACCTACCCTCATGACAACATGCTAAACTACCCTCACGACAACAAGCTAAACCTACCCTCATCACAACATGCTAAATCTACCCTCACGATAACATGCTAAACCTACCCACATGAGAACATGCTAAACCTACCATCATGACAACATACTAAACCTACCCTCATGACAACAAGCTAAACCTACCCTCACGACAACATGCTAAACCTACCCTCACGACAATATGCTAAACCTACCATCATGAAAACATGCTAAACCTACCCTCATGACAACAAGCTAAACCTATCCTCACGACAACAGGGTAAACCTTTCCTCATGACAACACGGTAAACCTACCCTGATGATAACATGCTAAACCTATCCTCATGACAACATGCTAAACCTATCCTCATGACAACACGCTAAACCTACCCTCACGACAACACGCTAAACCTATCCTCACGACACCACGCTAAATATACCCTCATGACAACATGCTAAACTTACCCTCATGATAACATGCTAAACCTATCCTCATGATAACATGCTAAACCTACCCTCATGACAACACAGTAAATCTACCCTCACAACAACACGCTAAACCTATCCTCATGACAACAAACTATACCTATCCTCATGACAACAGACTAAACCTATCTTCATGACAACACGCTAAAACTACCCTCATGATAACATGCTAAACCTATCCTCATGATAACATGCTAAACCTACCCTCATGACAACACGCTAAACCTATCCTCATGATAACACGCTAAACCTATCCTCAGGATAACATGCTTAACCAACCCTCATGACAGCACGCTAAACCTACCCTCACGACAACACGCTAACCCTATCCTCATGACAACATGCTAAACCTATCCTCACGACAACACGGTAAACCTATCCTCATGACAACATGCTAAACCTACCCTCATGACAACATGCTAAACTTACCCTCATGATAACACATTAAAGCTATCCTCATGATAACATGCTAAACCTACCCTCATGACAACACGCTAAACCTATCCTCATGATAACACGCTAAACCTATCCTCAGGATAACATGCTTAACCAACCCTCATGACAACGCGCTAAACCTACCCTCACGACAACACGCTAAACCTATCCTCATGACAACATGCTAGACCTACCATCATGACAACATGCTAAACCAACCCTCATAGCAACACGCTAAACCTACCCTCATGAAACCACGCTAAACCTACACTCACGACAACATGCTAAACCTGCCCTCACGACAACACGCTAAACCTACCCTCATGACAATACACTAAACCTACCCTCATGACAACACGCTAAATCTACACCCCTGACAATACGCTAAACCTACCCTCATGACAACACGCTAAATCTATCCTCCTGACAACATGCTAAACCTACCCCCACGACAACACGCTAAACCTACCTTCATGCCAACATGCTAAACCTACCATCATGACAATATGCTAAACCTACCCTCATGACAACATGCTAAACCTACCCCCATGACACCACACTAAACCTACCCTCACGACAACACGCTAAACCTACCCTCGCGACACCACGCTAAACCTACCCTCACGACAACACGCTAAACCTATCCTCATGACAACATGCTAAACCTACCCTCATGCCAACATGCTAAACCAACCCTCACGACAACACACTAAACCTACCCACATGACAACATGCTAAACCTACCTCCTGACAACACGCTAAGCTTATCCTTGTAACAACACGCTAAACCTACCCTCAGGACAACATGCTAAACCTACCCTCCCGACAACACGATAAACCTATCCTTATGACAACACGCTAAACCTACTCTCATGATAACATGCTAAACCTACCCTCATGACAACATGCTGAATCTACACCCCTGACAATACGCTAAACCTACCCTCATGACAACACGCTAAATCTATCCTCCTGACAACATGCTAAACCTACCCCCACGACAACACGCTAAACCTACCTTCATGCCAACATGCTAAACCTACCATCATGACAATATGCTAAACCTACCCTCATGACAACATGCTAAACCTACCCCCATGACACCACACTAAACCTACCCTCACGACAACACGCTAAACCTACCCTCGCGACACCACGCTAAACCTACCCTCACGACAACACGCTAAACCTATCCTCATGACAACACGCTAAACCTACCCTCATGCCAACATGCTAAACCTACTATCATGACAATATGCTAAACCTACCCTCATGACAACATGCTAAACCTACCCCATGACACCACGCTAAACCTATTCTCATGATAACATGCTAAACCTGTCCTCATGATAACACGCTAAACCTACCCCCATGACACCGCGCTAAACCTACCCTCACGACAACACGCTAAACCTATCCTTATGCCAACATGCTAGACCTACCATCATGACAACATGCTAAACCAGCCCTCATGACAACACGCTAAACCTACCCTCATGACAACACGCTAAACCTACCCTCACGACAACATGCTAAACCTACCCTCACGACAACATGCTAAACCTACCCTCATGACAATACGCTAAACCTACCCTCATGACAACGCGCTAAATTTACACCACTGACAATACGTTAAACCTACCCTCATGACAACACGCTAAATCTATCCTCCTGACAACATGCTAAACCTACCCCCACGACAACACGCTAAACCTACCCTCATGCCAACATGCTAAACCTACCATCATGACAATATGCGAAACCTACCCTCATGACAACACGCTAAACCTACCCCCATGACACCACGCTAAACCTACCCTCACGACAACACGCTAAACCTACCCTCACGACACCACGCTAAACCTACCCGCACGACAACACGCTAAACCTATCCTCATGACAACATGCTAAACCTACCCTCATGCCAACATGCTAAACCAACCCTCATGACAACACGCTAAACCTACCCTCATGACAACTTGCTAAACCTACCTCCTGACAACACGCTAAGCTTATCCCTGTGGCAACACGCTAAACCTACCATCACGACAACATGCTAAACCTACCCTCACGACAACACGCTAAACCTACCCTCATGGCAACATGCTAAACCAACCCTCATGACAACACGCTAAATATACACCCCTGACATCACGCTAAACCTACCCTCATGACAACACGCTAAATCTATCCTCCTGACAACATGCTAAACCTACCCCCATGACAACACGCTAAACCTACCCTCATGCCAACATGTTGAACCTACCATCATGACAATATGCTAAACCTACCGTCATGACAACACGCTAAACATATCCTCATGACAACATGCTAAACCTACCCTCATGACAAGACGCTAAATCTATCCTTATGACAACATGCTAAACCTATAATCATGACAACATGCTAAACCTACTCTCCTGATAACACGCTAAACCTATCCTTATGACAACTCGCTAAATCTACCCTTATGACAACACGCTAAACCTACCCTCCTGACAACACGCTAAACCTTCCCTCCTGATAACACTCTAAACCTATCCTTATGACAACATGCTAAACCTACCCCCATGACAACATGCTAAACCTACCTCCTGACAACACGCTAAGCTTATCCTTGTGACAACCCGCTAAACCTACCCTCAGGACAACACGCTAAACCTACCCTCATAATAACACGCTAAACCTATCCTCATGACAACACGCTAAACCTACCCTCATAGCAACACGCTAAACCTATCCTCATGACAACACGCTAAACCTACCCTCACGACAACACGCTAAACATACCCCATGACAATACGCTAAACCTACCCTCGTGACAACACGCTAAACCTATCTTCATGCGAAAACAGCTGCTAATTGGTCACTTAACTGCAATACAATTCCCTGATATTTTTCGGCTATCGGTGGAGCAGAAACATGCGATCGAATGAGCAAGTTTCGGTTGAATGAAAGTGTTTGAGAATGTGTGCATTTAAAATGACATTCCCTGTCGAGGAGGAGCGATGTGTAGAAGACGGGCTTGTTTGCATATTTTCTTTTTCATTGTTCTCGGCGTTACTATCTCTTCGCCCGATTTTTCCAAGAACGAACCTTTTTTGTCAAATTACTCGCCATCTTCTTTTTTTAAGTCTTTAAGTAAAACACATCAAAAATAAATTAGGCATGATTGCGTAGTCTTAAGTTAAATTAGACGCCAATATCTCAGATTTAAAATCAATGAACATTATCATGAACATTTCACTCCCCAGATAACAATAATAATAATAATAAAACTTTGGCCGGCCGCTTATTTGTCGCGGCACGCTTCTTCTCTCTTCTCAAAACTCGGAGACGAACTGCTTGATAACATTCCTTACCCCATTCCTCCCAATCTCTCCGATTAGCATATTAACCCTCTCCTTTGATTCTCACACTAACCACATGTCCTTCATTCTCCCACCCCACTTCCCCATTATACTCCTAGTGAATCTTATTCTTTTAAACTGGTATTTTGGACATTCTAGTAGAAAGTGTTCGAGGGTCTTCACCACGCCTAAATTACACATCTGGCACTCATTTTCACTGTTTTTTTTCCAATTTTTCCCCTCAGCTCCAGAGACCGCGACCTCGGTTTGAACAACAATGATCCCCCGAAGGTGCCATCAAGGTACCCTTCAAAACCAGGCTTCTCTTTATCACGCAGGTCACCCAGATACCTCTTCGATCTGACTCCCTCTCGCCAATTAAGGTTACCATCCTCCATGACCCTTTCTCTGACGATTTTTTTACCCTGGTTTGCCACTACGTCTAAGTCCGAGATACAATGAGTAGTTCTCTATTAGCTCCCTCACTTGGACCATCCACCCTGTCTTTGTATTTGAGGTGAAAATACTCTGGAACATTACTTTACACCATCGGCTGGCGGGGAGATTTATCAAATAATTAAGATAACAGATTTTCAATAAGCCTATCCTCTCCTTGATCCCCATCCACCTAAGCTCCCCCCCCCCCCGACTGCTTCTAGTGCCGCGGCATTACTCCACCCAGATATCCATCGGCCTGCATCGTTTTGCAGGGTTTCCAAGCTATTTAAAGCGGTTTGGTTTAGGGGTACCACTTCTGTACCATATGTTATACTTCGCAGTCCCACAATTTCCCAAATTGTTTCCCCACGAAAACCTTATTGAAACTGTTTCTCCCTATAACGTTTTATTTGGTTAAGGATTCGCCTCCCTTTCAGAAGCAACTTATTTGTGTGGTTTCGATAGATGCCACTGATGTTTATATTTACCCCCAAATACTCGCAGTCACCTATCTCTCCTACACTAAGAAGGTTGCTGCTACCTTCCGGAATACAGAACTCCCCCACTCTCCACCTTCGAGTGGGGTCCACTTTGCGGCCCACTGATATAACTTTGCTCTTGCTTTCATTTAGTTCGAGTCTCCATTTGCTCCCATATTTCCCAACAATTCCCAGAATTTTCGAAAGTCCCTCTTCGCTTTCTGACACTAGCACCATATCGTCTGCAAAGAATAACCATGGGATCTTCAAGTCCCCAACTGCTATCCCCTCATCGCTACGCAGGAGTTCATCTCCTAAACCTTTGATGTACAATGCCAAAAAAAAATGGCGAACGGTTACACCCCTGTTTAGACCTATCTCTATAGGCACATGGTTTGTTGTTATGTTACCCAGGCTAAGTTTACTCTGTACATCTTTATATAATGCTTTCAGAATTCCAACAAACTCGCCGCCCAAGCCCAGAGCCTCAAGTTTTCGACACATACACTCCCTCCATACTCTATGGTACGCCTTTTGAACATCCAAAAATGTCATAAACATCTTTTCGTTTTTTGCTTTCGCTGATTCTGTCATTTGGGATAGCGTGAAAAGATGGTCAGTGGCTCCCCTTCCCTTCCTGAAGCCATTTTGAGTCTCTCCCAAAAAACACTTCTCCTTAATCACCTCCTCTAATCTCCCATATAGGACTTTACAGAAAACTTTTCCAGTGTTACTGCTGACAGAGATTCCTCGATAATTATCCAAAACGTCCTTTCCCCCTTTTTGTGAATAAATGTCAGTTTGCTTTCTCTCCACTCTTTTGGGACCTCTTGTTTTTCTATGGCTAAATTGAGTAGAGCAGTTAGCCTTTCACAGAGATCCTCTCCCCCTTTTTGATAAACTCGTTAGGAATTTCGTCCACCTCTCTCGCTTTTCCATTCTTTAATTTTGAGATCACCTTTCGCACCTCCTCGGTTTTAATTTCGCTACACAAGAAGTTCGATAGATTTTCCTCGACCTGGTTCGAACACCCCGGTGGGTTCCTCATGCCCCATCGTTTATCGTTTACCTTTTCCCAGTGCTTGGCTAGTTCTGATACGATTTGATCTTGATCTTCTGTATCTCTGCCATCTACTTTAATACTCTGTGGGTTACTTCCTTTGTTGCGCTTATTCACCTATTTCCAAAACACGTTCGAGCTCGACCCCCCCCCCCACCCCCCCCCCTTTCCCTGCCATTCTTATCGCCCTAATGAGACTGCTATTTCGCACTATCCGATTATCGTCTTTAATCTTATTTACTTTATTTCGTGCTTGTTGGTATTCTTCCTTTGCTACCATGGCATCGTTGCTTTCCGCCCCCTTGAGTTTTCAACTCCTCCTGTATGCAGCACATTTAGCTTTTCTACCCTTTATGGCCCTTTTCTGTTCTTCTTGCAATCTATACCCAAGTTCCCGTGTTGGCACCCTAATATCTTTCCTTCACTTTCCTTCTCTGCCTCCACTACACTGCAAAAAATATAGGTTCTCTTTAGAACCAAAACTAGTTCTAATCGTGTCCCTGAATTGGAACCAGTTATGTTTAAACAGTATTTATTTCAAATCAAATAAATTGATAAAGATTAACATTAAATATTAACAGAATTAAACATAAATTGAGGGTGTTTCAGTCGTTAGTTTAGAGCTTATACGAGGTTGTCTCAAATCATTATTAAGCAAAGGAGATATGAACAGTTGGCATATCGAACCAGTTTTGGTTCTATACAGAACCAAAACTGATTCGATATGCCAACTGTTCATATCTCCTTTGTTTCAAAATGTTTGGCGACTGCGTTGAATAAGCTCCAAGTTTACTGCTGAATCTACTTCAGTTCATGTAATATTCTGTTAAAATTGAATGCTAATCTTGGTAAATGTATTTGATTTGAAATAAATACTGTTTTAACAGAACTGATTCCTTCTCAGGGGCAAGATTAGAACCAGTTTGGGTTCTAAAGAGAACCTATATTTTTTGCAGTGTAGGCTCGCAGGCAATTTCCTGGACACTGGCCCCCTTGTGTTCGGTTGCAAGCTTTGGTTTCAATTTTTCTTTGAACTTCGCCCAGGCAGCATCCTGTTGAGTTCCCAAATCTCCTTAAAGATTCCTTTGCTTCTTACTAGGTTTTTTGGCCCTGATCGTCACTGTAATCAAGTTGTGATCACTATCCAACTCCCTTTTACCTTCACCATCCACTTCTACCCCCACCACCTCCCTCCATAAATTAAGAATGTAGTCGATTATTGATTTTCTGTCGTTCCTCTCCCAGGTCCATTTCCCCTTACAACTGGCGTTCCTGTTCAGAATATTCAGACCGAGCTCATGTGCGAAGTTCAACAGCTTCCTTCCATTCCTGTTGTCCTTCTTGTTCCCGCCCTCTATACCTTCTTCCTTATCACCTATGTGTCCATTAATGTCATCCATCAAAATTATACCGACTCCCCTGTTTTCTAGTTCTGTGATATTGGACCTTAGTGTTGAGTATACCGAGACATCCACTCGGGGTTGCTTCCCTCCACCGCACAGTTCACAATCCCGAGGGCAATAATTTTGTTTCTTACAATGATCTTGACTCATCCAATTTATTTCGATACCTCAGTCCTGGCGCTGACATCTTCTAGGACTGTCATCAGCGACGGTTTTAAGTCTTCTTTAATGTACATTCCTACCTCCCCCTTTTTCTGTCCTCCTGTTCACCCTACACCGATCCACACGCACCCCTTTACTTGGTCTACCCGTTCCTAACTTGCTATTTTCTATCGCATGAGATGTTTACCTCTGACAACCGGTGTAAAAGGAATGGAAGTCCGTAGGAACGTTAGTCCCTCTGGACTATTATTCCGCGGAATTATAGTCCTAGGTCTAACATTTCTAGGAATAGTAGACCGGCGGACTACTATTCCTAGAAATGTTAGACCTAGGACTATAATTCCGCGGAATAATAGTCCAGAGGGACTAATTTTCCTACGGACTTCCATTCCTGTTACACCGGTTCTACGGCTTAACTAATATGTTTTTAATACAAGAATTTAACCTTTACCAGATTCCAATCGATCCCAGATCCACTATAAATGACAGTCAAACATACATTTTCATTTTGCATTAGAATAATTATAAAGATAATCGAGAAAAAAACAACTTTTGGCGTCTCAAATAAAGAAAAATGTGTTTCCAAAGAAGAAAAACGTTTGATCACCCAATTCGGAAATATGCAGTGGCGTAGCTGCAGGGGTGGGAGCAGCTCCCACCCTAACATTTCGCTGCCACCAACAAACATTGGCCCAACACAAGTTTCACACAACATAGAGCCCTAGAGTGGTCGTTAATAGGGGGGGGGGGGGGGGGGGGCAACACTTAAAAATGCCTCAGATTCACTGAATTATGCAACATTTTCTCGGGGTTTGAGAGATGTGGGAGGGAGGGGGGTGGCAAGTCCTAACTAAGTCTCATTGATCATTGCTCCCTCCCCCGGGGAAGTTGGAAGAAGGCCAACGTCCGGAGGGTCCCAGTTACATGTAGGACTAGGGAAGGCCCCGAAACCCTACACAACGGCCATTAAAATATCATCTTGCCCCAAATCCCAAACTGGGTAGGGCATCCATCTTTATAGAATCATATAGAATCTTGTCTCTGCACCAGGAAACAATCTTTAACCACATACCGTACCCAGTGTTTATTCTTTTTTGAAGACCGTTAAATGCTTAGAAAATGTACACCAAAACACAAGGGAAATAAGTAAGAAAACTAATCGGGTGTGATGCTCTGTAATAATGATGCAAATTCGCACCCGCGATAACATTCGTGTCGCCTATCTATTTATTTATTGAGGTTTAACGACACTTTAACAGCCAAAGTCATATCGTGTCGGTGACAGGTTTACGGGTGGAGGAAGCCGGAGTACCCGGAGAGAACCACCGAGCAACGCAAGCAACTGCCAGCTCCCAAACATCGTAACTCCGCACTGCGGCACAGGCAGGGTTAGATTGGTTGCAGACATGCGCACCTTCGGCGTGCAGAAGGCCTTAGTACGCGGCGTCATCGTGCTCCCATGTGTACAATCGGGGTTAAGTGCCTTGCCCAATGACACAACTCGGGAGTCCAAATCGATCGCTGAGATGGTCACCCATCCAATAACTAACCAGGCTCGACGTTGCTTAACTTCGGTGATCTGACGAGAACCGGGTGCTGTTTTGCCTATCGCAGATTATACGGTGTGATCGTGATACTGGAATTAGTTTGGAAAGTAACATGGTTAGAGATGATATTCATGCTAAAATAGTTGACATAATCCTCCACCTTTATTTGCAGCATTATCGCAGTACAATGTCTATATATTAAAACTATACATTTTGTGAGTCAAGAAAGATGACTGTTACCAAGTTATATTCTGTGCAAAAAATCGTAATGAAAACGAATCGGGCAGGAGATTTCGAATCTAACCGAATAGAAACTTAGGATTCGAAATCGAATCGAATCTACAAGCTTTGCAAGGCTCAAGTTCGTATAATTACATTTCAAACGTAATTGAATATCAACAACCGCTTTCTTGTATGCCAGTAAATACACATAATGGGTTAATCGATATGACACGCGTGTCGTTCTGTGTTTATTACATTCTCTCCACCGTAATGGAAACGAATCGGGCAGGAGATTTCGAATCGAACCGAATAGAAACTTAGGATTCGAAATCGAATCGAATCTACAAGCTTTGCAAGGCTCAAGTTCGTGTAATTACATTTCAAACGTAATTGAATATCAGCAACCGCTTTCTTGTATGCCAGTAAATACACAGAAAGACACGAGTGTGTGAATGGGTTAATCGATATGACACGAGCGTGTGAAAAATGAGGTGTGTCCATGATAATAAACAGAAATAAAACTAATTAAAAAATAAATGCGTATGAAGTATGAGGTGTGTCCATAATAATAACCGGAAATAAAATAAATAAAAAATAGACACGAGTGAAAACTGAGGTGTGCTTTGATATAAAAAGAAATAAAAATGTATAAAAAATAAACGCCTGTGAAGTATACTGTGTGTCCACAATAATAAATAGAAATAGAAATAAATAGAAATAAACCCATCTGAAGTATGAAGTGTGTACTCAATAATAAATAGAAATAAAAAATAAATAGAAATAAAAAAATAAATAGAAATAAACCCATCTGAAGTATACTGTGTGTCCATAATAATAAATAGAAATAAAAAATAAATAGAAATAAACCCATCTGAAGTATACTGTGTGTCCATAATAATAAATAGAAATAAAAAATAAATAGAAATAAACCCATCTGAAGTATGAAGTGTGTCCTCAATAATAAGTAGAAATAACAAATAAATAGAAATAAAAAAAATAAATAGAAATAAACCCATCTGAAGTATACTGTGTGTCCATAATAATAAATAGAAATAAAAAATAAATAGAAATAACCCCATTTGAAGTGTGAAGTGTGTCCTCAATAATAAATAGAAATAAAAAATAAATAGAAATAAAAAAATAAATAGAAATAAACCCATCTGAAGTATACTGTGTGTCCATAATAATAAATAGAAATAAAAAATAAATAGAAATAAACCCATCTGAAGTATGAAGTGTGTCCTCAATAATAAACAGAAATAAAAATAAATAGAAATAAACCCATCTGAAGTATGAAGTGTGTCCTCAATAATAGGTGAAAAATAAACGTGTGTTAAGTTTGAGGTGTACCCTTCACACACGTTTATATGCTATTTATTTTTATTATCATGGCCACACCTCATACATCACACATGTTTAATTTTTATTTATTTTCATTTCTGTTTCTTATCATGGACACGCCTCATACTTCACACGCATTTATATTTTGCCTATTATCGTAGACACACCTCATACTTTGTGTGCGTTTATTTTTCTTTCGGTTTATTATTGTGAACATACCTCATTCTTCACGCAGGTTTATTTTTCATTTATGTTTATTAATTTTATTATCATGGACATACCTCATACTTAACACGCTTTTATTTTTCATTTATTTTATTTCTGTTTATTATTGTGGACATACCTCATACTTCACACGTTTATTTTTTATTATTTTTATTTATGTTTGTTATCATGGACACACCTCATAATTTGCACACATTTATGTTTTATTTATATTTATTCTGTTGATTATCGTCAACGGACATCATACTTCTCTCGCGTTTATTTTTTATTTATTTTATTTCTATTTATTATTGCGGACCCAAATCATACTTCACACGTGTTTATTCTTTTTTTTTATTTTTATTTTTGTTTATTATTGTGGACACCCCTCGTACTTCACACACAGTTATTTTTTCCTATCTTCACAGGGATTTATTTCTTATTTATTTTTATTTCTATTTATTATCACAGACACACCTCATACTTCACAGGCCTTTATTTTTCTTATTATCCTTTATTTTTTCACACGTTTATTTCTTATTCATTTTTATTTATGTTTATTATCGTGGTCCACCACGTGCCCGGATGGCAGCCTGATCCCTCCTCCTAATGCTACCAGTGCGCCTGCCGATACAGTCCAGATGGAACTTTGCCACTCCTCATGCAATGCAGTGCAGCTTCCAAATCGGCCCAATTTTGTACAGGCGGATCCCTTGCTTACACAGCATCCCAGAAAGTCCTATGTTCTAAGGGATTCAAATCGTGGCTCATTGCAGGCCAAGGTAGAGTTGAAATAGCGTTGTTCTGAAGGAATGCTCTCAGAACATGGAACTATGTGGCCTTGCATTGTATTCCATGAATACAGGGCGACTAGCCAATGGGTGGTTTTCAAAATCAGGCACGATAACCGGATTGAGAATGTCCCGGATGTACTGATGACCATTGGGATTCCCACAGGCAGTCACAATATCAAGCTTACAATCATTACTGATCTTCCACCATAAGGAACAGTAGGTATGATGTTCCTGCGCACGTAAGCAGTATTTCTATGCCTCCACACTCTTATGTGACCATCTATGACGTGAAGCAGGAACCTTCTCTCTTCTGGCCAATGGACTCTCCTCAGCGTCCTGAGATTCCAATGCGGTCGTGTCATACACCTCTACAAACCTCGTCTTTGATGCTGACGGGACACAGCTTGACGTTTGATTACCCTTCTGGGCCTCATACCCAGTGCTTTGAGACGGTTTCGGACAGTTCTGTTGCACAAACATCTGTTGGGGAACCAAAGGCCTTTCAAAATCCCACTTGAAGCAAAGGATTCACGCCTGACAAGGTGTGTCAGACTCCGAATTTGCCAAGGAGAGACCTTTTGTGGTTGTCCAGGCCTTGGTTGTTCCTTCACATTGTTGGTTTGTTGAAGGGTTCGGGCAGGTCTGCTGCTGACAGAATGACTAAAGCCAAGTTGCCTTCTAATAGCTTTGAATGACATGCCTGCTGCATGTATGCCAACGATTTGTCATCTTAGTGCCCCTGATAGTCTCCTTCTTACCATGTAAACATTTATTGATAGAAGAAGTGACACATTTTCTTGTTTTATACCCAGATATTGCATGTGGACGATAATGTTTTTTGAGACAATTGCGAGAAGCATGCTTTACGTGGACGAGGGAATGTGTTTGGGGACCGCTATCGCCCAGAAGCATCATGTTTCACCAACAGCAGCGGTTCATTAGCCCCTTTATAAAAATGACAACCACCGCTTCAACGATCTATCACTATGTCGCAGTGAAGGAACCTATACTTACCACTGTCAGTTTCACTGATCGACCCACGTTACTCACAAACACCACCGATGTCGGACAATTAAGGCCTACACTGAGCCACCACTGGTCTATACCACCACCTTCAACCCATACATTTCTAAAATCAAGAAAGCACACCTCAAATACTGGGAACCCATATCAGCCAATACAAAACTGCGGAAAACTCCAATTCTGGCTTTCAATAAAAAAAAACAACCTTCCTAGGAGTACAGACCAAACCAATAAATCCTCCTACCGGAGTAACCAACCAAATAAGGACACTTATAATATATAATCCTTCAATACAGGTACCCACCATGTGGATCCCACACCCCTGTACTTCTCGGGGAGCCTCATTTCCAATTCTGAAGTCCGAACCTTCGACCTACTAGGGGCTGACCTGAGGTCTAAATATGGCGATCATACACTAAAAACCTACCATAGCTACCTCAAATTTGGGCAATACCAACCGGCGTCACACCCTATACTAAAACCGTATGACAATACCTGAGAATCAAACCGAACCCTCCCACTCCACCTCTGAAGAGGGATAGAGGGCACTATGTTCGGCCCGGAAGCGGTCACTTCTCTACGTGAATCACCCACACACGAACTGATAACGTCCACTAACGTTCGGCTCGTTTATCATATCACTTCCAGTGTTCCTCCGGGGGTCACGCTCACATGATTGAGGCCACCAGGACCCCTCTTGCCTGACACCGCCGTCATATTCCACGTCTGAGGCTTGCGGACGAGCCTAGTTGCTGCTATGTCCTTTAATTATCACTTTGCTTAAGCTAATTCCGGACAAATATGATTAAAGGTCCACCTCACTTGCCTAATCTTTCCTTCTCTTCTACACCATAGGAACGTTACACCCTGAAACACACCGCAAGCTCCGACTATCTCTCAATAGTACTCAAACTCATGTTTCAGGAATCTGATGCACAGTGTAAATACGACATTTACCAAAAATGAAGCTTACAAAATGTCGTATTCTACAAAATTCGTATTCTCTGCACACTGCATGAAGCACCATTGCTAATTCTGAGCCCTGAGCATTCAGCCTACTAGGGCTTACCTGAGGTCTATCTATGGTGACAATACATTGCAACCTACCACAGTTACCGCCTATGGGTGTAGTACCCACGGGCATTAAGCCCAAAGCTACAAACCGTATGTCAATACTTAAGAAGCAAAGATAACCCTCTCACCCTGCCTCTAAAAGGGGATTAGAGGGCACTGTGTTAGGTACCGAAGCGGACACCTCTCTTACCACCACCAGTGCCCCTACAGGGGTCAAACGTACGTGATTGAGGCCACCAGGACCATTCCTGTGTCAAGCCACCGACATATATCCACACCCAAAGCTCGCAAGCAGGCCTAGTTGTTGCTATGTCCTTTGATAATCGCCCATTACAGCCTAAAGGGGATGATACTATCCGAATAATTTCGATTATAATAAGAAGCTATTCATTATGTATATTTATTACTTTCCAAAGTGTGATTTACTGTGATTTCCGGGTTTCATTATATATGATAAGTTCACAAGTGAATTATGCAATCAACAACTGTGTCATGCATCCGTGTGCGCAAACAAAGACGCTTTGCCGTGAGTGTAATGGGGACTTCATTGTTTTTTGAACCCTTTACCTAACATGAAAAGTAGATGGCACTTGCTTGAATAACTATTATTTTTATTTTTTTGTCTCAAAAACATAGGTTATGACCCCTCATTGGAACGGGCTCGATGAGCTCGTTCCAATGAGGGGTCATAACCTATGTTTTAGAGAAAAAAATGAAAAAATAATGAAAATTAATTGGCGATTTTTGAGAATAGCGCTGGCCGGTTTTGGCCGTTATGTTAGGTAAAGGTTTAAATAAAAAAAGTAATAAACAGAGTAATCGCTTGACTGGACTGGTTGCGTGAAATAATTCATTATATGCGAGGGACTGTATTGTTAAACATTCGTGCGCATTTGAGCACTCGTGTTTGTACAATGTCCCTCACCTCTCATGAATTATTTCACGTAACAAGTCCAGTCAAGCGATTACTCTCTATTTTTTACGTTGGAACATTGATATTGATATTCGATCTGATGTAAAAGAGAACACATACATCGTTATCAACAATAATTATGTCGTTTTATAAGAAAAGATTATATAAAAATCATACAAAATAATACGTCCACATGCTTTCAATGCCTCTCTCTGTTGATGACGGTGTTGGCTTACTTTGGTAGTTTGAAAGTCTACACAGGCCCAACTACTGTATAACATACGTTGAGTAAAAGCTAAGTCCCCACCGCTGAACTTCAAGCATCTGCATTACTAGAAAAACGTCGCATCTCATTTTTCACTCCATTCCATCTAATACAGCGTCACGTCAACAAGCTCGATAACTCCCTCCAGTCCATGGAGTTTGTGAACGTCTTCATGGTGACAACGTAACAGCTTTCTCTTCATCAAATATCACTGTGTTTACCAACCACGAAAATTAATTACACGGTGTGAACATTCCAATCTCGGCACTTGTGTTTTGCCAATAAATATACTTTCCCGCGGTTCGGAAGTAATAGCGGGAAAGATTTCTCTTGGCGTTGCTCATATTAAAAGTAGGGTTGATTTGGGCAGTTGATTAATTTAGCCAATTATAGTCCACTGTGGTCAGTTAGGATACGGGTTTGTTATGACGAAAGATCATCGGTTCTACCCGCGTGCTCTCATTGTAAATATCTCACCTTTTCTGCGCTTAATTCAAAGTGTTGAACATAGTTATTTTCCTTGAAGTTCGCGTTTTCCTTTACAGTGTTTTTTTTTCCATTGACGACAGTGCTAATCTTTCCTCCTCTCTCCATCTCATCAAGATGATTTGGGCAAAAACAACCATCTATCCATTTAGTTTATCATCTCATGAAAAACATATACTGAAAAAATATAGGTCCCCATGTGAATTTTGCCTTTAACTTTGGAGCTTCCTGTACTCCCCACAGGTACCCGGCACAAGCTGTGATATCGAAAGAAAAATGATATTTGATAGCATTTTTGAATCGATGCTGACGTGCCCCCATAGTGGTATATAAATATTAACAAGGTACACAACTCGCTTTTCGAAAACGATGGCACTCATCTTCGTTATACCCCCCTCAAATTTGATTCACATAAAGTATCCAGCAGTACCCAGTGTCAGTGCAAAAGGGAGTGAATAAGCGTTACAGTGATGTGTTACACGACCGTTGGGTGTTCTTGGGTTGCTCATGATAACTGGGAGAAGTCGCAGAAAAGACCGAAAAACATTTAGTCGGACAACATAGAGTACAGTGGAAAGTGGGTTACGCGCTATAATTATCCGATTTATTTTTAATAATTCGAGGTCCCATTGTCTACGGGGAGAGATTCAAACATTAACTGTATACCTTTATCAACTACTAATCTAGGATCCACATTTATTCATTTCTGGCTATCACTAAACATAGGTTATGGCCCCTCACTGGAACGAGCTCGTTGAGCTCGTTCCAACAAGGGTCATAACCTATGTTTCTGAGACAAAAATGAAAATAATAGTTATTCAAGATTTTTTTTTTTGCAAGTGTCGTCTACTTTTCATGTTAGGTAAAGGGTTAAAAAAAAACAACAAAAAAAAAACAACCAATGAAGTCCCCATTACATCCACGGCAAAGCGTCTTCGTTTGCGCGCACGGATACAGGACACAATTGTTGATTGCATAATTCACTTGTGAAGTTATAGTTTATAATCAAACCCTGAAATCCCAGTAAATCACACTTTGGAAAGTAACAAATAGCAATAGCAAATAAACTCTTGCTATTTGCATTCATTTACGGTCTTTCGTTTTTTTTTTTGTTAGAGCTTTCTGGATAGCAAAGCTCGGACTAATTAAACTATGATGTAAATATTCAATTTGTATTGCCGTCACATCTTCAACATATTCATTCTTCACAGACATCAAAGTATATTCTTTGGAAATCAATTGCTTCAAAAAGCTTCGAGTATTATTATTCCTATCATATAGCATAGAGATAGCAATATCCGCTCAACCGCGGACGGAGGGGTTCACACTCTAATATCTATAGCAATATCCGATCAACCGCGGAGGGGTTCACACTCTAATATCTATAGCAATATCCGCTCAACCGCGGAGGGCTTCACACTCTAATATCTATAGCAATATCCGCTCAACCGCGGAGGTCTTCACACTCTAATATCTATAGCAATATCCGCTCAACCGCGGACGGAGGGGTTCACACTCTAATATCTATAGCAATATCCGCTCAACCGCGGAGGGCTTCACACTCTAATATCTATAGCAATATCCGCTCAACCGCGGATGGAGGGGTTCACACTCTAATATCTATAGCAATATCCGCTCAACCGCGGACGGAGGGGTTTACACTCTAATATCTATAGCAATATCCGCTCAACCGCGGAGGGGTTCAAACTCTAATATCTATAGCAATATCCGCTCAACCGGGGAGGGATTCAGCCTCTAATATCTATAGCAATATCCGCTCAGCCGCGGAGGGATTCAGACTCTAATATCTATAGCAATATCCGCTCAACCGCGAAGGGATTCAGACTCTAATATCTATAGCAATATCCGCTCAACCGCGGAGGGGTTCAGACTCTAATATCTATATGCAATGAGCGTGCCGGCAATCAAGCTGTACATAGATCAGTGCGCACCACTATTTACAACTTCAATGCATCTATCCGTGACATCAAAACAAGCCCGTAGCTTAAAAAAGGACGATCGTAATCAATATTATATCGAACATCGTCTAGCATGTCAGGCTTATTGTTATGGCCTCCTGTTATAATATACGAATTTTTTTGTCAGTCCTTGGTAAATGATTATAAACAATTAATATTTTCTGAAATTAGTATTTTTTAAAAAAAGTAGGTTTCGGCTGGTGTGATCACATATTTGCATTGAGTGGCGTTTGAATGTACATGTACCTATCAACATGTTTACAGATACTGTTACTCTGTATTACTCAGGATTTTTTTTATCTCTCTAATTGTTTATTTGGGATAACATTGTTTACATGAAATTAGATAGAATCATCTAGAGACTTAATGAGGTGATTTAATTCATACAATCAGAAATTGGTAAAATAAAAGAACATTGGATAAATTTCTCATTCTGGAACATTCTATTTGAAGACTATATAATAACATCTGTTAAGAGACTGCATCATTCTATTCATCTCATGCGGCATTGCGAAGTGACTTGTTTATTCAGCATTCAACGAACATTGGAGATTATTCTTACAGGACAGTGCAGTATTATAGAAGCAGCTGAGGTTAATATATATTCTATGGAATATTATATTGTGATCTGAGCATCATCTTCGACAGGAAAAGTGTTTCCAAAAGTGGAAGAGAGTTTATTCTTCTTGTGTGAACCAAGATTTATGTTAGTGAACAAATACATGATTCAACTTGATTATTTTCAAACTACCTGTGGAACCACCACTTTTGGATATTATTATCATTATTGTTATTGTTATTGGAATTTATTATAGAATGCTGAAATTTGGAGTGAACAATTCATTAAAGTTTATTGGTTACTGTTTCTACCGACACATTCTTGGACAAAGTTTATTGGTTACTGTTTCTACCGACACATTCTTGGACAAAGTTTATTGGTTACTGTTTCTACCGACACATTCTTGGACAAAGTTTATTGGTTACTGTTTCTACCGACACATTCTTGGACAAAGTTTATTGGTTACTGTTTCTACCGACACATTCTTGGACAAAGTTTATTGGTTACTGTTTCTACCGACACATTCTTGGACAAAGTTTATTGGTTACTGTTTCTACCGACACATTCTTGGACAAAGTTTATTGGTTACTGTTTCTACCGACACATTCTTGGACAAAGTTTATTGGTTACTGTTTCTTCCGACACATTATTGGACATTATTATTGCTTGAATTACACTGGCTCCCTGTAGAAGAGAGGGTGGAATTCAAAATCCTTCTCGTCACATATGTAGCTCTTAACGGCATGGTAACTCTTGCGCGTGACGTCGATCCATGTGGATCTACGGTTTTGGCAAATTCATGCAACAGTCAATCTAAAGTTTCTAACCTGCGCTATTTCAGTCCAAACGTAATGTAGTCGCTGTAGTTGAAAGCTTTAGATTGGTGGCCGTGAAGGGGATGGGATATTTTTTTTTTAGGAATTTTCTTATACCACTGTCTGAATATTCCTTTATTGTTCATTACCGTTCACATACCTAGCGTTCAAATTATGCGTTACTTTACTATTATTATAGTCTGAACTTTGAGGGGAAGATAATCAATCCCTTTGAACCCTTTACCTAACATGAAAAGCAGACGACACTTGCAAACAAAATTCTTGAATAACTAATGTTTTGTCTCAAAACATAGGTTATGACCCCTCGTTGGAACGAGCTCGTCGAGCTCGTTCCAACGAGGGGTCATAACCTATGTTTTTGAGACAAAAAAAAAGAAAAAATAAATAAAATTAATTGTCGATTTTTGATAATCTCTCTGGCTGGTTTTGACCGTTATGTTGGGTAAAGGGTTAAATCGTTTGGGATGGCACTTTTTATAATAGGAATTACCAACAACAGCTTATTTTATAAGGCTTTTGCCGGTGTTCACTTGTGAGAGGGGACTTCCTTTGTTGACAGTGAGGGTGAGTTATGTAATATAATGGGGATGAATGTAAGCTTTAGTTTGGTGAATGGGCGGGAGGATGTGGGGTGGGGGGGGGGGGGGTGTTTCAAGTGCCAGTAAATCTTTGCTATATTCGGAAACACGATGGGACTACCTGCAAGACAAACGTCGTAAATATAAACTAATTCAGCTTTTCAAAATGCATCATCATATATGACCTCCATACATCTCCAACAAAGTCCCCCAATCATCTCCTTGTCGAATTCTTAGTCTCCGATCTGGTCAAAACCACCGAGCGCAATTGTATCAGTTGTCTTTTATCCGAAGCGTTATTAACCAGTGGAATAAGTTGCCCTTACCTGTCCGTGAGTACTCATCATTGATTAACTTTCAAACATTTCTGAGCGATGGTAATCAAAGACCCCCAAGGTTCTATAGTAACGCGAAATCTCATAGGGCTCAAATATACCATTGCAGGCTGTGGCTGCATTGTAGTAGCCTTAATTCTTACCTATACGACAATCACTTATCACCCAGTCCTTCCTGTCAGTGTGGTGAGCGCGAAACTACTGATCACTTTTTCTTTCGTTGTCCATGTTCTCTAACGCTCGTAATTAGTCTGTGTGAAACACACAAACTATTGTTTTTGTACGGTTTCCTTTTCTTTTTTTATTTTCTTCTTCTTCTTCTTTTTCTTTTTCTTATTATCCTGTCTTCTGTCTTCTTGTCCTCACGATAATTCGAAAACGAATCATATCTCGCTGATTTTTGGCATACTGGTGGACAGTCAAAAGTTCTCGGCCACCTATGTTTTTCAGGTCGCTAGAGCCACTGAGTATGGTCCAGTCGGCCACAGGGCTTTCACAGCTTCCAATTTTCCTGATACAGTAAATTCTCCCCAAGCAATACGATGCTATGTTATTCTCACTGGAGATAACGTAAACACCAGTGGAGTCAGCTGTCAAAAAATGAAATGTAATCTACTAACTTTGTTATGATAATGGGATGCAAGTTCCTGGAACTAAATTGAGAGGAACCCTTTGCTTTGCAAGGAAATAGATTATAAATTAGTCAGTTCTATGCTTTTAACCCCCTCGAGACTTCCTTGTGGATTGCACATATTTTAATTCAGGCAGAATAAAGTTAACCCTTTCCATAAAATTGCACTGAATAACTATAAAATTTGTTGAAATCTATCTTATTCAGTTCAATGTTTTTAACCCTCTCAAGACTTCAATGTGGATTGCACATATTTTATTTCAGGCAGAATAAAGTTAACCCTTTCCATAAAACTGCACTGAATATTTGTTGAAACCTATCACAAAAATTTCAGGGTGCCGGTAACAATGCAATACTGACATGGTCGACTGTACTGTTAACCTTGTTAGTGCTATGACTGTTTAAAACTCATTAGTTAGAGGAGTTCTATAGTCTTTCACTGCGCTCGGCTCGGTCTCACCGAGAGTGCAGAAACCTTTGGTGCCAAAGTGCCATTAGGAGAATGTCTCTGATCTGAGCCGTTCCATCCCTCCGGAGTGCAAAAGCAGGTACTGTCAGCTGAGAAACTTAATGTTTTTCGCTTTATGTTCTTAACATTTAATTGTATGTGGAATGGGACACCCTTTCCGTGTGCCTTCCAAAGTAAGGGATTATTAACCCTTTAGCCAACATAACGGCGAAAAACGGTCAACATTATTCACAGAAACGTCTATTTAGTTTTAATTACCTTTTCATTTTTGCTTGAAAAACATAGCTTATGACCCTTTATTGGATTGAGCTCATTTTTTAGAGGATTATTTATTCATTGGTGTTTAATGTCACATATTTCTGCACAGTGGCTAATCATGACCACGACAGTTTTTCAGGTGGAGGAAATCGGAGTACCCGGGAAGAACCACCGGGCAACAACGAGCAACTGTCAGATCCCCCACATACCAACTCCACACAAGCAGGGTTAGCATAGGTTGAAGACGGGTGCACCATCGATGTGCAGTACGCTTTAGTACACAGCGCACCATGCACCCACGTGGCCTATGGGGTGAAGTGTCTTGCACAAGGACAGAGTGAGGATCTCACGCCTTACAGCCTGCACCTCTGCCAACTGAGCCACTGCGCCCCCATTTAAAGGATTAAATTGGATTATTTAAAGTGAATATTTTAACCCTTTGAAGATCGTAATATGGGGACATTTTTCAGAAGGACTGGGAAATGCATTTTATTATACCTTAATGCATTTCTAAAGTTTATGAATGTATTTCATCACTCAAATTAGTGATCAGAGCCAAAAATGTCCATTTCTGATTCGTGTATCAAACTCTTTGATCGCTGGTCACATATATGCCATTTCTGGTTTCTTATAAAAATGTTCAGATTCCTGTATGAATGTCTGTAAATATTGCTAACGAAAACCCATTTCTAATTTGTTCAAAAATATTTTACTCCCGAAAAATAAGCCTCCATGAATTCACTTTCTTTATAGTATATTCCTGATACTTTAACCCTTTTCACACAGACCTGCATTTACTGGTGGCAGTAAATTCTGTTTCTCTAGTTATACGATTAATTTACTCCCATTTGTAGTAGATACATCCACACTTATGCTTGGCTCAGAATTTTTGAACAACAAGGACAACTGCCTTATTTTCGAAGTGGTACATGACTTCATTTTATCAAGGAAACAATCCCAATACGTTATCTCCAACCCCACTCCTCGTGGGAAACGGGATACTGAAGCAGTGACTATTGTCTGTGGTAAACAGGTTCTGCTTAGCTGGAATAATGGGACCCAGTGGCCAATGCCTAAAGTGGAATACCCCTTCACGCCTTCCAACGCTCAACACCACCGATATTATATGTTATATTTTATTTTAATACCACTGATATTCTAATCTTAATTTATTTACAACTAACTCTTTACAAAATAAAATAAAGGAAATAAGCTGCCTATTTAAGATTATCTTGAGTGTTAAGTCAATGTATAATGTATTCAAGCTGATCCTATTATTTGTTTTTCCTTTTTTATATTTATCAGTGCTGCAGTTCTTCCTTCTTTTTCCTTTCCTTGTTAATTCAATTTGAAGTTTAAACAATGTCGCATATAGTTGCCTGGCGGTCGAAGCTGAATTCCTGCGCACCGTATTTGAATTCCATTAAAGTCTCCCGTCTATTTGTGTTGCGTGAGATCTGGGGGCTGCGTCCTTGCGCTTAAGTGTGATTGTTTAGGGGTGAGCGTGTGTGGTAAATGGTGAGAGGCTGTGTGTGAGAGGGGGAGAGTTGTGCGTGAGCGATAGAGAGATATTGTGTGATGGTATGTTAGTGTGTTGTTTTTGTTAACCAATTGATGTGATGCTTATCGGCAATTTGATGTACAATCGCAGCAACAAAGTTTAACTTATATACAATGGGGGAGGGTCCTTGCCTCCACGCGACGATATGCGAGCTTCTCCACTGATTTGTACCACCTACAGGGGTAATTTTTTTTAAATTGTTAGGGAGACGACTTACATAAGCTTTAAGCTTTCTGTCGAATCCCTTTTTTACACAGCAACAAATTTCCATGTCTTTACTTGTTTCGTGTATAATACTAATACTGTATCTTGTGTTGTTCTGATTTTTTGTTGCTCAACTGTTATCGTGAAATGTATTTTCTTATCAACTATTGAATAAATATTGTTTAAACAAAACATAATGTAATGGCTGTATTTGAAAGTTTTAGATTGGTGGCGGTGGATGGGGTGGAAATTTTGTTTTTAGGAATTTTCTTATGCCCCTGTCTGAATATTCCTTTATTACCTTTCACATACCTAAGACATTCAAATTGTGCGTCACTTTATTATTATTGTAGTCTTATCTTTGAGGGGAAGATAATCAATCCCCTTTTAACCCTTTACCTAACATGAAAAGCAAACGACACTTGCAAAAAAAAGTCTTGAATAATTACTTTTTTTCATTTTTTTGTCTCAAAAACATAGGTTATGACCCTCGTTCCAACGAGGGTTCATAACCTATGTTTTTGAGACAAATGAAAAAATAATTAAAATTAATTGGCGATTTTTGAGAATCTCGCTGACCGGTTTAGATCGTTATGTTGGGTAAAGGGTTAAATCGTTTGGGAGGGCTCTTTTTATAATAGTAATTACCAACACCAGCTTGTTTTATAAGGCTTTTGCCGGTGTTCACTTGGGAGGGGGAACTTCCTGTGTCCACAGTGATGATGAGTTTTAGGAATGTAATATAATAGGGATGATTGTAAGCATTAGTTTGCTGAATAGGCGGGAGGAGGTGGGGGGTTGAATGACCAGCTCATTAAGAATTATTAATTTGTTTATCCTTATAATTCCCCTTTTAATTATTTTTCTTACCGTACCATTTTCCTTGTAACAGGGGTGGCATCAAAGGAACGCATAATGGGTACGGAGCCCCCCCCCCCACCACCCCCGCCACCCGGGGAGGAGGGGAGGTCAAACCACCGCGTAATAAAAATGTAGCCTCCCCGCGGATAATAAGTTTTCTGTATTATAACGCTTGCTCCGCATCCAGCTCGACTCCAAGAGAGTTGTAAACGCTCTCGTGGTGTCGAGCTGGAGTCTGAGTAAGGAGCTCACACACATAAATTTAAATTATGCGGAAATATTGGTATGGTCAAGATGAAAATATATAGATGGTTAACACAGGAACATTCGTGGAAAAGCACATATATTCAGGGTTCATAAACTTTACTTCCAATTTGAAGGCAACATCGTTTTTTTAAATGCTATGTTTCAAAGAAATAACACGATCGGCACAGAAAGTCTTTGTATAGCCCTCAATTTACCGAACCTTTTCTTCTCCCTCAGCCAGAAAGTTCTATGTACAATGACGTTTGCCCCGAGTCTGGCTCGACTCTGCGAGAGTGACAAACACTTTCGTGGGTTCGAGCTGGAGTCGGAGTGAGGAGTTCACTCCCAAAGAGTTTGCAGAAATATGGGTATTAACAACATAAAAATATGTAGACAGTTAACATGGGAAGCATTTGTGGAAAAACATGTACCGGGTATTTTCAGAGCCCAAAGCCCTGATAACTTAATTTCTAGTATGAAGAAAACATCATTATTTTATAGGTTATGTTTTTTTTTTAAAGTAGTCGCCCCTGTCTTATAACACTGAGGCTTGAGAATACTCACTGCAGCGAACTAATTCAGCCCCCTGCGACGTGGTGTCGAAAACAGCTTTCTTAAGGTGATACTATTTTTTCCTGTTATTCAGGAACACATTGAGAAGCTCTTGCCCATAATTTGTTTGGTAAACGATCAACTCGCCACTGTTCAAATGTATGAAATAATTTTTTTATATGCAGTTTCTGGAACAACGTCTACAAAATCTATCTCCACAACCCGCAGTCGTTTACGTCATAACGTTATTTTGTAAATACTTGTATAACGTATTTTATAAAGGTAAACGTGCCTGAAAACCCACAGAGCGAGAGCGGTGAAAGCACTAGCAGGAATAAATTTAATAATTTCGTTGTATTTGTCTTGAACTTTGATGTTTTTTTCTTATAACTACCAGCAGAAGGATTTGTTTATAAACTTCTGATATATATATATATGACGACAATTTGAGAAAATTATAAAATATATATATATTATTTTCTCAAATTGCCGTCATTTACACTGGTATATAAACTTATATTTCCTTGCAGTCACTCATGAGGTATTTGTTACCTCCTCACAATCTGTGTCAACTCATCCGCCTGACCTGTTTGGAATGGAACGGTTAATCGCGGGTCCATTACGTCTCAGAAGAGAGCTGTTGCTGTCGTACGCTTGAAGATGTCGTTTGAAGTAATCGGCGGTAGGCGACCTGGCAGTGTATTAACACAACGAGAACGTAGGAAAGATACTGAATAATCACAGATTCATGACATTGCAGACGAAACGAGTCTGCTATTTTTATTTTTATTGGGAAAGGCGTTAGAATTCTTTTTTTTTTGCATTTTTGTTTTGCAATGACGACAACCTGACGACCCAAAAATCAGTGTATGTGAAATTGAACTAGTGTTTGCTTAAATGTACCTCCGACAACGGCTACGGTATCAAGCAACGACACAGGTCCGACTATCTGGCGACTTACCGAAACGTTCTGGGAGCACCTTGAGGCAACATTCCTGAAATTACATCATTCACCATCGGTAAGTACACGTTGAAGCCTCTTAGACCTTCACGCAGAGAAACCACAGATAATCAACCTACAGTACGGCCGCCGTGGACTGATCACTTTCCACGGGGTGGGCAATATTTCCGGGAAGCAATAATATTAGATTGCAAACACTAATTATAGGAATAATCATCAAACATTTAATTAACGAAGCACCGGATACAATCCGGTTCTTCATTAATTAAATTGTTTATTACCTGTCAACGCATACGTGGTCATCACTACCCACGTGAGGATTACGGCCAGTCCACGGCGACTGTACTGAACACTTTGGGTCAGGGACCAAATATCGTGATATCTGTAATTGATCCAACATGGGACCCAAGATAAGCCAGAACCGGCACAAGAACACCTATACTCGACTATATACACGAGTGGTAAGCCCTGAGCCCAAAGCCCAGGGCAGGCCAACCGTGGAAATGAAACACAACTGGTATACCTGTCTGCTAGAGCGTTCGTGGTGGAAGCAGAGATATTATTTTACTTTACACAAAACAGCACCGAGCAGTCTTTTTCGGAAACACCCGCACAGGGGAAAGAATACTGCAAAACATTAACTAGGTGGTGCAATAAAAACATAGACAGCATAGCTTTTCCCTTCTTAAAACATAAGTTCGACCCACTCCAGTGGCGTAGCGGAAAATCTTGTCCCCCCCCCCCTCCCCACCCCCCGCGAGATAGAGACGGGGGCCCTTTCATAATGGTGTTTGCCTTTAAAACGGGAGCAAATTTAGTGTTGTTACCGTGCACAGCATACAGGATTTCACGTAGTACATACGCCATAAATTAAATGAAGGTACAGCCTATAGGATCGATTCTAAAGGTACGATTCTGTAGATTTTTCCATTACATGTTTTAAGTTTCACCCCCACCATCCAACGATACACACATGCACGCCCAACATGTGTGACCTTAGAGGCACCATGTATGTATATTGTTCATTTCTCACCCCTATCAGTTACAATGATGTAGCGTTCACTTAACCCTTTACCTAACCTAAAAAGCAGACGACATTTGCAAAAATAATTCTTGAATAACTAATTTTTTTTCATTTTTTGTCTCAAAAACATAGGTTATGACCCCTCGTTGGAACGAGCTCGACCGGCTCGTTCCAACGAGGGGTCATAACCTATGTTTTTGAGACAAAAAATGAAAAAAATAATGAAAATTAATTGGCGATTTTTGAGAATAGCGCTGGCCGGTTTTGGCCGTTACGTTAGGTAAAGGGTTAAAAGAATAATACACAGACTACAAAGAGTACGTCGTGTGGAAGTGAGAGTTTGAAATTATGTGTATTTGGTACATAGTCTCGCTTTCTCCCTTTCCCTCTTTCTTCCAGCGATGGGACGTCCTTCAAGACGGGGGCCCCCTTCTAGCCGGGGCCCCCGCAATGCGGGCGCTGCGGCCCCATCCCCTACGCCACTGACCCACTCGCTAGTGCCTCTAGACTTTCCATAAAACAACTCTCATAATAAATCCATGAACTGAAAATACTCAATACCAACACGGGACCCAGAAACCGGACACCAGTATAAGAGTCGCCATTCCTCGACTGATCAGAAAATTCACTTTCTCATATCTCCCACACCAGTTCATACACCTGGCTTGATCTACGATTAGTTCTGGTACCGTACTTCAACTTAGAACCAGACACTGACACCAACCAATCATAAGGGATACCTACAGACAAAATCTCCTTCCCAAAATGCAGTGACATGTATATACACCCTGTAACACATTGAAAAACCTTTACAACTTCATGTACAAGATACGCACAACTGGAATGGACATGGATTGAGAATGGTTGGAAGGGGAATGGTTGCCATCAAATTTTTATTTCTGTTTTCAGTTCCAGGCATAACATCACCTTTGAACCTGGCCACCCAATTTAGCCCAATGAGCTCTCAGTATTCCAGCAATACAATATACTCTTTTCCCCTCTTGATGATGATGACGCGGGACGGGAGGGGGGGGGGGGGTGGTGGAGTCAAGGAGGGCATCCGTACCCTTTCACGTGGGTTTGAAAGTCTCCATATCATCAGATAAAATGATCCAATGAACAATCTTCAGCGCAGCGCCTTGATTGCGATGTTATTTCCTGCCGATTCAGATCTTTCGTTACCCATGACATGCAAACACCAGGTCAAAGGCCAAGAAAGGGATATCCAGTATCACGTGATGCGACGACACGGATCAACACACTGTTATGATGATATGTTTATCATATGACATTGTTTCGATGTCAAATTCACCCAAATTTGCCATTTTAATTAATATGTGGTGAAAGGCCGGTTACAAAATAGCAGACGAAACAACAACGACTTCCCTAGTTACGAAAACTATTCACGGAAACTCTCGGATATTTCCGTGGGAGTGTGATATGGATTTTTGATTTCCGTAAGAGTGTGATATGGACTTTTGATCCGGAAAAATCTCACCCGGTGTGATTTATTTATTTATTTCTTGGTGTTTAAGGTCACATACTTATGCACAATGGCTAATCGTGACCGTGACAGATTTACGGGTGGAGGAAGCCGGAGTACCCGGAGAGAACCACCGAGCAACGACGAGCAGCTGTCAGCTCTCCAGCATCGTAACTCTGAACTCTGCACCGCAGCACAGGCAGGGTTAGATTGGTTGAAGACATGCGCACCATCGACGTGCAGTACGCCTCAGTACACAGCGTCATCGTGCCCCCATGTAGGCAATCGGGGTGAAGTGTCTTGCCCAAGGACACAACGCGGTTGCCGCAGGTGGGATTCGAACCGAGAACCTCTCGGCTTGCAGCCTGCACCTCTACCAACTGAGCCACCGCGCCCCCTCACCCGGTGTGATACAACAGTTTGGAATACATCGTCAAACAGTAGTGATATTTAGGGTAAAAATGTCATAGTCATATGATAAAGTCTCACATAACAATATAGACCAAATCTATTGCTGTTTGTTCAAGTTATTGCCGAAACGATTTGAAAACAGGCACAAAATTAACGAATTAAGGGTCATAACTCCATGTTGTGACATTTTCTGGATTTTCCTAAAATTATGAAATTGAATTCTATTAAAAATTGTGGATTACCCAGAGTATCACATGACAGTAACAAACTATTTATAAAGGACTCCCCCTTCAAGGAAAAATGCTGACAGTGTTGACATTTACCCCCATATAGCCCTGTTGATGCATTTTGAAATCCCAGCATTGTTCCTGGATACATGAAGCGTATTTGGCCATGTGTTGTTCTCATGAAATATTACTTTATTATCAGTTCTGGTACAAACATGGTACCGATAGCACACTTTCAGGTACCGTTGATGTCTGCTGTCGACTGTGTGAGGTGCGAAGATATTGTAGGCGTTCTACACACCAGATCCTTCATTTTGGTGCATAATGTGTGGAAATGTATTTGGAATTTATAGAATTTCGGGTTTGGAATTTGTATTGTTTTGTCCTTACTTTTCGTGCTTTATAAGTAATGGACAATTTAATTTAAAAAAGGGGTTCATGAATATTCAGCATCAGGGAGATTCGGCCCTCATACTTTTGTCCGGGAATACTCGGTCTCCGTCGTGGCCGAATCTTCTCACCTTACAGGCCGAATCTTCCCGGAAAAACATTTTCTTTAAATTTTCTATTTATTTTTTCTATAGTTTTTTTTAAGGATTTATGACTACTAATAATGACAAAATTGTGCAATATGAAACAACCCTTCATGCAACTTGAACAGAAAAAACCTTTCGGAAAGGAAATTTACTCACGTCTAGTCTGCTGACAAAATAATTATTTTTAGCATGCATTTTGTAGATGTTTTCCACGTTTCTGATTAAAGCTGAGTTTTGACCATTTGTCTGTGTCTTTACATGATGTTCTCAACCTACTATTTTAATTAACAAATTTGATGAATCCAAGCCTTTTGATTGATGGCTTTGGTTGGGGGTGGGGGAGATGGATTGTTTGTTTTTGGTTATACAACGAAAACAAATATCACAAACTATGTTCTTGAGAAATGTTCAAGTGGTCGTTCTTCAAAATTTTCCAGTGGGTATTGTACTGTTTTGGATATGAAATGTCATTGTTATTAATCTGAAGTCAGAAAAAACATAGAGCATTCGCCATGTTTGGGTTCCAATAATCGGTAACAGTTATTTAATAGTACTCGTCTGCCCGTTTGGTTTTAAATTGCGCCTTAACAATTATCCGGAGTGTCTCACCGATTGAATGCACCCAAACCGTACACTGGCCAAACCGTCCTCTTCAATTTGACCCAAACAGGTCGCTACATTTTGACCCGAACCAACCGCAAAAGGACCCAAACCATCCTCCAGTGGAAATATACAAACACACAACATTTCCCTATATACCTGTCTCAATAGTTGTCACCAAAACGTGTTGGATAACTTTGGGATCAATTTTTAACATTTTTTAAAAAATGTTTAGTGTTTTTTTCTTTTTCGTGTAGAAGTTATATTTGTTTTGATTGATGATTGTGTAAACATAAGTTGAGTATAACTGATTAGATGTCAATCCTTTTTTTGCTTCTCAGTGTTTAATATTTTCATTATTATCCAATTATTGTAATTAGGGACCTCATCCATTAGGACTAGGCCTTATTGTAATTAGCCAATAGTAAATTGTGTGATTGTTCATAAATTGATATTATTTTTTTATCAGGTGTTAAAAATATTAATATTTGTAAACACATCCACCTATTTAGAACTAGTCCGTTATCATAGTAAGCTAATAACATCAAATTGTGTGCTTACCTGAAGTATCTAACATTGGGATAGAATAACATACTTTTTCAGAAACTTGATCAAGTATTGATGACGAACGACAATTTCCATTACCTGAACCTGATATCGGTAATAAAATAAGATTTGCAAACATCACCCCTACATTTTTTTTCAGTTATCAACTAACATAAAATTCTGTGCTGCTTCATGAAAACTATTTTGTTACTACCTGTTAAAAATTGCTTCCAGGACATTGCAACACCCGATAAAAAAATATTTGTAAAAACCCACACATATCATGAAATTACTTCAATTTGTTAATGTCACTTTTGAAACCCCGATCATTGTTAGTTCAGCATAGTTAAGATTTCAAAACATGTGTTTTAATATTGATTTTATTTATTTATTTAAAATAAACTGAAGTTGAAAATGAAAAATAAATAAACAATTTGTGTTCTGTTACTTGCTCCCTATGTTGTTTAAACTACATACATTCAGAAAAATATGAATTGTATCATTCCAAATAGCACATAGAGTTGTGGATTCGGCAGTAAGCTTATAGTAACCGTCTCCACACAAGCAACAATCTCCACACGTTTGTTTCTTTATTATTTTACCAATACGAATCACTCCTTTTCTTGTGGATGGTTTGGGTCAAATTGCCAGAGGACGAATTGGGTTAGATTAGCAGCCGGTTTGGATCAAATTGCTGGAGGACAGCTTGGATGCAATTCTCACCGATGAATGGCGATGGCAGTATATTATAGAACACATCGAACATTGATTACTGCCGATATAATTATACAATATATATTAATATTTTTTAATAATTATGTTCTTGGGAGTTAAAAAAGTATCGTAGCATATATAAAATATCCAACAGATATAATTATGTATTGCTTTTCTGTTGGACGAATCTTCCCGGGGCCGAGTTTTCTCCAGGCCGAATCTTCCTCGTGTTCCAGAAAAAAATGACATGTTATTTTCGATGGCATTAAATATGTAAATAGCTTACAATTTTGCCGTTATTGGTATTCGTAACTACGAACCAAAAAGTGACAAATTATTACTTTATTTATGATTTCTGACGGGACCGAAAGTAACCTTTCAGTATCACTCAATATCAGTATCACCTATTTTCAAGCAAACTGTTCATTACTTTTATAGCACGTTAAAATGTGGATAATTCAAAAATTGCATTTCGTTTTGATACTTCGCGAGCTACGTGTTCATGCATATCTGTATAAAATCGCACCAATATAATCAACAAGATCCTCGGTTATATCTTCGGTTTTTCGATGAAGGTAATCGCCGAATAGGATAAGTTGCAACTAAATCAGGAGCGTTCGATCTGAAATAACGAGATTATCAGCTGAGCGTATTGACAAATCTTCAAACGGACAGAATGATGTGTAGAAATATAAATATCACACAAAACTGAGGTGGGAGTGGGGGTGCAACAGAAAAGAACCGTATTTGACATTTTGTTTGGATGTTGAGATCGGCAAAAACATTTCCGGGGGGAGGGCTGGCGGAGGGGGGGGGGGGGGGGGGTAGGCTAACTGCAATGCAATGGGCAATTTTAAACCGGAAGTCACGTGATCTTTTCTCTGAAATGTATTACCGAATCCAAAAAATAGCTTTGCAGCATAGATAAATTTTGTTCTGGAACACATTTATCTGAAGAGGACATCATGAGGTATGTGGACCCCCAACATGGGCGTCACCCACACTTTGGGGTTCCTAATATAAAAAGGACAAAAACTCTATCTGAGTTGAATAAGGATTTTCTGTAACATTTATATAATAAAAATGAGATGGATGACTTGTTATTTTTGCTATCTATAAAAACAACTTAGGAGAAAAAAAAGTATAATGGAAAACATACAGTACAGTCGCCGTGGACTGGTCGTAATTCACGCGTGGGCAGTGATGTCCACACATGCTTTTACAGTCCACATTTACATAATATTCTTCAGCATCCATTGTTCTAGCTTTGTTGAAGTTTATATAGTGCAGTGATCGTGCACACTTTTTCCAAACATTCTCGTCTTGGGTGTGTCGTCATGCAACGTTCATCTTCATCTTTACTTGTTTGACAACCTGCACAAATATCTTTCAATTTTAATTTTTCTTTAATGCATATTGTCATTTCCAATACGACACATCATTGAAATAATTTAACAACTATTCTCTCATTAGTTTTCTTACCTTTCTGTGTCTTTCGTATTCCAGATTTCTGTTTTTTCTAGAGATTGCGATGTTCGCAGTACGTCCGCTGAGGTCCGATGTGTCCTATGTGCCAGTAGGCACAAAGAACACATTGGAACTCAGTGGACGTGTAGGTGGTTGGTGACGTCGTGGATGGATGAACACTGGAACAAATTTGTGCGACAGAATGCAACTAGACGGTTTTGATTAGATCGGCTGGTTGTCGAAGCAAGTGGCGTTAGTTTGTTAGCAATACGGTAGAGTTGTACGGTGATACATTTTAACAAATTGTATTAATTAGCGTTTGCGGCGTCTTTCCTGGAGGGGGTCCCAACAGGTCCCAGAACAGAGAAGAGACTTACTCGCACTAGTGGTTGCACAAGTTATAATCCTTGCCGCGGATATTTGTATTTCTCACGATATGCAACCCGAGATGCCGTGCAGTTGTCCCAAATTGCATCTAAGTACACATGAACGGGAAACTAATTTTTGGTAAGACCTTGCGACCGCGAATAAATTTGTGTTTTCGTCAACAAGCCTAAACCGATATGACCGATGTGGTCATTACATGTGCAGGTGCTATTTAATGCATGTGATTATTAACCTCCGACAGTTGAGTACCACCGAAATGTAACGGTGAGTGTGGCGGGATGATATCTGTTTGAAAAGAGCACACTCTCCTTTTTCTGAGGATTGAACGCAACCAACCATATGTTAACCCACTGTTCGATCCAAGTTAATTTCATCAATGTCGAAGCTTGGTCTGGCTGCACCACTATAATGTACAAAGAGGCATCACCGGCCAAAATGCGTACAGAACTAAGTAGATGTTCAGTTATATTATTGATATATATAAGAAACTATAAGGACTTCACGCATGGAATATTGAGGAACACCGGAGTTAGTAGATCTACACGAGAATGCTTCAAAAGATATTACTACTTGATGGGACCTGCCCGAGAGATAAGGTCTTAAAAACAGGAGAAGGTCGCCAGAAACTTCGATTCGCTTTAGTTTGTGATCAAGGCCAGTATGCCATACCTTGTCGAATGGTTTACTGGCATCACAAAAGGTCACTCTGCCTTCTTTAAGATCGAGTAACAACTCGTGACGCCCGACTGAAACTGATTTAGAATATAGTGTCGCTGGTCCACCCTCGCCTATTATTCATATATGCACAGTTGAGTTATTTATTTATTTTGTGTTTGTTGGGTGTAGTGGCAGCTGCTGTGTGCTGACTCATCCTTAAATTACACCTTCCTGTACTTGTTTGTCTGTACGTTGACAGTAAGACTCATTACACGCTTCTGGGGTGTTTTGTATTGTCCTGACAATCCCTTCGGGCATGGCAACGACTCTGTGTTTCTGGGTACAGGCAATTCTGAATTTCATTCTGTTGATTGCTGCACCGTTTGCTGGTGGGCCTGGGTGGGTAGGATATTCGCCCTCCCCACACGGTTGTGTATATAACTGTGTGGGGTGGTTTAATGTACTATCGCCTAGGATATTTTGTGGGTACTTGCCACAACCCTCACCTAGCTTTCTCTAGCCCAACTTGGACTTTGTTCTCTTTCTACCCGATACTTGTGTTATATATTAGTGGCCTTGAACATTTGCCCACTTCCCATTGGCACGTTGATGTCGTGGTGTGTGTGGTTGTGACCAATTATCTTGTGATGTGCACTTTTTCTGTCAGGCCTTGTCAGCGGCAGCACCACTACTCATTGGGGGGGGGGGGGGGGGAGGGGGAGGATTGAACCATTACCTTGTTACGGCGTTTGCTGCCGTGTTTCCACTGTTTCGTCCAGATATGCCGCGGAAACGGAAGTCCAGTTTGCAGGATGACTTGTCAGCATCTTATACACCCAGACAGAGTAGGCGTCGACGTTTGCCTACTTCCGTTGGCAATGCAGTTAATGATGCCCCAGCAGTGCCGTCAGGTGTTGCATCATCATTGACTAATATTCCAGTTGTTCCTGTGACATTGGAGTGATCGGCAATTGACCAGCAAGTTTTGTGTTCAACAGTTTCCGCCTCGGCGTCTTTGGCCGACTCAACTTTTCCTGCAGATCCTGTGTCTCTCTCAACAATTGTGACTCACTCTACCTCGGTGCCTCGTGTAGTGTTCGCCCAGGTGTTGACGTTCAACATTCTCCAGTATTGACGCTGACTTGGTTGCACCTCTAATGCAAGGACCGCCTGTCAGAAGGCCAGGTTCCACTGCTAAGCACTTCTTCTCTACAGTGCTCACGGACAGGAATCACAATCCAGAACTGTCAGTTCTCAACCGCATTCCTTCTAGGACACTTTGCCTCACATATACTCATCTCGGTTTACTGGGCCCCATTCGTTACATGTAATATCTGGACCGTGCCCTGGACTTGTAGGCCATGGCCCAGGAAGCCAAACTGTACATGGGGCACCGTCTCTTCGTGTATAATTACTTCCTCAGTGACGGAACATTGTGCTGCGCCAGCCATGGCAGTGCCTGCTTCATTTCTTCCTATTCTGTCCGTGCCAGGACCTTCTGCTGCTCAGGACTCCATTACACTGACTGTTCAAGTGCCACATCATCTGCTTACCTCCAGATCTTCTTCATCGGAAGTTTCTCAGCAGGTGGCTGGTGCTGTTCAGCAGGCCCTGGGTTCATTGCCTCTTCCAGGTAATATGGTACACTCTTCCACTCCACATGATTCATTGACTCTGCCACCTGTTTATTCTCATCTACAGACTAATGACATTCAGCTTGATGCTTGCTGCCCCATTGAGCAGGCCATGCAACCCTGATGCACAGTTTATCTCCCAGTCAATTTCTTTGACAGCCAATGTTTTACCTAAGCTGAAGGAGCAGATATGGGACAATGAGTACGTGAATTTGGCCTGTTTGCTGCCCCAACAGGCAGCACAGCGGTCAGAGACGCATGCATTGTCCCTCTCCGATGTATAGGGCTCTCCATCTATTTTATGTGTCCCTAAGTCACACAAATCAATCACCTCGATCCATCAGTGGCTTAGGTTTATAATGGTGTGCCTTCAACAATTTCCAGACCTGGCACTGTCCTTAATAAAATAGCAATCTAGCATACGGCATCTGGCTGCCATAGGCTTTGACTGCGCCTTTTTATGATCAAGAATTTCGGTGCCTCAGACAACATCACCCAACCTTAACTTGGGATAGCTTCCATTGGGAACTCTATATGCGTGCTGCTCCTGGGGGTAATGGTATTGGAGTTACACGGGCCTCGTATTCTGGGGGGGGGGGGGGGGCAATTTAAACAGTCTGGGTTTCCTGGTAGGCATCAGGGGCGTTATATCCCTGCTGGGTTTTGCTTTAGCTTCCATGAGGGATTGAACTGCTCAGGCTATTGTGGGTTCTCGCATGACTGTTTTCATTGCCAACAGTCCCATAGTTTTCAGCGCTGTTCTTTTCGCTCCTCAAAAGACCCATGCTCTGCCTGGTCTGGTGGCTTTGGAGGTGGCGGGTCTGGACAGCATTTGGACACCGGCTCCTCGCAGGCAAACGGTTCAGGCTGTGGTAACGCCAGTTCAAGTGACAGACTAGCCCTGTGTCTAAGAGAATATGTTCCAGGGATCCGCGGGATGTTAGTCCAGGGTTTTACAAAATATTTTCGTTTGGGTCTCTCCGGGGCCGTCCTACTTTGTCCACTACTCCCTCCAATTTACAGTCTGCCCGCTATGGTACAGAAGGAGCTTGCGTGTGGGCGCATTTGTGGTTCTTTCCCTGAGCCACCTTTCTTGGATCTGTTCCTTTCACCCATCGGCCCGGATCGTAAACCCACTCCTGGAGCAAACCGCGTGATTCAACATCTTTCACATCCTGTAGATAATTCAGTCAATGACCACATCCCACTTGACGAGGCTATATGTCAATATCCAGGATGCCATACAGTTCATTTGTCACCTGGGGAGGGAGTGCTACTTGGCAAAAACAGATATTCAGTCTGTCTTTCGGCTCTTCCCCATCCATCGCGCTGAATTACCGCTGTTGGGTTTCAAGTGGAATAACCAGTACTTCTATGATCGGTGCCTCCCCCCCCCCCCCCCATGTGCCTCGGCTTGTCAGTTATTTGAGTTATTCATTTCCTCTTTCCAGTGGGTGGCCCAGTCTCAACTTGCCGTAGATCATGTCCTTCACGTTTTGGATGACCTTCTGTTTGTCACGCCCTCCGAATCCCAATGTGCTACCTATCTGCAACGTTTTTCTGTCTCTGCCGGGAGTTGGGGGTTCCAATCGCACAGGACAAAACGATGCTGCCTCCTCGGTGTCTGATTTTCCTTGGCATTGAACTTGACACCCAAGCAATGACTCCCCGTTTGCCACAGGATAAATTACGCAAGTGCCGTGCCGTATTGGCTTCTTTCCTTAAGCGCAAAAATGCAACCCTGCTTCACCCGCAGTCCTTCGTGGAGCTCTTAAACTTTGCATGTACTGTTGTGGTCCGAAGGCGGATGTTCTTACGCCGCATAATCATCCTGACTGTGAGCCTCGTGCAACCCCACCACAGTGTTCGCCTTACGGCCGACGTTAAGGCTGACCTTCGCTTGTGGTTGAAATTTCTTGATGCTCTCAACGGCAAAATGTCTTCCTCGAAACGGTTTGGACGCAAAGTAACGTTTGGACCCTACATACCGATTCCGCAGCTTCTCTGGGTTTTGGGGGCATCTTTGGACGTGCCTGGTTTTATGACTCCTCGTGTACCTCGGACAAGGGTTTCAACATTGCCGTATTGGAGCTGTACCCTATTGCCCCGGTGGTGCACTTGCGGGGCACTTCTATGGAGAACAAGCGAATCATTTTTTCTGTCCGACAACGAAGCCGTTGTGTGGGTTATCAATGTTCAGACCCCCAAAGACCAGCGCCTTCTCACATTACTCCGCATACTGATGCTTACATGCTTACATAATAACATCCTTTTTACAGCTAAACACATTCCGGGTAAAACCAACATTCCTGCTGATCACCTCCCTTGTTTACAGGTGGGGGAGTTTAAGAGACTGACGCCAACCTGTTATGCAGATCCAGAGGCCATACAACTCCACCTCCAGCTTCAGACCTTTATGGTATTATGAACACGCTCCTCGGGCATGCCCTAGCTTCTTCTATGCGTCATTTGTACGCACAGCCTAGTATCAGGTTGGATAACTTTTGTACCCAGTTGCAGCTGCCCAGGGGCTGGCCGATTCCCTGCAACACCCTCTGTCTTTTTGTGTCCTTCCTGCTTCACGGGGGCTACTCTGCTAAATACATTGGGTTCAAGCTCTCCGCACTTGCTTATGTCCACAAACTCCATGGGCTTCAAACCCCACTTAATCCTTCATTGTGCGCAAGTTGTTATGTGGGGTTCGACGCATGCGCCCATCGACAGACCTCCGCATACCCATTACGGAACCCATTTTGTGCAGATTACTCCTTAGTCTTCCTGATTGCTGTCCAAGCACATATCAGATATTCAGTCTCTTTCAGTCTCTTTTCAGTACAGCGTTCTACTCCTTTGCAAGGATTGCTGAATTGTGTCCTGCACAGTTGGCTACCCCTGGGAAAGTTCTGCAACGGGCTGATGTACACTTTTTCATGGATGCCACACCTCTCGCCGCTCACCTTGCGCACCGTGATGTTAAACACAACTTATGACACACACCTCATGTTGTGACCCTGGTGTCCCAGCCTGGTCTGCCCACCTGTCCAGTTTGGCTTTTGCAGACGTATCTGGCCTCGCTGAGGGATGCAGCGGGATCTCTCCTTGCATACCCGGGAGGCTCCCCAGTCTTGCGACGTGGCTTTAATTATGTTCTTTACCGCAGTCTCGCCTTTTGTGTATTGGATTCCCGCTTCTTTAAAGGCCGCAGGTTCCGGATTGGGGAAGCCACTTTGGCTGCATCCCATAATTACAGTGATGCGCAAATACGGAGGATGGTGCGCTGGAAGTCCAATGCTTTCCAGGCTTACATACGCAGCCTTCCGCTCGATCGTGGTTGAGGGCCATCCTTTCCACTATTTCTGCACGCTCAACTTGCCTAGTGTTCCAGCTGGGGTAGAGCATCATGTTTGGGCTTGATGACCCTCTTCCTGGGAACATCCTCCCATCTCCCTTCCTTTCCTCTTCTATTTACTAGATCAGCAAAGCAGGGATTCCATGTTTGGGCTTGGTGTCTCCGGCAGCGACGTTTACACCTGACCATCCAACGCCTTCTGGGTTTGGCTGAAGGGTTTTCAGGGCGCCATGTTTGGGCTTGGTACCCTGTCCAACGACATTGTTTCCACTTCGTGTTCGCCTATTAATAATAATAATAATAATAATAATAATAATAATAATAATAATAATATGCAGTATTTGTATAGCGCAGGAATCACTTGCGTTTCTAGTACGCTTAAAGTTCCTATGTGAACAAATTAGTCACAAAATAGTTTTGTTTTTGAATAAGAAAGTTTTCAATTTGTTTTGAACGACTCAACATTGTCCAAGTTCTTTATGTGTTCTGGTATCTGATTCCAGAGAAATGGTGCAGCAAATGAAAAGGCTCGCTTTCCAGTTTCTACATTCACCTTATGAACAGTCAAGCAGACTTTTGAGGAAGATCGGAGGTTCCTTTTGGATGACCGCAAACGTATAACATCTGATATGTATTGAGGTGCAAGATTATGGACAGCCTTGAAAGTCTGTAGAAGGATCTTGAAAGCAATTCTTTCTTTTATCGGTAGACAGTGTAAATGTTTGAGGATAGGTGTAATGTGATCTGACTATTAATCTAGCAGTTGAATTTTGAACATGTTGGAGCTTACTGAGATGACAGTCAGGTAACCCATATAAAATTGAATTGTGAAAGTCAAATTTTAGTTGTCACCAGAGCGTGAAATAATTTTTCTGTTGAGTTGGTATATATGTATTTTCTTGTTTTTGCAATATTGTGAAGATGAAAGTACGAAGCCGCCGAGCATATTGATTTAATTTGGATGAGCATTGTCATGTGAGAGTCTAAGAAGACGCCAATGTTTTTGGAATGATTTACATGAGAAACTTGCTACGATGCAATAACTATTGGTTCAGCTTTTAATTTTATGAGCTGGTGTTTTGATCCAAATAGCAGATATTCCGTATTTTCTGGATTTAACTTCAAGAAATTATTTGTCATCCAACGGTGTATTTCATTTACACAACTAATGATGTTGTCAGTGCATTCGGTCAGGGAAGATGGTCGGAAACAGATGTACAGTTGCGTGTCATCAGCTTAAAGATGTATTTGTATGACAAAGGTTACTGCTATCCTCGTCAGTGGAGCTGTGACTATGATAAAGAGCAGAGGACCTAACACCGATCCTTGTGGTACGCCATGAGGCTTACGCTGAAAATCTGAGTCGACATCTTGAACACGAGCAGCTTGCGATCGATCAGTTAAATATGACCTAAACCATTTCAAGCATATTCCGGTTATGTTGAGTTCTGTACCTAAGGCATCAATCAATTTATTGGTATCTAGTGTGTCAAATGCTGCAGACAGATCAAGTAACAGAAGTGCAACACACAATTTTTTTTGTCAATTGCAGATATGATGTCATTACATATTTTAATCATGGCAGTTTCAGTACTGTGGTGTTCTTTATATGCTGCTTGGAATGTGTTGCCTAAGTTATTCACGGCAATGTGTTTTTTTACTTGACTAGCGACGACCTTTTCTATCAGCTAAGGTTGCTAACAGGACGATAGTTCTTCAGCTGTTCTGCATCCACATTCTCTTTATTCAGGAGTGGTGTAACAAGAGCTTTGGAAAGTTCTTTGGGAAAGTGTCCGGTGGCGATAGATCGGTTTACCACGGAAAGCAATATCGGCAGGAATGAATCTATATGTGTCTTTAACATTGATGTTGGTATCAGATCGAGGGGGCAGGATTTACTTCCAGCACTCATAATGATTTTTCTCAGTTCATCCGCCGTAACGGGACGAAAGCTAGAGAGATGGTGATCCGGCCGTCTTTGCGGCCCATCCGCCGTAACTGGACGGGAGCTGGAAAGGTGATTATCTGATCGATTTCACATCTCATCGTCCGTAACCGCACTAAGACTGGATACACAATGGTCGGGTTGGCTGCTATGTAAAGCTATCTCCTCCAATGAAGCTGGAACCTCCAAGGATTGATTGCTGTGTGATGCTATCTCCTCCAAGGAAGGGGACACCTCCAAGGAATTTTTCTCGGACACTATGTTGTTTCGTATATTCACAGTTTTATCATTGACGTATGTGTTAAATTCATTTGCCAGGTCTTTAATGCCAGTACGTGATGGTAGACGACGCTCATTCTGTTTTCTCACAAGTAGATTATTTATGATGCCGAACAACTGTTTCTGGTCTTTCTCACATTCAATTACTTTATTCGAATAATAAATAGTTTTTGTATTTTTGATCAGCAAATTTCCTCGTTGTACCTCCGTTTGATATATCTGGCGGTGTACAGTACGTGGAGAGTGTATTATGACTAAATCACCCGTGGAGTGGATATTCCACCCAAGCAATAATTGCAAATGTGTTGCAAAGCTTAACAGGTACAAGCAAAGTTCCAGTCAATGGACCTCCGGGTTGAATCCGGAGATCGATTGGCTGAAACATTGCTTGTGTTTTCGTCCATATGAGCAGAATTTGAAAAAGATACTTTGGGTGGTAAGTCCACTCCATGGGTGATTTAGTCACAATCCACTCTTTATGTACTGTATATCTAAGTCCGATTTTCTCCATTTCCGTTCAGTTTTTCTTCTCAACTGTCGCGCATCACGAAGTGAGTCAGAGAACCACGGACAATCTGGTTTTAGAACGAGTTTTCGCGATTTCAGTGGTGCGTGTTTGTCTATGAATGAACTGACATCCTTGAAGTATAAATCAACAAGATCGTGTAAATCAAATTCGTTCGGGTCTTCAGTCCATATTTAACGCCATTTTTGAAATCCACATTGCTGATGTTCTGGAATATCCGATATGTTATAATTTCAGCTTTTGAGCGGTTGAGTGTTACGTTTAAGAAGAAATAATTTAATCATTTGCCCCGCCTCTGCGTTTGATTGGTTGAAAGCATACAGCGTGATAGTCGTCAAAATCATATAAACCAAATCACGTAATGATTTGGAATGTCTACACGTTCGTTCATCCTATCCAACTTTGAAGACTCTGGAAGCCCCGCCCACTCAATCCATTTGTCACCGTGAGGGCGGTACGACAGACTGATAGATGGATAACAAGACTGGAAACAAAGATCAATTATCGATTTTTCATCGCCTCCAGTCAGCGAGAATACAATGATAATTTCTCGGGAACAATTGAATTTAATAAATTATACAGAAGTGGGGGACGAATAAAAGATCCAAACATGATTTTGGGGGAACTTAAAAAAAATGTGTTTAATGATATTGATACGTGACTTGCTAAATATCTGTCATCTGCGATCGAAAATCAAAACAACAAACAATTTTACAATGACTGACGTGACATGTTTGTGGCACACTTTCCTGAGTATGACTGTTGTCTTTTGCGAAAATTAAAAGTTTTTCGATCACGTACACATATTGTTTATATTTTAATATTAGAGCCGGATTAAATTATAAGAAATAACTGTTGTTAACGCGAGTTATGAAGCTTGTGCTGAAAATGTTCGGTTTATATCGGTTTATATCGCATAAACCGAAGGAAAACAACAGTTATTTCTTAAATTTATCGCATAATGATCGCTTATACATGGTTTAAATACGTCCAAGTCTGTTAGACGTGTATCAGTTCGGGTAAGACATACCACAAAAGAGTGCGACCACGATTATGTCTCGGTTTGTCGACATGTTGCTGAAGTGAAAATGATTCGTGTCGATCTTTAAATTTGTCCGCATCTCCATCATCAATAATACATATGTGAAAATTGAAGTCACAATTAGAGAGTCAGGTCCCAGTATGCGTGATTCAAACAATTGACCAAACTATTTTAGGAATTGTGCCGTTGAGTAGGATCTTTTCTTTGATGTCTGAAGTCTATAAACAATAACGAATCGTAATAAACTTGTGCTTGATTTTGTTGTAAATTCTATGTGCTCAAAAGAAGAAAATTGCGTATATATTTCAGTTGATCTATGTCTATGTCGGATTTGTAAATAACAGCGACACTACCTCCTCTTCCATGTCTCGGGGTGTGTTTTATTAGATATTCGTGCCTTTTGAGATCGTTTATAACAGGGCCGGCATTTGATATTTATAGCCAGGTCTCCGTTATAAGAGCAATTTGTGTTCATCCAGCTACTCCGTGACTACTTCCACCTTTTCCACTATTTACCTTGCATTGAGCAGGCATACATTTATATGTTGTTCACGTTTAACACCTTTGTTGGTGGTTGTGTTATGCCTTCTTTTTCTTCCTGCACGTCTTCCACGTTTCACTTTTTTGATCTTAGAAATCCCAAGGGTAAATAGTATGTTAAATGTATCTGGGTTAAGCACTGTTCTTTGTGAGGTATTTAAGCTGAGTAGTTTTTCTCTACCGTTGTGAATTGCCATTGTCATTGTGTTCCTCTGAATGTTAACACATTTGTGACTGAGCTGAGTTCACAAACACCTCACGTTAGTTTCCCAAGGAAGAAAAAGTACAAGTTCATAAAACCGTCCAAATGTCAGAAATTTTCACAAATGTAGTTCAAATATCGATTCTATATAATAATAATAACACTTTGGCCAGCCGCTGATTTGTCGCGGTTCTCGGACGAGAAGGCCTTGGTTACTCCTGTATTCCCAACTGCCTCCCTATTCCCACGCTTCTCCTCTCCTAACAACACACGGATACGAACTGCTTGAAGACATCCCTTGCCCCATTCTTCCCAATCTCTCCGATTAGCATATTGACCCTCTCCTTTGAGTCTCCCCCTAACCACATGTCCTTCATTCTCCCATCCCACTTCCCCATTATACTCCCAGTGAATCTTATTCTCTTGGACTGGTACTTTGGGCATTCTAGAAGAAAGTGTTCCAGGGTCTCCACCATGCCCAAATTACACATCTGGTACTCCTTTTCACTGTTTTTTCCCAGTATATATGTATAGAAGTAGTCCAACTTTCACTATATAATGAGATTTGGAAAATGTAAAATGCCGTATCCCGAACATCTTAGGCTGTTGGGCCCAACATGTTCGGGGTTCGACGTCTGTGGAGGTGTACTCGCCAACCGTCGCTCTGGAGTGTTTATTGGTGTTTATTCATATATATATGTGTAAGCTTTCTCCTGAGCGAACAAGCTGACTCTGTTGTCTCCTTGGCCATTGTCGACTTCAATCATTTTGTGGATTAAAAATTGATATAAATGTCTAAAGTACATGCCTCAAATGCCTTAGAAGCCTTAATAGATTGTATCTCTTCAAATATTTCACTATACTGAAGAGTAATGTTATCAGTAGTCTGTTTAGCAGGCGACGGGGGTCCTGGAAGGGGTGCATTGGAATCATCAACTGTTCATATAGTGTATCAGTTTTCGAACAAGTGTAAATTTCTGTAAAACCTGGCATATCCACGCATTACAAATTCCCATTCGAAGCCCTGCAGTTAACTTCAGGTGATGGTCAAATATGGATTCTGGCTTCACAGTCCAAAAGCGTAGGGTTAGTAATCAACTAGAGCATGACGAAATGATTAACCATTTACCGGAAAAAGGTTAAATTCTAATAAAACCATATCATGTGATCCCCTCCTCTGAACCCGAGCGCGTACATGTAGCTCATTGCAATGAGAGGGCTATATAATAGGGTTTTGCTGAAATTTTGTGAAAATTATTAAAGTAAAATATATATATATACATTCGGCCGCACAAAGTATATCTTCTGTTTATCAGGCCATTTTTTTGTAAACTTGCAAGCGGGCGGACGGATTTTTATTTCATATTTTATTTCTGTAATTATTTCTTTGCCATCACAAGTTCATGTTGTTAGTTTATTCTAGGTCTCATAAGCTACAAAAAAGCATGAGGGCTGGTGTATTTCATCCCCTGAGTGAAAGAAGGCTCTGCAATGCTAACATCATTGCAAAGCCTTCTTGCACTCAAGGTACAAATTTATAAATTTTATTAACATGGGAAAAATATCAGACATAAACAATTTAATTCTTATTTCTTTAGCCCTTTGAACGCCAAAGGCCGCTTTATCGGCCCCAGGGACATGGCACATCATACTTTCATTAAGTAGGATGCCTACTAAGTTAAGGGTGCGGTAGAGCAATCAATATTTTCAACGTCCAGCCAGTTGAAAATATTGATTGTTCTACCCCCAAATAATGAATATGGACTCTTCTAATCGCTGCATATGAACTGACATGGAAGATACTAGTACTGAAATGGTTAACCGGATAACCGGTTTGAAACCGGTTAACTACCTAACCGATTAAAAAAAAAAACGTCAACCGGTTATCCGAAATATCGATAGTGATCGTCATTCCACGGTTAAAACGTAGTCAATCTGCCGCTTCTCCTTTGGGATAGATTACACCTCGAAGCAGCGCTGTATATATTGAGGAATAATCGACTTTCGCGTTCAAGACTTCGTTAATGATCGGCAGTTTCCGCGAGTACTGTGTAACCGCAGAAACTATCCCGTAGTATGTATACAAACGAACGTTGTCGAGTACTCGACAACGTTCGTTTGTATACACACTACGGAATAGTTTCTGAGAATACTGCTTTCCAATTCCTATAGTTTTGATTCCAGATTCGGTGAAATAAAGGCTCCGGTTAACCGGATATTATCCGGTTACAGCTCTCGGTTAGTCGGTTGTGAAAATGAGCCAACCGTTTCAGCCCTAGAAGATACCACGAGGGTTCAAAGAGTTAAGTTGCGTTAGTTATAAATAGAAAGCAAGTGGCAGCCAAAAGTAGAGGAGGGCCTGAGAAACACATTTTTAACTCGTTTAGGCCTTATCACCATTACATGTATATATATTTACAAAATGTTGCATCAGAATCGAGCTCTATTATTTCTAAGGCTATATCCCGGCGTGTCGATGACGAATCGAGATATGACCTTAGAAACAAGACCGAGAGTCCGATTCAACAGGTTGTACATAAACATAATGGTGATAGATTAGTCTGACAATTCTTAAATGTAATAACCTGATTAACATTTTGCCAAACGAATCCGACACATCCTCACTCCCCACGTAATTTGCAAACTGAGCATTTGAAAACCATTATTTCCCTCACAATATCAACAGAACCATATCATGTTACCCCCTGATTGGAACGAACTGGTTCCAATAAGGGGTCGTTAATATGGTTTTGTTGACATTTTTGGAAAATAATTTATACCAAAAATAATTAAAACACTAAATAATGATGTCGTATTTGTCATGAATTGTTATGAATACATGTTCATCATTCCTAAAGACTGTGCAATTTAATAGTATAGTTGATTGCTGTTACAGGCTGAATGCTTTCAGTGATTCAGAAACTAAAGTTCAAAGGCAACGCGGTTCCATAATTTAATAATTATACTTTTGAGAAGAGTTTTTTTTTTCTCTCTTATCGTATAAAGAAACGAACATGGTCTCTCGCAAAAGCGTTTCAGAAGCGTGTAATATTCTATAAATAGTAATGTAAACACATTGTAAACGATGACGCGGTTGTATTATGCAGTTGTAAGATACAGATTTTGTATCATGGACCCCTGATACACGCCGTGTGCGGGTAATTACGAACTCAATACACACTTATTGTAAGATAAATGTTAATATCGAGGACAATAGAGAAGGGATTAGCAGGGTTTCGCCCAACCACTCCCAAAACATGACAAACGTCCACACACAAAAAAGTACTTTACCTGAATTAAACGCTAATCTCGTTGTTTGCCACGATCCTCACTTTCTAACTGGACGGAATTAACGAAGCTATATCGGCAGGGTACACAGACTGAGAATGGAATCCTCTCCGCCCTTATGGTATGCTGGTATGATATTGTGGTACTTCTACACAGCCTAACAGTATACTTTTAAAATTTGTGTTCATTATGCTTTATAATCACAGTAGAGGTAATGACGTACATCGTTTTCAGTTAATATCTCATCGAAGCTCATCTCTGCTAAATGAATAGTAGCTTTGCTATTACGATCTGGATGGCTTCAATCAATCTTCTGTTTGCAATTTCCTTTAAACGTTTCCTGATTGAACTGACGGAATGTGTTTACTCTTCGCTAACGGTAAATACAGTCTATGTCTTCATAATGATAGATGAATGCAATGAATGAATGAATGTACCGAGATTGCGTTATATTGTATGAATCTAGTTTCGAACGCTGGTATTGAAAACTAAATGTGCAAAAGCTTTTGAGCTGTAAAAACATCCGTTGGTGCATTTTCATAACACACGATCAGTTAAGGGTATCACTTGAGCGTAATTGGTTCGTGTGGGAATTACTACAGTACAGACGCCGTGGATTGGTCGTGATCCACACGTGGGCAGTTATGTCCACGCATCTGTTTACCAGGTAGTAAAAATCATCATTAGCAAAATTTTAATTAATGAAGCACCGGGTTGTACCCGGTGCTTCATTAATTAAATATTTGATGATTATTCCTGTAATTAGTGCTTGGAATTTAATATTATTGCGTCCGTGGAAATATTGCCCACACGTGGAAAGTGACCAGTAAATTACTATCACTTTATTCGTCATGAATGTCACTTGTTCCAGGCTATTCAAATTTAGTAATTTCCACAGAAGTAGAAATTGGTCGTCGGAACACTTTTGTGTAATGTTGTGCGTACATATTCATAGAATTTTTAATGGACTTGTGCGTAATTGGTCGCCGAAGCACTCAAAAAATGACAGGATCAAATGTACGTAAGAACACTCTATCGATCCATTAGGCCCAAGTGCGTCTCTGCTTCTATAGACATGTTCTGTAGGAGTTCCCATCGCCTGGACTAACTACACTCAAGTGGTTTCCGTGGCGACGGAATTGACAGAAATTTACTGTACAGTGTTGACACTAGAAGTCATGTGATTGTAGTGTTTCTATATCTTGAAGTAATGCACTTTTGTCACTCTCAAATTGCATCGTTAACGTAACGTAATTCCTGTTGAAAAACAATTCCATACAATTCTATACTAGTACACAGAGATCACTAACATCATTCCTAACCTCTACTGGGATATATGCAATGCTGTAAATAGATATTAAAATGCGACTCCGTATACAGAACGAAGGGAGTGGATTACTACTATTATTACTTAAACTCAGCGCCATATATTCTCCCTTCGAAATGTATTTATACTTGTTCATACCGGCATAAGAAATACTTGCAAACTTCCATCATATGGACCACCGGGTGAACGCCGGTGGACCATGTGATGGAAGTTTGCAAGTGCTTCTTGTGTTTTGTCCTCAGAAATTGTAAATAATTACTAAGTGCAAAATCTACCCCCTAGCGATTTAGTGGTAATCCACACTCCACATACTCTGGTCTCAGTATTTTCTTTCTGTTTGATCGTGATTTCACTACCGACCTCGCCAATAGCGCATAATATTTTGAATTGCACAGTGCAAACGCTCATGTATATTTCAGACTACTTCATGTTTCTGTAGTAAAGAGCGCATTAACTAACGAGCATTTTCTGCACTAATTGTGACATAACTTCTAGTTTCAATTGTAGGAATTATCATTGAGGCAAATTACATTCAACTTTAACTACTCACATGGGGAAACGCTATTCTATGGTCTCTCGGAAATAAAGACTGCTCATGTGAGGACACGGTGATGCTGTGTACTAGGGTGTACTGCACTTCGATGGCGAACTTGCCTTCCACCAATACTAACCCTTCCAGTGCGGAGTTAGAACGCTGGGGAGTCTGAATGTTGCTGAATGCTACTCGGTGGTTCTGTCTTGACACTTAGGTTTTTTGTATTCACGTTTAATGTAGATTTTCTTCGATAGATTACCTCGGTTGGAAGTAGTAAGAGATATGGTAAACGGGCCCGGTTGGGGTTGATCTCAAGGGAGGTCTCATATGTGACGTCATAGTTACGTGACCTAGTGACGTCATGTTTGTTTGTTGTGGTAGCCCGCGTCAGCGGTCATATTGTTACGCCATCTTCATTGTGATGCGTGGTTCTAGTGCGCATGACAGCATGTGTTGTTAGAGTTTTACGTGTTTCCGTCGTCCATTTTGTTTACTGGACGCCGCCATCTTGGTTTCAATGGTAGCACGTGGTTGCTATGTTACCCAAAACATTCTAATAGGACAGGGGTATCATCGGAGGGCATGTTCGATTTAATAAGATTAATTTACCGATTCGAAGAATTACGCAAATAAACACGGCAATCCCACCAAATCACCAAAATTCACCCATTACTACCGAAATGAACTTGGCGAAACCCCAGAATGGGCTTTTTCTCAATAACAGGGTGTTCTTTTGTATAAGAGTAGTTTTCCACTTCGGATTTTCCCCAATCCTCAAACAGAATTACCCACATAGACCCCCAAATCATCTAAAACAAACTTTATTTCAGGGTTTTCATTTTGTCTGGGCGGGTCAGCCCAGGCCCTGAGATCAGCACTGAGAGTGCTTCTGTCGGGGCTGCTTCTCCAGCCCCGACAAAAGTTTAAAACAAAACTAAACTATTAAGGCATGGAAGTGTCTATCCAAGTGGCAGCCGAGGCATGGTCCACTTACATTTTCAGATCATCTAATCTGGCCTCCCTTCGGCACTTAAGTGCATAAAAAACACCCATGGTGGTTTAAATCAACACGTATTACACTCTAAAATCAGTTGGGTTAAATTTACTCCATCTCAATTCGGTTGAGTGAATAAGAACCCAGTTGGGTTCATATTCACTTAAGCCAATTGTTTGAGTTGAATTTTAACCCTACTGAATCTAGGGTGTGTAATTAGTGAACCCTTTGCATAACACGAATAGCGGGCGACATTCCTGTAGAACAAAACTAAAACAATAATTTCTTTCTTGGCCTCGGAAGGATGCCTTAAGAACCGTCAGTGAAACGAGTTCAACGAGCTTGTTTCTTCTGAGAAGTCACACACTCGTATTGTGCGGCTAAAATATACTACTCAAAGTTTGCTAACCACCAAATATTTGACACATCACTGTGAAATGTGCTTGTGACATATTAGCGACATGTTTGGTGGATACGATTGAGGAAGGTATTGAGGTGGTCCCCAGTGTTTACACTAACTCTCTTGCAAGGCAGACGTTTCGTGACAGTCATGGCATGTACCCCTTGATTTTCATGATGCTTTCGTGTACTGTACACATGTACATGACATGTGTAGGGTATTCAATCGTCATTTCAACACAAACCCTTGTGATTTAATGATTGAATATGGCAAATGCAAATGTATGAAGACATTTGTCTGAAGCAGAAATGTGGCGGGCTGTAGGGATGGTGGAGCAAGGGGCTACCCATCGTCAGGTTGGTGAACTTGGTATGCACCGTACGGTGATCACCAGAGCCTGGGCAAGATTTCAGCAGTATGGCACACCAGTAAGGCGGCATGTTGGAGGCAGAGACGGGGCAACATCTGCAGCTGAAGACCGGTTTTTGATCATTTAGGTCCACAGGAACCGCTTTGCCGCAGCAACCAGCTTCGCAGTGACCTTCAATATTGCATCCGGGGTAAATATGTTTCGACGCAGACTATCCGGGCAAGGTTACACGAAGGTGGTCTCCGATCGAGAATACCATGTATTCGCATTCCACTGTCCCAGAACCACCACCAGGCACGATATGAATGGGCTGTGGGCCACGTTGAATGGATCAGAGAAGATTGGCGACCTGACCTTTTTACAGACGAGTCAAGGTACTGCCTAGACCACACAGATAGGCGTTCTAGGGTATGGAGAAGACTAGGAGAGCGATTCCATGCAGCCAACATTGCTGAGCAGGACCGCTATGGAGGAGGGTTAATCATGATCTGGGGCGGCATCAGCAGGGATTGACGTACAAAGCTTTGTGTCCTTGAACGTGGTACAATGACTACACAGCGGTATATTGATGAGATCCTGAATGTCCACGTCAGATTGTATACGGGTGCAGTGGGTGATAGATTCATTCTGATGGACGACAATGCCCGTCCTCATGTTGTCCATGCTGTGGGGGAGTACCGACAGAGGGAGGGGATTGAGCGTAGGGACTGGCCAGCAAGATCTCCTGACCTCAATCCAATCTAACATGTCTGGAATGAGTTGCAGCTTGCAATTTCAGTCCGTCCAGTCCATCCTAGAAGTGTCCAGGAGCTTGGTGCCATGCTGGCCCAAGAATGAACAACATCCCACAAAGGACCACCAGGAATCTGATTGAGAGCACGAGAAGGCGTTGTCAGGCTGTAATTAACAGTAATGGGTCTCATACTCGATACTGAACCCATACCAGTTCGCTCCGTCAACATTTTGGCAAATTGAAAAAGTTCCTCTTTTACCAGTAATATTCCTTTTCCACGGTTATCGTATTCAACAGCTAACACATAATGTCAAACACAAATAAAATCTTAATTTCTGAACTTAAATCATTAAAGATATCATTAAATAAAAAATATATACACTTTTCATTACAATATTTCAACTAAAACGTAAAACAAGTGGTTGGATATACTTGGTGCTTAGCAAACTTTGAGTAGTAAATAGGACAAATTAGGACCCCACACCCCTTCCTACACACCACATACTTTCATTTTTCCTTTGTGACCCGCAGTCACTGATCCATCTCCTCAGTAAAATTTCGGTCTGCCGCTCTTTAAAAATTTCGAATCAGACACTGCGAAGGAAATCAACATTTTCGGGAAAAGCGTGCATCGACCGTCTTCTTTTCACTCACCACTTCTAAGTGGTTGTATGTGGGCATTCTGGAAACGATATACAAGTTCTCCAGTCGAAATTACATCATGTGAACTTACGATAATGATATTGTCATTGATGTTTACCGCATGAGCTGATCTCTTTTTCCGACTGATTCTGAAAAAGTAGTAACACACTTTCGTTCCATAATATTTCGAGAGTTGGTCGACGTGTACGCACTGTTATTCTAACTCTGGTGCCATAAACAACAATAGAAATATTAAAATATAACTGGTTTATTTGCCAAAGAGGATTTTAGACCATTGCAAATTTTATACTGAGTCATGCTTGACACAAAGGATTGTTTTTCATTTTTTGTTTGCCACTGATCTCTTATTTTCTTTGAAAGTCCGCTTTTTATTCTACAAGGCGGGGAGGAATATGGTACCAGGAAGCCTTAAATGGCCATATCTTATGTTCCTCAAGCGCCTTAAGAAACGACTTGAATCCTGCGTTTATTTTGGCGCCCCTATGCTAAGGACTCCGAACAATCCATATCGTACCTAAATTCTTCTGATTAACCAGCTTTGCCGTGATCTGAATCCTCAGCGCAAGCGGTGTTATTATGTAACGAACTCAATACATTTTTTAATTAAATTCTCTTCTAGAACACTTCAAAATATATGCATCATTCGGCGACGGGCGGGGGCGTGTCGGGCGGGGGGGGGGGGGGGTCTTTTTTGAAGCTCTTTTTTTTATCGCGATGATATTGGAAGCACCGTTTATATTCTGAGCCATTTAGACATCATGCATCGGGTTTTTGATCGACTGCTGCGTCGAATCCCCAATTCGTCCAATTAATCAATTTCCAAGACACGGTTCAGACCCAATGTATTTATTTCTTTTTATTTGAGTTTAACGACACTTTCGACAGTCAGGGTAACCTTGGGTCGGGCGGTTCCACGGGTGGAGGAAGCCAGAGTACCCGGAGAGAGTCATCAAGCAACGGCGACCAACTGTTAGTCTCCCCAACGTACTAACTCCACACAAGCATGGTTACCATTGGTTGAAGACAGGTGCACCCTCGATGTGCAGTATGCCTTAGTACAAAGCGCCACCGTGCCCCCATGTGGGCAATGTGATTAAGTGCCTTGCCAAGGGCACAACGCAGTTACACCTGGCGGGGATCAAACCGCGATGCCCCCAATCCCAATTTACCGCATTTATAAATCTCACTATAAACTGCTGACTCGGTGGAGATCATCTATTTCTCAAATAAGAAGAGTGGAGTAGCGGAAAATCTTGTGTCTCCCCCCCCCCCCCCACACACACACACACCCACACCCCGCGAGATAGAGACGGGGGCCCTTTCATAATGGTGGCTGCCTTTTAAAACGGGAACAAATTTAGTGTTGTTACCGTGCACAGCATACAGGATTTCACGTAGTACATACGCCATAAATTAAATGAAAGTATAGCCTATAGGATCGATTCTAAAAGTACGACTCTGTAGATTTTTTGCTAACAAGTTTAGTAAATAAACCTCTCGAGTGCCCCACGATGTCAATGAACAAATAATCAATAATTCAGTAAAGGGCGCGGTCACTCCACCTTAATTCTAATCGTAATCTGGTTTGCTATTTAAACAACACTTAAATTGGATACGGCGTGTTCAACTCTCGTTTATGGTGATGTTGAGACTCTTTATTCGAAGTATCGAGCATGCGCGGAATTTAATGTATTCGAAACATGCAATCTGTTTGCTATTTATTGTTCGTTGATGGGTTGTGAGTATATATCCATAGAATGGGCGCTGGGCTCGAATAATGGATTTTATAGGCAGTATGTACTTTGGATCTCCTCCCATTTTGGGCTACATTTAAAATATTTCGCGTGGTGACTTCAAACTGAAACATATGCCACTAGAGCTGTAAACATAGAAAAAAACTATTCGCACTCTGGTCCAATTAGAGGGTGAGAATTTATTATGGCGGAATAGTTGAACTTTTTCACATGGAGGGAAAGATGGTTCCTCTACGCGAAACAATCGCAGGTAGGTGTCGAACCACACAGTCCCTTGTATACGGGGGACCAGTAGAGATATATAGACAATAAACATATAGTGTGTTTTTATATCTGTGTTATACAACGAGTTGAAATATGGTTTATTTTTTCGAGGCTTCGCCGAGAAAAAATAAACCATATTTCAACGAGTTGTATAACACAGATATAAAAACACACTATATGTTTATTGTTTTTATCTGATAACAAACAGACACCAGTCACGTGCGTCTACCCGACTTATATATGCTTCCCACGGGCCTCCAAAGAAAACCAGTCTGCGAGACAAAAGAAATAGGACAAGACGCATAGATTTGTGTCCCTTACATTACAAAATCGATGACGGCGATTGTAAAGTGCGATTGCACTTCTTGCATCATGTAACTGCGCTGGAACAAAATAAATTTCAACTATTTTATTAACAGTAACAAAACGGTGTTTCAGTAGAGTTATTCTTTTTTTGACATAGTTCCAGTTTTCTTCCGTGTTTTATGCTGTAGTCCCAATATAACAAATAATTTTGCGTTTGTTTACAATTTTTACGAAGTGTTTTTTTTTTTCAGGTAGAGCAGACGAACTTTTAATTAGCGCAGTTCCGCGAGTACTTTTGATCGAGGCCGTGACTATAAATAGTTCGCAGTCGCCGCATACTAATTACTATTAACATTCAAGTAATTTCTACAATGTTTTGAAGCAAAATTTTAGGTTGCCTTTATTGAAGCAAAATAAATAAGAAATGACACCATCAGAGGATTTTGACAAAGTGCAATAAGCGTACAATTAAAACCTGCCCTGTGATATAACGATGTTTCATGAATGAATGAATGAAAATGGAATTGAAAGAGGTCAGAGGTCGTTCGCATAAATTATAATTATATACAACACCCGTTGTATATACTTCAAGTATACACAACGGTTGTTATACTCTATGGTTATCAGATAAAAATGATTATTCATTATAAATCGTTTTTCCTCAAGAATTGGTAATTATTAACATCGACAGATATGAACCAGGCTAGAGTTGTCCCCCTTTAACACGTTATGAGTCGCAACTAGTTTGGTCGCATCGAATCTCTCAGCGGTTCACCGAACTCAGTCAGGGATATTGGTGTGGCGAGGCATAATGGACTGACTTGACACTGGTGGCGTTTTTGTATGATGAGGAATTAAATATGGCAAAAAGTAAGGGTTGGGTGGATGACGAGAAGAAAGAAGAGTGTTGTACAGATAATTCACCGCAAGATAAGATTCAGAGTCCAAAGCGGAGATTCGTCAAAGTGAGAAAACAGATAGTTCAGCTGACCGAATGTCGCGGCTTTCCTAGCGGTGAAGTCGATACATTTGGATACCTGAACTAGGAGGAGAGGAAGTTTCGGACTTTGTGAAAAGAATGTAAACAATAACACGGTCAGAAATCTGAGAACATATTTTGTAATTATTTGTTTTGGTTTAATCAATAAAGAGGTTAAAATTTGATAACCCGGTACCGTTACATCAATGAAGTTACCTCGGACTGATATCTCGGGCGATATAAAACTAACCAAGCAATAACTGCTATATATTTTAAACCAAAATAAATAATTACAAAATATTTTCAGTTATTTCCAAATGCAACAAAATACTGCATTTTGATTGGCTGAGAGGTACGGTTTAATTAATTCACAGTAGCTTTTTTTTTACACCGTGGTTAACCACAGTGTAAAAACAAGAATACACAATAGCAGGGTATATGGATAAAATAAGTACCCATTTTTAATTATCAATTCATACCTTCTGCTCGGTGATGTTAGAACGAAAATAAAAATTCAGGAAATTAAATATTTATGTGTAATAATATATTACAGATATGGATGTCATTGTAACTGGCTCATTGAGCCAGTTCCAATGACATCCGTATTTGTCTGGTTTTGTAAAGAAACTTACAACGTACAAATTTTTCTGTCAGTTTTTCCCACAATTTAGGTTAAAGTATTAAGTACACCAAAATTCTTGGAAATAAATCCGTTATCCTTGTGTTTTCCAGGGTGTATGGGACTTTACATCGGTCTGGGAACTCATACACCCTTCGGCTTTGCCTCAGGGTGTATGAGTTCCCAAACCGGTGTAAATTCCCATACACACTGGAAAACACAAGGATAACTAATAATATGTCTTCTCTTCTCGTCTCCGAGATATCAGCCCGAGTCTGAACGTCTCGGGCTAATAGGAAGCTACCTCGGGCTGATATCTCGGCCGATTATGAAACTAACCAAGTAATAACATCTAAGTATCTAAACTTGACTCCATAATTTTGCTGCAGTCACGAGATGCTATGATAGATATTAAGGGCAACCTTAAACACAAAGAATCACAAACCTAACCACCAGTACCTGAAGAACAGTGCAGATGCCAGCACAATACAAACTCTCTTATGTTTTTCACCATAGAATCCTGCCACAAGCTCTTGACTAGATCTTAGAGAGAACTTTGAAACAATTATTGCGATGGACTAGTAACATCATCGGAAAGAGGTGGATAACTTTTCTTGCAGGTGTACTAACTACAATATACAGGGTGAAATGGGTATAAATATACGACAACTTTGTCGAATAAATTCCTCACAGTAAGCATATACACGCACTGTGTACTGGACATGCATCCTTCAACTTTACTGTTGGGCACTTTACAATATCAAAAGACAGTGACAAAATGGTTATTACCCGCCCCAATGGCGCAGCAATATACCTCAAGTCAGATCACCCGGATGTAATACCCCCCTACCGCTATCAAATGTCATTCACGTTTAACTCATTGAAAGCACAGACACCTTAGATCAACTGATGATTCAAGTGATAGGCATTTTAACCCTTTACCCAATGAAGACGATATCAAATTTTATTATTTTAAATATAATTTTTTTAAATTTTTCAAAAAATTTCTACAAAACCATATCATGTGACCCCTCATTGGAACGAGCTCAATGAGCTCGTTCTAATGAGGGGTTACATGATATGGTTTTGTTGAAATATTTTGAAAAAAAATTTTTTTTCAACTGCTCAATTTGCATATTACGAGGGCGGATACGTGAGATTCGTTAGGTAAAGGGTTAACGGGCGGTGCAGAATCCTAATTCGTCTTGATGATTCGGTTTGAGGCACTGATTCGGGAATTCTGAAATGAGCGCGACGTTCTCAAAATCCCACAGGATTCTCCCGTCTCATTGAACTCTTTTGAAAGTAATTTTGAAACCGGAACCTCATTGAACTCTTATTCTTTCATTGAATCTCCTGTACAGAAGACCTGATGGTAGAAGAGGGTGTGCTTTCGAAAGTACGTTGATTCCGTTTCTCGAATATTTCACTTTTTTGATTGACTTGCTCACCAATGTTCACACTGGCCCAAATTCTTTTTGGTACCAAGTGACTTTTTGTTCGGTGCCAAATGAAATATTTTAGTGCCAAATGGACTCTGATTCTAAATGAGGATAAATTGACCATGTATCGTCCTTTCAGTGCAACAAGGTGCCATCTGTAATGGTTTAGCACCTTGTTGCGCTCAAAGTACGAAATTTTTGTTTTGTGTTACCTGGTTCCTTTTAGTATTTTAGTTGACAAAGACCACAAATGAAAAATAGATAACAAATTAATTAATTAATTAATAAATAAATTAATTAATAAATTAATAAATTAATAAATTAATTAATTCATAAATTCATAAATAAATAAAAAGGCTATTGAAAGGACTATTATTCATGTTGACAAAATAATTTCATGAATATTATTTACTCACTGATTCGTATCCACCAGACTAATAGTTGGCGGGGCAAAGATGGGTAGAGAGATCTGATTGGTCGTATGATCCTAACTGAGTGATCTGATTAGTCGTGCCTTCCTTGCACAGACGTGAAATGCTTCTGGGTATTCGGAACATGAGTAGAGAGAAGAAGGCTAAAATAGTAACAAATTAGGTACAAACAGTTGTAGGGATGACATGTACTTATCATAAAGCGGAGAAAGTAATGACGGAAGTGATAGTTGCAGTAGTTGTTCTCTCACCAAAGAGCTGAAAGTGGTGACTGGAGGCAATGGTATCCAACATTGCATTAGGGCCCCTAACACAGTAGCCCAACAACAACAGTTTATGTGATCTAGTCCTCAGCAGCCCCTATAGTCTTAAAATCACTGGTCGCCGGAAGTTCACAGATTACCAGATGAGTCGTCTAGTCGAACTGGTTGTCGTACAAATCAACATTATGGTAACAACTATTGTGCACATTTGATGGCGGTTGATTGCCGGTGATTCCATTGGTGGGCGGGTCGTTTTGGGTGATTTGGCATGCCGTTGAAGGGGACTTACACTCAAACCCCTTTGTTTATAGCACCACGTATACCTTTTAGCAACATAGAAACCAAGATGTCGGCCTCCTGCATACAAACTGTACCACGGAAACACGTGTAGGCTGAACAACACGCACTTCGCTTGCGCAGTACAACAACCTAACCGCATGGTGATGGTGTCACAACATGGCCTCTGTAACACGCTACCATGTGAACAACCTGACACACAGACTTAGTAGCGTGTCGTCTGTCTGTTGTTATTGTGTCATGGTAGGAATTAGATTCTGATAAAATCTGATTGATTGATTGATTGATTGATTGATTGATTGATTGGTTATTTCATAGCATACATATATACATAGATTATCAAACAATTATAGTACAACGATAACGCAGACGCATACTGTCGGGACATAACGTACTGTTAAAACTAGAAGTCCTGTCACGAAATGCGCACAAATAGCACGCTGATCTGCGCGTTAATGTACGCGTTATGGCCATAGTAAAGCTATCAAATTCTGTTCATATGGCCTGTGCACAAGCAATGTTTCAGCCAATGGACCTCCGGGTAACCCCGAGGTCCATTGGCAGAAACACTGCATGTGTTTGCTATGAATAACCAGGAGAATCTGCCGTGCTTTGGATGCCATTCGTTATGGCAATTGCGCACAACTCCAACGCGCAATTAAGCCTAGACAGGACTTCTAGTTTTAACTGTAGGCAGATTGACTGTCTTCCCATTATCCCCGATTTATATCACATTGCCACATCGCGCCGGACTTGCATCCATGTGTAACTATTTTTCACCTTATAAAGGGAGTACGGTAAACAGAGCAGCAGGTCCGACTAGGAAATTTAGGATAGCCCATGCGAAGCGACATAAAAACAAAACTTTACGAATTAATTTGGTACATGATTTGAACGAGCTCAGAACTTGATCGAGTTTAAAGTTTGATCAAGTTTATGGCTTGATGGCTGACGTGTGGATAAGTCTGTTTCCCTCTCAATTTCAGGCTGATGTTTGTCATCATTGTAATATGAAGTTCCACTAGACCAGGAAAAACTGGAATCTGATGAAAATTGAAATTCTACCAGTAGTTTGTTTTATTATCATCTGGAAGGTTTATTTCTACTTAGACGGATATCTTATTCAGTTGGTAGTAACTAAACATTCCACGTTTTTTCTACATTAATCTCACATTCTCTTCGTGCTCAGATACGCCCACAAATGTTTGTTGATATACAATTCCTTAGGGTCTCATTCTTGATCAGATTGTGATAGGATTGCGATTGGATTGAGATATATCTAAACCAGTGGATACAGATTTCACGGATACTATATTGCAAAATCAAGACTAACACATGACTTCGAAACGAATATAGCCTATTTAGCTTTTCTTTTTTTATTTTATTGACAGGTGAGATTCAGCAGTGCTGATGAAAGAATGGAAAAAGCGAACCGAGAATTTCGACAGATCGTAACATAGTATCGGGCCGATCCAAATTCGCTGCCTGCTTTTACAGTACTAGAGTTACGTATTTTTACCGCTACAGTTAAAACTAGAAGTCCTGTCATGAAATGAGCGCAAATAGCACGTCGACATGCGCGTTAATCTACGCGTTATAGCCATAGTAAGGCTATCAAATTCTGTACATCTGCCCTGTGCACAAGCAATGTTTCAGCAAATGGACCTTCGGGTAACCCGGAGGTCCATTGACAGAAACTTTGCCTGTGTTTGCTATGAGTTACCCAGAGAACCAGCGGTGCTTTGGATGCCCTTCGATATGGCAATTGCGCGCAATATCTACGCGTAATTAAGCCTAGATAAGCGCACAATTCGTGACAGGACTTCTAGTTTCAACTGTATTATAATTTACCTCAGATATATTACATTGTTTATCAGTTTGATAACGAATGCCAGCTATTGTTCAGTCTACTGCATTCAAATAAAAAACTTCAACTAGAGTTTAAAGTTGTTGGATGGGAGGGATTCCATTTCTTTCTGCCATACGTAGAACATGTGACTAAATCCAGTTTCTACTCTCAGAAAGTGAGATAGAATCCCCACAGCATCTGGTTCTTTCTTTATTATGACATATCAATAGTACATCTGGATGTTTCGTGCATAGTTTGGAGGACATCGCTGGAAGACATCGGAAATGGCGACATAGTCACGTGGTAAGTTACGTTATGTGTAGGTGCATACTCGGCCATGTTGTGACGTCATTTCCGTGATCACATGCTATGTCAATGCGCGTACGTAGCGTGTGATGAGGTGGCACATGACCCCCATCTTGTCCACTAGCCGTGTTGTGACGTCATGTCGACAGTGAGACGTGATGTCAATGCTCAGGCGCAGCGTGTTGTTAATATGGAAACACACTTTTCCGTCATCAATCTTCTTAACAGGAAGTAGCCATCTTGATGTCTGTGGTCATACGTGGTTGATATGTAACCGAACGTCTTCCAACAGAACGTGTATTATGAGGGGGTGTTCAATTGAACGGGAGTATATCTAATAATCACAACCGTTCCCCGAATAGTGTAGCGTGGCATTCTGGACGGCTGTGGGAATTTACTATAGGAAAACAATCCTATGTTAATTTCCAATTACCCATTAAGGAGGTGTGATGGCATTCTGGTCTATTATGATAATTAACTATAGAAAGGCACTCTGGACGACAAAAAGGCATGCACTCTGGACGATTTTTGGTCAATGATCAAACATCTTCCAGAGTGCCTAGCTCTTTGTCGTCATCTAGAGTGCCTTTCTATAAATTGTAGTGAATTCTCATTGGGGTCCCAAATGCCAGACGCCCCCCCCCCCCCCCCCCTTCGGAGACTACCACTTTTTATTTTTGCCTGCAGGGTTGTCTATGGGGAAATTCGGTGTTATAAAGTTATAAGAGTCCTATAAGTTTCCCCCCAAAATTATGTGAGACTGTCCTCGGGATATCGCTGATTAAAACAACAAACAAACAATCACTCACCGTTAGGGTGATGGAAATGTGATACTCATTTTTACGCCAGAGTGGCTCCAGGGTGGTCTATGGGGAAATCTGTGTTAAAAAGTCATGTCAGTCCCTATAAGTTTTCCAAAATATTTATGCCAGACTGTCCTCGGGATATCGCTGATTGATACAACAAACAATCACTCACAATAAGGGTGATTGAACTGTGTTTCTCAGTTCAAGGCAGACTGTTTTTTAGGATATCGCTGAAGGATACAATAAACAAACAATCACCCACAGAAGGGGGGAGGGGCTGGAACTGTGTCTCTCTTTCTGAGACTTTTTGTCTGCTTTAGTGTGTGTGTCTATATTTTAGACACGTTTTTTTTTTAAAATGTGATCAGATATTTCTCTTTCTAATAACTTGAGGTAGCCCTGGAAAGAGCTTTTTTACACTGTCGTGGTCAATGTGACCACTTATCCATTCTCTTCGAATATATTCGAGTTCCATTTAAATGTACACCTTTTATATTGGATGGAAAAATGGGTGGCTTTTTGATGTGTTCAGCATTTGGAGAGCTAGTAATAAGTCATTTACGTGGTTTTGGACCAGGTTTTTGCCGTTGTGGAATTTGTATTGGATTCTCTTCTATCATCTTGAATTCTTCTGGTACTATACAGTCCTCTGCTGATGGGACTGTTTGGTTGTGACAAAATTTCATTTCTTGTTTTGTTTTTGAAATATCCTTCAGTTTACCTTCACCGCGACCTGTTGTAGTAGTGATTGAAGCCGATTCACTCGCTATGGATTTTTCTTTTTCATCTTCTGATGCTAGTATTGCATGATCAATGCTTATTAAATCGTCAAAGTCCGATAAAAAGTTGAGCTCTGTCATATTTTCTTGACTTAACCCTTTACCCAACGTAACGGCCAAAACCGGCCAGCGTTGTTCTCAAAAATCGTCAATTAATTTTCATTATATTTTCATTTTTTGTCTCTAAAACATAGGTTATGACCCCTCATTGGAACGAGCTCGTCGAGCTCGTTCCAATGAGGGGTCATAACCTATGTTTTTGAGACAAAAAATGAAAAAAATTAGGTATTCAAGAATTTATTTTGCAAGTGTCGTCTGCTTTTCATGTTAGGTAAAGGGTTAACAAATACAATCATCACTTATTATTATTATTACGTGGAATTTATAGGCAAAGCAAGCTGTCATTCGGATCAAAATATCTCCAAAGAACGCTCAAGTATTATTTGCTTTAAGGCGGGAGGAAATCAATCATTTACGACGTTTACTGTCACGTCGTTGGAGTATGTATAAGGCTGAAAACTGGAGAAGGTCAGTTATTATAAGTTATTGTGGTGAACTGACGGTAACATGGTCTGAGGTTTGCGGCTTGGGGCTTATGTTCAAACGAGATGCGAAGCGTCGAGGTTGAACATACGCTCCGAGCAGCAAACCTGCAAACATCAGACCATGTTACCGTCAATTTATCACAATAACGTAAATGTTCCAACACGATCCTACCCACAGCCCAAAACTTACATCGTGAAACACTAGAGGCTTATTTACTGAACTTGTGATCGTTAAAAGTTGCCTTGTGCAGGGCTACTTTTAACGATCACAAGTTTAGTAAATAAACCTTTCGTGTACCCCATGACAGCAGTGAATAAACAATCAATAAATCAGATAAACTCATTCCATCTTAGTTCAAATCGTAAATTTGTTTGTAATTTAAACAACACTTCATTCGGAACACTGCCTGCTACACGTGCGAAGAATTCAGAAAAATGAAGCGGCTTGCTAGTCACTCCGTTGATGACACAATTACGAAACTGGCGACGTCATTTCAAATATTTCGCGTTATGACGTTATACGGTAACATTTGCTACTGGAGCCGTAAGCATAAAAGAAACTACGGCAGCTTTCATCCAATCAGAGGATGAGGATTTTACTCTTATTGGAACATTACTTGATACTGAACAAAACCATGAGAATACAGCTATTCATAGAGACGAGGATATCGTGGGAGAGAAATGGAACTGGAAGAGGTGGAATGAAGCGGGAACCATCCATTACTATTCCAAGAAATAATTTACGTCGACTTTCAAGAAGGGCTGGAATCAAGAGAATTTCATCATTAGTATTTGATGAAGTTCAACAAAAATTACAACGATTTCTACAGAATGTTTTCTGGGGCCTATCCTATAACCGATTCTACAAGTACATATTTGTAGTATTTGGCAAAAATCACACAGACAAGTGGGAGCACGTCTTATAAAGCCACAAATACACATGAAAATATACAATTGTAAAATCTGCTTGTAAATTTCGTACTTGTAGAAATAAAATATTTCTGCTCATCCTATGAAGCAAATCAGTGTAGGTGAATATACTTGTGAATTCAGAAAAAAATTTAGACACCGAGAAAGATGTGTAAATTCCGCCCACCTCAGTGGCGAATCCAGCTTTTGGTTAGCGCTGCGCCCACCCCCACTCCTCCCCCCACTTCTCGTTTCAAGAAGTTTTCTTGAAACTGGAAGTTGAAGGGGGTGGATGAGCGCTAATTATCCCCACAGTATCATGTGCAGCAGAACACGAGCCATACCGTGGCGAGTTGGAAGACAGTATGAGAGGGGGTGTCCCCTCTCAGTTTGGTGGGGATCGGAAGGTGTATGTGTGTGTGTGTGTGGGGGGGGGGGGGGGGGCTCCCCAAGGAAAATCGTTAATAGAATGAGCGCCAAATCGCGTGTCTCTCAGCGATTCTGAGGCCAAAATGACCGACTGCCCGGTGGGGCCAAATCTTAGAAATAATTACAATTGTAGCTTAATACAATTGTATATTTCACATGTCGTTACAAGTCAGTAATTCGGGTTACAAGTGTATTATATGACGCACAAATTCGTCCCTGTGTAATTAAGTTACTACGAAAAAAAATGGAATGCTTCGAGAAATAAATCAAATCTCTGACCTAATCTGTGTTGTCTCATTCAAAACCACCCCACCATGCCTGCACATATTAATTCCATATGGGACTGTATGGGATTAGAGAGAAGCTCGGGTCCATTGCGGACACATATATAGCATATTAGGTCACCAACAAACTGTGTATCAAATATATCTTACCAACTACTTCGCCTTTACACCAAACAACAACATCAACAATAATAAAAAATGAGAATCCTCACAATTTGTTCACATGTGTTTGCCCGTAACAACAGACACTCTCCCATCAATTGTAACAAGGCAAAGCCATGCAGCCTGAATAATATCAATTGGAGGATAACATGACACACATTTACAGAATATAAAGCCTGTTGTCAAAGCTGCATTTCAGAACAGATATGGGCTTCCAAAACTCGATCAATCAACGTGAAGGAGTTATCGTCTGCCGACATTGTGAGTAACCAATGAACAAAAGGGAGACATCTCATGGCTATCGGCGTAAATTGAGCTTGACAAGTTTGCAGTATATAGTTTCATATGCAGTTTTCATGTGGCGTTTCTCAACCAATGAAAAGCTCAGATACTTGTAGGAGGTAAGATATGTCTACACAGCGGCTACCAATATGCCCCCGGAGCCACAAGAATTGCATATACGATATCAGAACAGTGTTCTGTGATACAGTCCGCACTGTAATGCTGTGGTTGCAGTGTATTTGACGAGGGTGTCCCGCTACAAACAAACTACACCCAATGAGTCAAAATGCGCCCGGTATTGCAGAACAATCTGTGTGTAATATTCTATTTATTTAATATCTTCCTATCAACCCATATCGACAATCAAGCGTCAAATCCGCCAGAAAAATTAAATGTTTTAAAACATTGATATGATTGGAAGAAGCTCGACGAGCTTGTTCCAATGACATCCTAATATATATGGCGTCATTAAAAAAGTTAAATAATAGTTTTGAAAATTTTGAAGTAATAAAAATGTTAACCCTTCCAACGGATTTGTCCTGAACTGTTCAATAGTTATTGAAAATTCATCAAATTGAGGCATGGCTGAGTGAGTCGCCCATGCCTTGATTTTATTACATATTCGATAACAATTGAACGCTACATGGTCAGAACAAGTTTGCAATTTCCATTTTCAAAATTGCTGAATTTAAAAGAAAGATATGAGCAAAAATGTATGGCATCGGCTATCGGAGCATTTGTCCCCTTCACCCCATATTTATAAGGATTGTCCGTTCAAACAGGGGCGTGGCTAAGGTGTTATATCTGGTGTGTGTGTGTGGAGGGGGGGGGGGGGGGGGTAGGAGAGGCTAGGCAGTTTTCAGAGAGCCAACCATGATATTAGGAAGATCGTTGTAGGGTTTCGGGGTCCTCCTCCAGGTACTATGACCATTCTATTCAGAGAAGTGGGTGGATGGAGTAACGACCGGATGGCATTCGTTAGGACCAGACACCCTGCCCCACGCCCCCTCCCCCCAAGAAAAATGTCCAAAAATTATCACTGTAATATCAAATCTGAGGCAATTGTATCTTGTGTAGCTCTATCGTTGAGGGCATTTTTGGGCTCTGTTACGTAAAACTTGCAATGGGCCAATGTTTTTGTTTTGTTTTTTTTTTTTTTGTTTTTTTTTGGGGGGGGGGGGGCAGTGAAAATCTTACGAGGTCATCATGAGCCCCAGCCCTCCCCTCCACTGCGTTCAAATGGTACAGGAAAATCGCCATTAAGAATTATGTTAACATGTATCTTGGGACCCCAATATACGTATCCGTATCATGAAGTACTTTCTTTTACGATTCAGTTTAATATTAAAAAAATACATGAACGATGTATTTTTATGTATGAAACAAGGACTTTAACGAAAATGCTGGTGCGGCTGCTCCCGTCTTGTTCCATCAACTTGAAGCCCCCGTGAGGATAGTGTTCCTGTCATCCCGTTGATCTGCTACATCTTCATATAAATCGGCACCAGCATCGGCAAACTTTAAACATAAGTTATGCAACATAACAGCACATTGCATTGCATTTGAGGCTTCTTCCATTTCATGTAGTCTGATGCCTGCTTTCAGAGCATAAACACGTTGCTTGATAACACCGTTACACCGCTCAATCGGATTTATTGTTTTCTTGTGTGCTCTGTTGAATTTCTCTCGTGCATTAACAGCATCGCCTGGAGACGGAGTTATCAACCATCTGTTGCAAGAGTATCCACTGTCTCCCAAAATGACCGCCCCCGGAAAAGGTCTTCTGTCGTTCAACTCAAACGCTTGCCAGAGTGATGATTCCGAAAACACATGCGAGTCATGCCAGCGCCCGGGAGATCGACTGGAAGAGAAATAAACATAAAGATCGGGTCCGCATACCAATGTCACATTAACGCTCTGCGTGTGATGCCTATTGATATAACTTTTCTCGTCACTTATGGAGGGGGGGGGGGGGGTTAACTAACACGGGTGTTCCATCTACAACCCCACAAACGCTTGTGATTCCACCTATTTCTCTGAACTGTGCTGCAACTCGAAGGCTGTCTTCAGGCCAAACAATTACCTCCGGTCCAAGATCATAAACTATAGGGATCAGTTTGTGAACACTACGATTAACGGTATCTTTTCCGATGCCATGACAGTCCTGTATTACATGGTGACAGCCATTTGTCCCAAGGAAGTGCAGGATACCAGTATCTGCTGTCGTGCGGTTAACGGAAAATTCCTGTTTGTATTTGGTGCCAGAAGCAAACCTATTTTCTCTTCCAAATAATCAACTACTGGCTCCGCCACTCGATACCGCTCGCGGAACTCCCTTTCGGAAAGCATATCAAACCTTCTAGTTTGAAAAACTCTCGATCTGCGGGGAATATCTCCGCTGTCAAGTACTGCGAAATCAATTTCTTCGTCGGACGAATACGCCATTGCTGATCAGTATAACATGTGGTGCATGTTTTACAAGTACATATATCAATTTACACACCTTTCTCCGTGTGTAAATAGTTAGCTGAATTCACCAGTACAATTACGCATGTAGGTTTGTGAATTAGCTTTATAGGACGAGCAGAAATATATTTCTACAAGTAAGGAATTTATAGGCAGATTTTACAATTGTATTTTCCCATGTTTTTTTTTTTTGGCTTTGTAGGACGTGCTTACAGTTTGTGTGTAAGTTTTGTCAAACTTAATACTATGAATATGCACTTGTAAAATCGTTAATAGGATAGACCCCTGCAGCTGGTGTGGACTGCCGGGCAACTGCAAATACGAATTCTCTGCCCCTTATCCCCCACCCCGGTCCTCATGCCACTGGTATTCTCATGTGTAAGCACTCCCATACGAGATATCAGTCTCAAATAATAGTTTTATGCAAGATACTAATACACGCATGACATGTAATGCATGATTGTATCGTCGACCAGCAAAATTTATCTCTGCCCAATAACACGGTCCTCCAGACACAACACAATAATATTGACAAATGCATCCCATTGTGATATTAATTACAATTACACAGCGGTGGATGTGTGCGTCCTATAGTCCTATAACACACGTGTAACTGGTATTACTGACCTGTAAAGACATGCGAAATATACAATTGTAGCAAACTACAATTGTAATTATTTATAGGATCGGCCTCCGGTATACCATCCGGTACACAATTAAGACGGGATGAAGAAGCCATTTTACTGGAGATGATGTTAACAGAGGATGTAAAAAGAATGGAATAATTATGCTAGGTTGGCAATTAAAGAGAGACACAAAGCAAAGGCCATGTTCATGGCCACACATATTTGTAAAAGAGAAAAGTCTTCATATACACGCTTGGCAGTTTCGCACTTCAGTCTTGGCGTCAATACCTCTTTCAATTCAAGATGTGTAAACCTTATATTTACCACTTGTTTTGACAATCTAAGTTTTTTGCATTGCAGTGAAAAAAACTGAATGTATTCACTTGTAATCACATTAGTATGGGATGATTTACATACTTTGTAATTTTAACCACCAAGTAATGCATTTCAAAAGAAGTAATGCAAACTAGAAGTTGTGTGGCACAAAAGGTTTTGTTTTTCAGAAATTGTGCATTGTACAAATTCTGAAAGCAAAAGCTTACGTGTAACACAAATACGTTTTGCATTGTACACAAGTTTCTTTCGAAAGAAAATAAGTTTGTTGTGTTGCAAAAACGATTTGTATGGCACATAATTTTTTTTTTAGAACCAAAAAAAAAAAAAATATGTGAAACACAAAAAAGTTTTTGCAATACAACAAATTTATTTTTATAACATGAAATTATTTTTACCTGCAAGAATATTTTTTTTGGAAGAAAATAAGTTTGATATATTGCAAAAACTTTTTTTTGTGTTACACATAAGGTTTTATTGTTTTCAGAATTTGTGCATTGCAAAACCAAAAAAAAAAAAAAAAACTTATGTGCGACACAAAAATTTTTTCGCAGAACATCAATCTTATTTTCCTTTGCAAAACTATTTTGTACATTCCAGAGATAAATGAGCATCATTCATTACTTTTCCTGAATATTTTGTAATACAATTCCGTTGTGTTTCATGTTCTGAATGCCACTTTTTGATTGTCACTTTTCAATTGTTCATTACAGTTGCGTAGCCAGGCTCGATACTCTTGATTTATTGTCATTAGCTTTACGCTTTACACTTTCTTGAAACTTTCATTGGTGGTGGTTTTCTCTCTGGAAATATATCATCATCTGTTTTTGTTTCACTTGTTATATCAATATTATATAACATAGTATCTGTTCCCTCATCAAAGTCTGGTAACACATTATCAACAGTCCGATTTGATGAGGTATTAGTATTGTGATATCCAGTGCAGAAATCTTTCATTCTATCTGCTCTGGATGAATACCAAACCCTGTGGTAGGTGTTTGTAAAGCTGGTGTCCCCTACATTGATTGATAACTTATTTTTTTCCATTCTCATTCATTAGTTCAATGTCCTTTTTCATGAGAGAAAAGGCATGGTCCTCTATTAGGGCATGTGTTAGCCAAATGTTTGTTGTCTCTACAAAAGTAACACTTTAGCTCTTTAGGTTTTTTCGTCAACTCGTCAAGTTCATTGATAACAGTTCTTGCTCCACGCAGTGTACTAGGCATCATCTCATAAAGTTCGCCCACAGGTCTTCTTACTTTGACTGTAATGAAGGGTTTGGAGTAACTACTGTTTGGATCACTTGCTTTTCGTGTCTTGGATCTCTCATTTTGTACATCTTTTGGGGCAGTGCGAAATTCAGTCTTAACCTTTTGATGATCTAAAGCAAATGTGAAGAAACCGGGGGATTGGTGATCTTTTATACTCTTCTATTAAGAAATGTTTATGTAATTATTGAAATTATCCTTATGCATTTGTCACATCGCACTGGAAATAATGCAAATAATCTAATTGTTTGCATCCATTATATTTTGCTTCCAGTGTAGTGTGGGGAATGCTTATGGTTTATTTCAACTAGAGGGGGTATCAGTACCCCGTAGCTCACCAACAGGTGGCCAATGTAAGGGGTGGTTGGAGTAAAAAAAAATGTTCAAAACTTGCACACAAAAGTCCAAAATTAAAGAAAATAAGCAGCTAAAGGGTTAAATAATATAATAACCCCTAAGAAGCATGCTAACATAAAATAGGAACCATGGCAATATGCTACAAGGTAAGTCTCCACTTTGAAAAAAAGAAAGACAAACCTTAAAACCTGCACATAAAGGTAAAAAAAGTATCACATTTGTTTCAAAGGGTTAAAATTTAGAAAAATACCCTGAAAATATTACAATAACAGCGTGGCAATATGCCAGTGAGATAAAACTCCACTTAAAACAAATATCAAAACCTGCACACAAAAGTACAAAACTTGCACAGAAAAGTCCAAAATTAAAAAAAATTAGCAGCTAAAGGATTAAATAATATAAAAATAGCCCAAGAAGCAACCTAACATAAAATAGGAACCATGGCAATATGCTACAAGGTAAGTCACTACTTGGAAGAAAAGAAAGCCTGCACATAAAAGTAAAAAAAAGTATCACATTTGTTTTAAGGGGTTAAAATTGAGAAAAATACCCTGTCACAGTAACCACAATGGCAATATACAACTTAAAACAAATATTTTCCAGTATGAAAAAATAAAAATATGACAAGTGTCTACACGATTTCCCTGTTTCTATTTTTTTTCCTTTCACTCATGATATTAGAAAAGTAAATATATTGTTTAGTGATGTGATTGTTGCAAGAAAAACTGCACTTGCAAATAAATTCAAAACAAAGTTTGACAAAATGCTCATAGATGGTGACGAAAATGATTATCCAGATTTGCAAACTACATCACATCAAGATGTAGCAAAATGGGATTAGTATGGTGAATTGTATGCATTTCTTACACTCACTTTTTTGACGCCAGACAAATCTGATTTTTTCATGGCCTTCTAGTTAACAAGAGAATACAGAAGATGAAGAGAAGCTTTGAAAACTACAGTGAGACAGAGAGTGAAATGGAGGGTGTCAGTAGAGAGAGGAAGATTAGAGAATGAAAGGGAATTGTATACAATCCATCCTCAACTGCAAAGAACAACACGGAAGTTCCATTCAAAGTCCCATGTGTGTAGAATAACATTTACAGAAGTTGATGAGAAGAAACTATTTGAAAACCTATCAATGTATTTGGCAGCATGATTGCAGATATCAGAGATAAATATATGATAGAAGAGAATGACCAGATGAGAGTGTCCGTGAACCATCCTACAAAACATTGAATAATCCCTCAAGTTATAGAGAGATAATAAAACATTAATGAAAGATATGACCTGAAATTGCACCTCATAATCCTCCAACTACCAAGTGTTCAGAAACAAAAGCGGTACTTGTGAAAAAATCTTCAAAAACAAAAATGTATCACCACTTTAGTTAACACGTGTAGTGTCAATAACAAAATATGGTGTAAAAAATGTAAATCATGAACCAATGAATTTTGTACAAAACCCAGAGTATGTACCATTAAAAAAAAGATTCCTACAATGACAAATTTTACAGCTTTAAATCCTCCTAAACCCATTCGTGTAATAAAATCTTACTTCAAGTGAAATGTGTCATTAAATGCACTCTTCATACTTATATAAATAGCAATACATTTTATTTGTTTCATTTCGTCCATAGATACTGATAGAGAAGGATGGTGAGACAAATTAAGAAACAAAAAAATCCTTTAGTGAAAAAAAAATGGTGATATGTTATTGTCATTAAGTCAACCTCCTCCAGCGTTTCAAAAAGAAATAATAAGAAAAGCACCTAAGGAATTAATTAATTGTTTGTTAGAATGTTATAATAATCTTTTAAAAAACAATGAACATCTGACACCTAGTCAGAAACAGAAATTTATCCAAAGCATGAACAACAAAAGAAAGTTGGAAAATAGGAATTTGCTGCCAAAATAGGTTTTTTTAAAGCAGATTTTTTGACCCCCATTAAGTTATGATAGAGAAGCCATACAAGGTTCAAACATTATTGATTTTGTTATTGATGTTCTTAGATATCGAAAAGGTTTCAAACCAAGAGGTTGGGAAATATTCAGTTGTGGTTAAGAGATATAAATATAGCACAAGATTTTGTAGGAAATCGTGAACATTGGTTTTGGATGAATAGACAACATACTCATAAGCCAAGCAGTACATATCCGAGTTCTCCTGAAGTTAGCTGGCCAGAGTCTCCATTATCAATATCTCCAATATGTAGAAGTAAGAAAATATATTGGCGTGAAGTTACACCAAAACCATTACAAAAACGTAAATTATATAAATTGAAAATTTTAAACAAGTGGGAGGCCCACAGTTAAAACTAGAAGTCCTGTCATGAAATGCGCACAAATAGCACGTCGATTTGTTCGATAATCTACGCGTTATAACCATAGTAAGGCTATCAAATTCTGTACATATGGCCCATGCACAAGCAAGGTTTCAGCCAATGGACCTCCGGGTAACCCGGAGGTCCATTGGCAGAAACATTGCCTGTGTCTGCTACGAGTAACCAGGAGAACCTGCCGAGTTTTGGATGCCATTCGATATGGCAGTTGCGCGCAATTCCTACGCGCAATTAAGCCAAGATAAGTGCACAGTTCGTGACAGGACTTCTAGTTTTAACTGTATTGAATGATCTATTAAGTGATTTGTATTACAATACAAAATATCCTGCTGGTTATGGTGGTGAACAACAATTGTACAAAGCAGCCCGTAAGAAACATAAATCCATCACTGTCAAACAAGTCAAAGATTGTTTGAAGGGAGGAAGAACAAACCTATGTGGGGAACATTATCAAGACATACAACTACAGTAGGTAGTATTGATCATCAATGGCAAATTGATTTAGCAGATTTACAAAGTTTACAATCCCAAATTGATCATTTTCGTTATTTAGTTGGTGTCATTGATGTATTTTCAAAATATGCATTGGTATTGCTTTCCTTCCGAGACATTAACAAAATCATTTCAGACTATTTTGAAAACTTCTTGTTGTAAACCATTATAATTACAATCTGTTATAGGTTCTGAATTTAAAAATAAGGTGATACAGAAATTTTTTAAGAGAAAAAATATTCATTTTTCGCAACAGAAAATCCTGAAACAAAGGCATGTATTGTAGAATGATTTCCACGTACATTGAAAACACGTATGTGCAAATATTTCACACATAAGCGTAGAATAAAATATATTGATGTGTTACAAAATTATTGGATAGTCACAATCATAGTTTTTTTGGAGTATTCAAAGAACTCCTGCTTCCTTTTCTAAAGGAAATGAAGTAGAAGTTTCTAAACATTTGTGTAGACATAATCTCAAAAGAAAAAAATACATTTTCAAGTGGGGATGTGGTACACATTAAGAGAACCAAACGTACATTTGAAATAGGGTATTTACCAAATTGGACAAAATAAGTGTTTAAAATTACAGATGTGAAACATATAATACCACCTACGTACAAACTTGAAGATTTAGGTGGAGAAAGGACTGATGGTACACTTTACCTTCAGGAAATTCAACATATAAAAGATGATAAAAAATATATGATCGAATCAACTCCTCATAGACAGTCGAGACGTGTGGGTAAGAAAATTATTAAAAATCTTAAAGAACATTGGTAAGGATATCCAAAGAAATTTGATAGTTGGATAGCAGAATCAGATTTTGGATAAAAACACAACACATCATCAAATGAAACTGCATTACCTAGTGAAAGCACAAGTGTTGATGTACAAAATCAGCACAGACAACAATGTAAAATTTGTGGGAATCGTGTTGCAAAAAATCAAGTGACTTATTCTGCACAGATTATTATCATTTATGGTATTATAAGTACTGCCATTGCACATCTTAGTTTACAAAGCCCTGGTAAAGAATTGTGGTTAGTGTCATTAAGTAGTTCTTTAGGATATATTCTTCCAAGTCGATATTTAAACTATTTGAAACAACCACAAGATAAGAAAAATGAATTGATTTTACATAACACCTCTAAGTGATAGTTCTATGAATATGTTTCCAAGTAATACACACTGTTGTTTTCAAACACAATTACTTAAACACATTCATCATGTCCCGATAAAAACGATGGGAAGTAGGTTTAGTTGAAGAGATTATACCTTGAGAGGCAAAATATATTACAGCTGAAGAATCTGTTTTTAACATCATTGTGACAGATAGCAAAATATCGAACTGTATCAATAAAACATCTCTGAAACAGACTATTCACAAAGGTGTTGCTGCTGTTGAATTAAGTATTTTACCTGGTGTCTATGCAAATGGTGGCCATGTCATAGATGCAATGGAATCAGAAATTCATGAAATAACTTGGGAGATATATTTAAAACATTTGATGTATCACTTCATCTGGGCTATTCAGCTTGACAATGCCGTGTAAAACTAGTAGGAAATAGTATCGTGAAAGTGGGTATTGACATGTCACTAGATTTATTACAAAAACTGGAATGTAAAAGTATTTTTCCTGTCATTTTTCCTAACATGGCAAGAGACGCATTTAAATATAACGTGGATTTAAATGTTAATTTCAATCAACTTTTTCTTTATTCTGACATTTCAGATTATACATTTATAGGTGAAACTGAAGCACCTATTTTACGGGTAATACCGTTTGAATCACACAAAATAATGTGATCACATTCACAAAGAATTTTGTAATGTACATTACATACTAGTATCAAATTCTTACTTTGATCAGATTAGTATAAATATAAATGGAAACACTGGTAAACCTATCCAATTTGTAATAAAGCTTCATTTTAGAGAGCAGGACAAATTCCACTTGTTAAAAATGATGCCTGTATCTCGAGGTATACCACGTCAATATGGGTATAGATTAGGTTCTATTTATCATACAGCATTGAGAACAGCTGTACTATTCGTAAAACTCATAGCACAAAATCCATTTCGAACTTTAAAACAGAAGGTTTAAGACATGGTATACAGATGACAAATAACTCTTAGGAAAACGTAAAACACCTAAAAAAAAGTGTTATTCACTCATGGAAAAGATCTTTTGAAATCAGTGGGTGAACTAGGTATAAAAAGACCAAACCGAAAAAAATGGTAGGTCATTCTTCGAAGTTTCTCGAAGAGGAAGGACGCATAGAGCTCCTGTAAAACGAAATTCAAGACCACTTGATATATTTGATTAAATCATGATGTTACACAGATCATGCAAACAGTTTGAAAGTAGTTTTGCTCCAGATAATGTTTCAGCAACACCACGTGGTATAGAAATTATTGGTAAAATTGAACAATTTCCAATAGCATCTTTAAACAATTCTTCACCAAAAGAGTTTTTAATTCCAAGACAAACAACCAAGTGGTTAGATCTTGCAGCATCTACACTTGAAGTTCAGTTTAAAATTACCAAACAAGAAGGGAGTGTTTTGGCTTCAGATAAACAAATTGCTCCCATTAATAATTTTTATCAGAGTATGTTTAGCAAAATTGTTGTCACATTGAATGGCAATCATATCACCAACAATACAGATTTATATCCTTATCGAGGATTTTTGAAGAATTTTTTTAGTTATTCGTTATTCAAAAGATGTGAAAAAAACACAATTTGCTGCAAGTGAAAAAATGGTATTCATATCATCCTGGCACACATACTGAAACTAAAAAAAGTTCCTCTAAGAGAGGTTTGTAAAATAAATAAATTGCTGCTAGTAAATCAGCACAGTTAAGAGGACAATTACACTTAGATCTATTTGTGCAAGAAAAATATTTTCCAAATGTTGTAGAGACGAGGAGTGCACCATACTCCATCTACGTTTTGTCTGATTTATGGTGAACATGAAAAAAAATGCAATTCAAAAAGCGGTATTCAAAATACCAACATTAGATTTCATTCTAAACTTTTAATATAATTTTAATGCACAAATAGTTCATTCAAATTACAAAGGCATGCTGAAATTAAAGCATATATTATTGGAAATGGTCTTTGTTCAAAAATAGAACATCATCTGTTTCATAAACATATACCAAAATGGATTATTCTTGGCTTAGTATCTAATAGAGGTATAACTGGAGATATTGGCACAAATATATATTCCATTTAATTTCCAACATTTTAATTTAAATAAGTTGGAAGTAACAGCAGATGGACAATCCATTAAGTCACGTCCCTTGGAACCACATTCGAAGGTGGACTTTATTTAAATTCATATTTATCATTGTATAAAGCTATGGACTTCTTTGGACAAAATCAAACATTTGACTTATATTTGCAGGGCTATGCAAGAGGATATACTGTTTGTGGTAATGATTTGACACATTATCAGTGCAGTAATTTGCCATTGGCTCATCCTGTAAAATCTGGTAATCTTCAATTGAACTTCAGTTTGCTTAAGCTCTTCAAGAGGTCGTCAACTTTGTCATCTTGGCAAAATTTGATAGTTAGATAAGATAAACAGATTTAGAGAAGTGGTATTTGACTATTAACAGATGAGTCATCGTGAACATGAAAAAAACAAACATTATTTCAAGAATGTTCAGTGATAGAACTGACAAAATCTATTAAAGAGAAAATGAAAGATATCCCTCAAAATGTCAATCACACACAAGAAGATTGATATATATGTACATTGCAGAATGTTTACAGAAACTGTCCAATGACTATACTATATAATCTACACAAGAAAACAAGAGAAATGAATTTATTAGAATATTGTGCTGGTATAGAATTTGAATACACTGCCACAATGACAAACATATGTGGGCAGATCTTGTGAAATACAGGAGGTCATATATTATTCAGCATCTCTTGAAAAATGTCTCTATGCCAGTCCTTTTCAGGGCTAAGAAGATGGACACCATACAATTACAATATATACATGACAGTTCTCAAATGTTATCATTCTCAAATGGAACGGTGTGTTCAAAAGACTAATCAAAATGAAAACCCAAATGCAGACAAACATATATTGTGAACACAGATTCATCAAGAGAACCAGGAGAACATTGGATAGCAATATATTGTAAAGACAATCATTCTACTATCTACTTTGATTTTTATCGTTTACCACCAATGGATAGAGTCATATACAATTTCATAGTGAAAAAAAAATCCAAACATTATTTCAAGAATGTGTCGTGATAGAACTGACAAAATCCATTAAACAGAAAATGAAAATTAACTGTGAAGAATGTCGAACCAACACAACAACATTAATAGATATATACATTGCTGAATGTTTACAGAAAGTGTGTCCAGTGACTATACTATATAATCGACACAAGAGAGAAAGAAAAATAAACTTATTAGTATATTGTGCTCGTATAGACTTTGAAATAGACTGTCAAAAAGACATTCAAAAGTGGGCAGAATTAGTTGAAAGAGACTGGTCATATTATACAGCATATCTTGATTAACGGCTCCGTACCATCCCTTTTCATGGCTCAGAAGAGATGGAAACCACTCAACTGTAATATATGCCTGACAATTCTCCAAGCTTATCATCATTGAATGTGTTCAAGTGACTTATTACCAAAACAAAATCTTAAACACAGAAAAGCTTATATTGTGAACGCAGATTCATCAAGAGAACCAGGCGCACATTGGATAGTGATATATTTTAAAGACAATCATTCTACTATCTACTTTGATTCATGTGGTTTACCACCAATGGATAGTATTAGTTATCCTTGTGTTTTCCAGGGTGTATAGGAATTTACACCAGTTTGGGAACTCATACACGCTGAGGCGAAGCCGAAGGGTGTATGAGTTCCCAAACTGGTGTAAATTTCCATACACCCTCGAAAACACAAGGATAACGGATTTATTTCCAAGAATTGTGGTGTACTTAATATTTTAACCTACATTGTGTGCAAAAACTGACAGAAAATGTGTACTTTGCAAGTTTCTTAAATAAAACCAGACAAATATGGATGCCATTGGAACTGGCTCAATGAGCCATTTCCAATGACATCCATATCTGTAATATTTTATCACACATAAATATTAAATTTCCTGTATTTTTGTTTGTGTTCTAGCATTACCGAGCAGAAGGTATGAGTTAATAATTAAAAATGGGTAATTTTTTAGCCATATAGCTTGCTCTTGTATATTCTTGTTTTTACACGGTGGTTAAACACGGTGTAAAAAAGCCACTGTGGATTGCATGTTACACCATACCTCTCAGCCAATCAAAATGCAGTATTTTGTTTCATTAGGAAATAAAGACATATACAATTTCATAGTGAAAAACACAGATTCCTGGACAATAAATACAATGAGACTACCAATTCATCTTACTGCTGTGTGTGGAATGTACTGTATATTTGCTTCAGAAGATCCATGCAAAGGGATATGATTCATAGACAGTTCTTACTATCAAATTTCATCCAAGACATTTCCAAGAAAACAAAAGAGATGTTCTACATTGGTTTGAACAAAACTATAGACAATATTTAAAATGACTGTGTAGGAATAAAGAAACAGGTGTCAAAACAAAAATTACAAAGGTGTTTTCCATTTTTATGTTCTCTTAAATTGTTTTCTTTTTGTTGTTAGATAGTAACAAAATTCATCCATGTATTCAATAAATATCACAGAAATCCATTATGTAACACGACTAGGATTTTTTGTTCGTTCTTATTTTTTTTATTTCGTTCAGACAATAAATGGGAGACTGAATACTTTCATTCAGTTTTTGTTTTCAACATCTCGATGTAAATAGGTTTTTCATAGATAGGTAAACTCAAATCTTGATGCACATATTTTCAGTTCATGACAATATATAGAATTAATTTTAAATAAATTTGGTTATTTGGTAAAACTTCTGTGACAGTTTTGTCAAATTGTTAGGTTAGTCCTGTGATCCCTTTTTTATTACCCTTTTAAAATTATACAAGTTTCCTGTTTGGTCCATAACCAATCCATCCATTGCGATGCATTTAACTCCAACGGAGTGCATGAAGTTCAACGGGGTGTATGAGAATATCACATGTCATCTAAACAGGGTGTAAGGACATTCTGTTGTGTACACTTCGCCAATTTCCCTTTCACCCATCGCCTCAAACATTTTCGTCAGTAATAATAAACATTCAGACTCACAAGCAAAAATGAGAACAATATTGTTCCATGAGAATATTCCTAAAACTTTAAATAAAACACGTGTACATACCCCAACGTCCGAATCGCGATTTTACTGTCGAGAAGAGCGATTTTGTTGTGGTGTTTCTACACTACAGATCATTGCGGATTCTAAAAACTTGCAGTCTCGTTATATGAATTGTCTCTTCCGTGAAACTTTTTTAAGCACTTGTACGAGTTTGAATATAGTGTCCCCTATTCTCCAAGACGCACAGTGCACCACTGTATGCATCGAATAAAACACAAATAACCAACTTGTGCTCCACAATAATAACGAAGCGACATTTCCCAATGTCCTTGAACAGAAGGCTCCCAAATGTTTGAGTTCACTCGAAGGGAAATAACTCCAAATCAAATAAAAATAAAAGAAATTCCTCTGCTTGTCCAAATCATTTTTCAGCTGAAATAGACTGTTGCAGTTTACCGGTTGACATGTTCAAGTTGTTTCAGGTTTCAACTATTCCTTTCCAGTTCACCGGTTGACATTTTCAAGTTATTTTTGGTTTCAATTATTCCTTTCCGAAATGTTATCGTTTTTGTTGAATAATAAGGAAACAGGTGTTTCTTTCAGTTTCTCATTTTTTTTGATCAATGTTTTCATCACTGGAGTGCCGTTTTTGATTATATAACAAACCAGAACTCGACACTCTGAAGGGGCAGAGTAATAAATTCATCACATTGGTGTTTTCAGTAGGGTGTATGGGACTGTACTACCCTTCTGAGATTCGTATTTCCCTCGGCCTCAGGAAATACAGATCTCACAGATCTCAGAAGGGTAGTACAGTCCTATACACCTGCTGAAACACTGTGTAACTAATATTATAAAACTTAATTGTATCCCCGGGCCCCAAGTTGGTTTGGGGGCATGGGGTGTAGAATTTTACCTCCTATACACCAACCTGTTGGTAAATTGCAGATGGAGAAAGAATTGTATTGATAATTCCGAGCCTTTACATCATTTTCTGAGAAACTCGGCCAATAGCTTCGTAAGAAATGTTCTCAAGGCTTGGAATCATCAGTAAAGATAAAAAATCTAACATGGATGCGGAAGAAACATGAAATGGTATATTTTCCTGGCCCTTTTAACCCTTTACCTAACTTGAAAAGCAGCCGACACTTGCAAAAAAAATTCTTGAATAACTATTTTTTTTTGTCTCGAAAACATAGGTTATGACCCCTCGTTGGAACGAGCTCGTTCCAACGAGGGGTCATAACCTATGTTTTTGAGACAAAAAATGAAAAAATAATGAAAATTAATAGGCGATTTTTGAGAACAGCGCTGGCCGGTTTTGGCCGTTATGTTGGGTAAAGGGTTAAGGAGTGTTACGGTGTGGAAATATTTTTGATATTGGTAACAGAAAGAAATCTGAGAATCAGCAACAATAACTATGAATTTAACTATTCTGAAATTTAATTTAAAAAAAATTAATATAAAAAAAAAACGATACAAAGATCTTTTACACTAATTGGTTTACAGAAAATAAAAACAGTGGTACTTATCAATTATTGAATTAGTCCAAAATACAGTTTGACAGAATCCAGTGGTGAAGAATCTTGTGAAGAACGTTACCAGCTGGTAGTATTAAATCCAAGAATGAAACAAAACTCGACACTCTAAAGGGGCAGGGTAATAAATTTGTTACATGGTGTTTCAGCAGGGTGTACAGGGCTGTACTACCCTTCCGAGATTCGTATTTCCTTCGGTTTTCAGCCTCAGGAAATAAATATCTCAGAAGGACAGTACAGATCCGTACATCCTGCTGAAACACCATGTAACTAATAGTATGCATCTCTATCAAATTTAATATTTAAAAAAAAAACTCTTTTCAAAATGTTAAAAGTTGATGGACAATCATATAATCATTCATGTTTTCCACCTAAAAACAGCTGTCACAGAGAGTTCGACCACAACGCATGCTATTAAGATTTTTTTTTTGTTTTAAGCATTAAGGAAAAAATAACATTATTTCTTTATGAACCAAAAAGAAATAATGTTTTTTTTCCCTCGAGCTTGACAAAACGCACCCTCCCTCAACCTAGAAACACTATAGGATTTCCCAATGACATCCTTAAGGGGAAATAAAACTGAAGGGTACTGGTTTTGCCTTGTCATGAAAAGAGGCTTGAAATGTGATCGGGTATCTATCTTTTGAGAATGTTTGGTGAAGTTCACCCTGCCAAGGAGCGGTGTTGAGGCGATATCATCTCTTCATCGGTAAATAATTCTTTTTTACAGTTTTCTCTTCCGCCAAACATGATCACCTCATAGACAACCGTTGGGTATTCGCAGATAATTTGGTCTGTTATGATACTGTATCTCCCCAAACGGCTGCCCTGCCGCTCCCACCTCTGGAAATTTTTTCATCATGTATCTGTATTCATTTTTTGGCAGGGTTGAACAACACCACTGGTGGAGGGATAACAAAAAAAACTCCATTTGTCCACTATCTCCTCTCTTCCAAAATTTTCTTTGCCTCTCTCTCAGCATCCTCATCCATCAGTTCTTTTATTTTGGAAAGATCCATGTCGATGAATTAATTCAGCACGAGCTGGTAATCTTATATATATCCCAACTACATGTTAGTAAACGTTGTAAAGAATTAATTTTCTCCCGCCTTATAATCAAATAGACGCGAGCGTCCTTTGGAGAGATTTTGATCCGAATGACAGTTTGTTTTGTGTATAAAAAACAGTGAACATTTCATGTGCCCATCATTTCTTCTTCCATAAAAAATAAATGTGAAGTTATCTCTAGATCAAGGGGAGTACAACAAGTAGAGGACTGGGGACAAATCTTGTAACGGATGGAATGAGCGATTGGAAGGAAACAATGGAAGGATAGAGAAAAGAAAAGATGCAGTGAAGACAGTTATCATAAGATTGTTTTGGACAAATGCGTCGCATCGATCCTCTGAAGTATACTCGTCAGTGGGGCCAGCAAATTATTGACAAATTAGAACGACACGCAGGGCAAAACAAAAGATTGATCTCTATCCTGATCTTAAATGGCAAACTGAATACAAATGTTGATCAAAAAGTCCCCAGGGTGCCTACCTGGTTGTCGTCCAGAGTACCTTTCTATAGTAAATTCCCATAGGATCCCAGAGTGCCGCCCCTCAAATGGGTAATGGGAAATTAACATAAGTTTTTTTCTATTGTAAATTCCCATAGGGTCCCAGTGTTCCGCCCTACTCCACTTCCGCGAACTACAGGAGGACATCGCCTTTATTTGATTCGGATTCTTGCCCGAGGCTGTCGGAAAATTTAGCACTGTGTGCTATGGGACTACGAATCCACCCAAAGGTATTTCTGATTAGTTCTTACCCTATTCCCAGGAATGCTATTCTTGTTTTAACACCCAGGGACATGTATCATTTACCACAACTAACAAACCAAACAGATCTCTCTATTTACATAAACACCCACCACTCTTTGTGAATACGAATTATCTCCCTTTGGTGATTCGCGTTATTTGTAACTAGTCAACTGGCCTGAGGAGCAACGAGAGCAATTGCTAGTAAATGATTCCGTAATAAGAATTCTGTAAGCAGTATCCTCTAGACTCCAGTAGACGATAGATTCTACACCCATTCTTCCACCACTGTCAATTCCGTAACTGAACACTACACTGCTATAGATCTCAGTACCTATCAGTATACTACCATAGCTACGGACCCCTATTCATATCACTATCATATTTGACAAAAAGGTGCCGAGGTCCAGTCCAGGAACTTGGACGATTGCTCGTATGACCCTTCGGTAAGAGACTCCTAGTACTAGCGGAGGTCAGGTATGTGATATGAGCCGGGACCCGTAGCTACACGTATCACCGAAGGCATGTGACTCTTAAGATTCGACAATGGGTTGGGTTTATGTGAAAGGAACGGTGCGATGGCGTAGTTAGTTGCGGTAAACGGTAAACGGTACATGTCTTATGGTGATTGAATCAAGAACAGAAGTATAGGAAAAGGTTTGAACATGTTAAAACAGACTAGAAACTCCGAGATAGTAACAATAAACTAAAACTCCTGTAACCAAAAGTTTTTTTCTCTACCAGAGTAGATCCTGGAACAATCAAACATATCTTAGGGTGACTTCGCAATCCAAGAGCACTAAGAGCTAATTTTACCGGCAGGCTCCACCAAGAATCCGACCGAAAGTCCATTTCGGTGATTTTCGGCAACTCATGGGTCGGTTGTGAAAGGCGAATTTTGGTAGTGGTCATGCTGTTTGTTTTAATTAGATACATCCAATCGCACACACTCTCAGGGTACACGACCTTCTGTAAGAAGACTTTTAGTTACTCATCAACTAAGTACCACCATAGAAACAAAAATGGCGGCCTCCTTTTAACAAAACTATGTAAACACGCGTCATCCTCGCAGCACGCACTACATATGTGTACTGGTACCACGTGTCACCATGGTTATGACGTCACAATCGGGCTACTAACTTGTCACATAACTGATGTCACTTCTGAGGTCCCCCACCGACATCGCCAAATCTAGGTATGAAACGTCCCTGGTATACTTCTACTACTTAAATTCCAAATGGATCGTTTGTATTTGTCTTTGAATAAAGGGAGTAGATAGATATGTCTGCGGCAGCCAATCATGTTTATGACTGACATATTTGGAATGAAAAGAAATTCGAAAAGCGCTGCAGTGGTACTATTGAAGATGAATCTATTCGTGCGTTGTGTTACACCTTATTATTAGATTTTGAAACGCTGTCGCCCAGCTACTCAGTGTCGGCTGTTGTCAGCAGTAAGCAATCGGTCTTTGTGCATTTGTTGTTTCGTGCTTTAATCTATTGCTGGAAACGCCAGTCTGTTCGATTTCTCTATCTCATCGACTCCGTCGTCCACAACAATGAATACCATTCCGGAAAGCCCTGGATGCAAATGTATAAACGACACAGTTGATACAACTGTTGATGTTCACACAATAAAAACCTACCGTTCTGGCTACGTGTATCTTACACTCAGGTATATACGAAGCACAAATCTCTGCTAGAATATAAGGTATAAAGAGAATCATTTGCTGGGCAACTGTAGCTACCGTAACGATATTTAGTTGTCTCATTTCACGAGAGATGCGTATTGTTGTAAACCGCTCTTCAAACATCTTTTGTTGACGACGAATTTTATACACCTTGCAGCAGTGGATACAAATCATCAATAGAAGTGGAATAATGACGTAGGCGCAAACTACAACAGGAAACAGTTCTCCTGAAGAGAAGACTGAAAACTGATCATTCTCGAGAATAAATAACGGTGTTACCAATGATATCGCTACTAACCATGCACATGCGCAGAAAACAGCTACCATTTTAATAGTCAGTTTTATTTGTGCTTTCATTGGATGCACCAAAGTGTAATATCGAACGCCTGCTAAAATTACCAAATGAAACTGTCCACAAAGTCGTAGACAGTCAAATACTGTGATTATTGTGTCAGGTAAGTTTTTACTTTCCATGTAGAAAATCAACTCGCTTGAGGCACTAATTGACGTCAGAAGTAGATCAGTTATTGCCAGACTACATAGAACTGTAAATGTTGAATTATGCAGTGTTTTGTTGGTAACTACAATGAATATGACCAACGTGTTACTGACAATACCAAATATATAAATACTTATGGTTATCCAGAAAGAGTACTCAGCTTTAGGAAATTGGAAAGGTTTTTCTTCCAGGTTAAAAGAAGATGAATTTTCTTCTTGCGTTACGTTAGTGGCCATCACTCTGTTGCTGTAAGCCGGTATTCCTAAAAGTCACTTCACCTGAAAATAAAATTGATGTTGTAGTACAGCCGCCGTAAACTGGTCGTAATCCACGCCTGGACATTGAAGTCCACACATGCCTTTACCAGGTAATAAAAATCACCACTAGCAAAATTCTAATTAATGAAGCACCGGGTTCTAGCCTGTGCTTCAGTAATTAAATTTTTGATAATTATTCCTATAATTAGTGTTTTGAATCTAATATTGCGTTCGTGGAAAAATTGCCCTCCAATAGAAAGTGGCCAGTCCACAGCGGCCGTACTGTTTACAATACATTGGTTTAAAATTTCTAATGTTGTGAGCTACTTTCCTAACTTTCCACTCAAAAGAAGAATGTGATGGGTGTCAAAGGGGCATATGTCGCTTCTCTCTCAACTAAACATTGACTAGTGTATACAAACAGGGACCTGCATCACATTTAATTTTCCGCCATGTATCTTTTCGCTCACACGTTCTTTGAGGCTGCATGTTTTGCACACTGCAACGCGAGCGACAAAAATGCAATAACAGTGTGACACCCCCAATTAGTTTCATACAGTAAAACATTAACATCATTGATTAAGAGTTGTACATACTGAGCATGGGCCGTGGCGAAACTTTGAATTTGGAAGGGAGGGGTTCTTCAAGTTAAGCGAAGGTTCCTGGACCCTCTCCTGGAAACAATGTAAAAAACGTTTGACCAGAGAATCGATCTTGGTGATGTTATTCCCCGAAAATCGCCGGGTTCCTGCAAATACCTGCATAATTTGAGAGGCTATTGTGATAGTCACTACTCCGCCGCCAACACTGACTCAGATAATCATAGTATGTTCTTTGGATTTAAGAATGGCAAATAGAATAAGAAATTAATTGAATACGTACATCAGCTAGGATAATGTTAACTTTTGTCGAAACACACTTGGTCACTATTATCAAATATTTGTAACATTGTTGGCCAAAAGTGTGAGTGGAGGGGACTGTAGCTCCCCGTATCCTCCACCTCCCGACCTCGCGGCTCTTAAGATGTGACCGAAGGTTTAATATTGTTTCTTCTATGACCATTAAAGTCTAGAACAATGCACATTTTTTACTCCATTTTTAACAAATTTCCACATAGAATCGAAACAATATTTATTGAAAATAAAAATATGCATTGTTCTCAAGACAGATATGCGCGATTCCCAAACACGGTCTTGTATAATGTATCCTCCCATGCCACGAAAGCACATGGGCCAACAAAGATATATATATCAGGGAATGAATAGTTGAGGAAAATCAGCAATAATTTGACCCTAGCACCATGTTGGGCTCTAAGTGGTATATGGTTCTAATACTGACTCATTAACCTACCTATTGAATTGCATTGTATTCATTGACATCCATTCGGGTGTATTGTATTGTAATAAGTGTAATGGCGTCATCATTCACTGTCTTATACTACAGTTAAAACTAGAAGTCCCGTCACCATCTCTGCGCCTATCTTGACATAATTTCGCATAGCAATTGCGCGAACATTCAACAGCGAATGGCTTCCAACGCAAATTGGATGCTCTTGGTTACTGATAGCAAGTAAAAACAATCTTTCAGTCAATGGACTTTCGGGTTAAACTCGGAAGTGCATTGGCTGAAACATGGCTTGTGCACAGGGCATACGTACATAATTATATCTTCTTTCTATCGTAATAGGCCGCAGATAAACGCAGAGAGTGGCGTGCTATTTGCGGGCAATTCCTCACAGAACTTCTTGTTTTTAATATATATTGTACACAGTGTTCTCAGTTCATCGCGCATTTTATTGCATAAACAGTAAGTGAATAGCTAACACAAACAATGATGACTAACACCGTGGTGTACAATAAATACACTGTTTCCTTGTTTAGTGATACATAATTGTACAATATCTTTAACACCGGCTCAACTATCTACCATATTGTGATCATTGAACTGAAACGGATTGGATGCCCTGTATTATGCAATATGTTTGTTTTTTCTCTCATAAAATGCATTACTAATTATCAACCAATTGTAATAAGCTAACATACGAAACCAGTACTACATCATATTTAATAATGTAGACATTACGAGTGCATAAATAAATTATAAAAATAATTGTAAACATATATTGCAGATTCTGTTTACATATATGAGAAAAGTCTGTATCGTCAGGCCTTTTCCGTGTCATGAACCTTATCAACCAATCGTAATACGCAAACATACGAAACCAGTACTTCATCATATTTGATAATGTAGACATAACATAAACAAATTATAGAAATAATTGTAAACAGATCTTGCAGATCCTGTTTACAGTTAAAACTAGAAGTCCTGGCACGACCTGTGCGCTTATCTAGGCTTAATTGCGCGTAGGAATTGCACGCAATTGTCATAACGAATGGCATCCAAAGCACGGCAGGTTCTCCTGGTTACTCATAGCAAACACCGGCAATGTTTCAGCCAATGGGCCTCCGGGTTACCCGGAGGCCCATTGGCTGAAACATTGCTTGTGCACAGGCCATATGTACAGAATTTGATAGCCTTACTATGGTCATAACGCGTAGATTAACGCGCAGATCGACGTACTATTTGTGCGCATTTCATGACAGGACTTCGAGTTTTAACTGTACATATATGAGAAAAATCTGTATCGTCATCTCTTTGCCAAGTCTTTAACCTGCAAAAAAAAGAAATTATAAAGAGTACTAGATGGGTTTGAAATATCGAATATCCAGAATTCATCCAGCGAAGGGCCAACAATGTTTCAGCGGCAAATGTCATTTTGATGGCCAAGGGTAGTGTCTTTTGTGATTGTATTTTAAACATTTTGAAACGTAAATGCTGAAAAGAGATTGCATCGCGAATGTAAACACAAAAACGTAAGATTGGTGCCCCCGGTGTTGGTTACGTCAAACCTCCGGAATATAACGTTTGATTTTCAAAATGTTTTTAACTTTGTATTTGGGAGTACGAGTACTAAAGTGTTATAGGATTTTGACTTGGTGCCGTGAAAATTAATTTTGATATTCTGCGCCCTCAATGCATTTACGCCAGAGCGTCGCACAATTTCGAGCAATTTGTATAAAATTGGTAATGTTTGACTTCGGTTATTCCTCTTCCCGCTTGTGATACCCACTTAGGGCTATGCCTTGTAGTTTTGTGGGTAGGGCTGTCAGCAAATGGGAGGGATGTGTACCACCGAGGCTGTTTACCTCATATTTCCGGTGAATGATTTCTGATTTTCAGTTTGTTTTCAACTTTGTGTTTGGGACCACTAATGCTAAGTAGAATTTAGTTTTTACGTTTTTTCCACCTCCGTCACATTTGACGTCATAGCGGCAGGTTCGTTGCATCAATGAGTATACGAGTGTGCTTTAACATCCTTCCAACTATCCCTAGCGATGTGTGTATAATGTTTAAAGGGGTAACTTTTGCAGTTGTTGAGGTAGGGTTGTCACAAAAATGGAGGGGTGTAAAGCATAATGTGAAAAGTGATGAAGTTGTTATTTCACTGGAGATTACATATCCCAACTTTCTAGTGTGTGCATTCGAGAAACTGGCAGGTATCGAAGGTTCTCGATAACGTCACACTTACGTTATTTTGGATAATGGTTTAAATTTAAAATCTTAGCAAATGCATTTAATAGGACTATAATGAAAGTAAACGACTGTGACATTTCACAGCTGTGTGAATTATATCTACGAAGCTGTTCGTTATTGAAAATCAGTGTTTTCAATGAGAAAGGTGAAAAATAACACCTAAATTAGAAATGGCGAAACAATAAAAAATGCGATAGATCGAAAAACGAAAAAACAGCTCCTATTTTTCAGCTCTACAACATACTAAAATTTAAGAAAAAAATAGACACATTTTATGATCCCCTCCTCCCCAGACCATGATATCATCTTAGGGTTCGGCCATAACGGTTGGGCATTTCCTAGAACGCTACCACATTTGTATTTATGTTTTTTGCTGGGGATCTTATTTCCAAAATGTGAAAGTCAGGAGACTGATACTGGAGTTGACATTAAAATATTAAACGGTAAATTGTTTTGGATGAAGTTCAAAAATCAAAACTCTGGCTCCACTACATTTCAGTCTGGATGATTATCATTGATATTGGAGACAAATGCCATGAATGTAGCTTTAACATTGTTGAAATGAGAGGCTGAAAAAGAAGAAACATTTTTTTTAAAAAGGCTAACGATCACTATTAGTCGTTCCAACTTCGTTGGATGACAACCCTTCAAACGATGATGGTATCTTCCTTGTCAGATCAATGGCAGCAATTGTAAGTGTCCATATTCATTATTTGGGGGTAGACCAATTAATATTATCAACGTGCAGCCTTGGGGCTGCACGTTGAAAATATTGATTGGTCTACACCACACATTCACTAAGTAACCATCCTACTTAATGAAATTATGAGGTGGCATGCCCCTGATGGTGCACCTGTCTTCAACCAATGCTAACCCTACTTGTGTGGAGTTAGTACGTTGGGGAGTTGCTCGCCGTTACTCGGTGGTTCTCTCCGGGTGTTCCGGCTTCCCCCACCCGTAAAACTGCCCGACACGATGAGATTCTGGCTGTCAAATGTGTTGTTAAACCACAATAAATGAATAAATAAATAAATATTAAGCAATAGACAATAAGGGCTAACATACCAATAAAATAGAGTCAATCCGAATCTGTCAAAGCAAAATGCATTTTCAATAAGACAAATGGAAATATGACATCTATTTCCATAGGTTAATTTTGTCTGGGATCATATTGTCCATTCACTTAAACCAACTAAAATAGTACTTGGATTGATCTCAAGCAATGCACTGCCAGGGTCACTTTTTATCAAGTATATTTAATTTAAAAAAAAACTATAGAGTCGGTCAAATATCTATTTTAACTGAGGGGATATAATTTTTTTGGGGGGAAATGATATATCAAACCACAAGGTTAGTGTTCGAAGATAATGCAATTTCTGCTCAAGTTAATGTGTTTACAGCAAATGGAAAATGGACAAACATTTTGGGAATAAGACTGATAAAAGAGTTTTTTCCTACGATTTGGAACCCTCATATCAACAAGCATAGTTTTTTATTTGTTAAAATCTGCAAATATTAGAGTGGATGGTAAGTTTGACGAAGCATTACCAGAGACTGTAAAAAGTATTATTTCTGAAGATAAAGCATTATCAGAGACTAAAACAGTATTGTTCATGTAGGTGAAGAATTACTAGAGAGTGTAAGCAGTGTTGTCTATGGAGATGAAACATTACTAGAGACTGTAGACGGTCTTGTCTATGGAGATAAAGCATTACTGAAGACTGTAAACGGTATTGTTCATGGAAATGAAGCATTACTAGAGACTGTAAACGGTATTGTCTATAGAAATAAAGCATTACTAGAGACTGTAAACGGTATTGTTTATGGAAATGAAGCATTACTAGAGATTGTAAACAGTATTGTTTATGGATATGAAGCATTACTAGAGACTGTAAACAGTATTGTTTATGAATATGAAGCATTACTAGAGACTGTAAACGGCATTGTCTATGGGAATGAAGCCTTACTGGAGACTGTAAACGGTATTGTTTATGGGAATGAAGAATTACTAGAGACTGTAAACGGTATTGTCTATGAAAATGAAGCATTACTAGAGACTGTAAACAGTATTGTTTATGTAAAAGACACATTACTATAGACTGTAAACGGTATTGTCTATGGAAATGGAGCATTACTAGAGACTGTAAACAGTATTGTCTATGGAAATGGAGCATTACTATAGACTGTAAATGGTATTGTTTATGGAAATGAAGCATTACTAGAGACTGTAAACAGTATTGTCTATGGGAATGAAGCCTTACTGGAGACTGTAAACGGTATTGTTTATGGGAATGAAGAATTACTAGAGACTGTAAACGGTATTGTTTATGGGAATGAATAATTACTAGAGACTGTAAACGGTAATGTCTATGAAAATGAAGCATTACTAGAGACTGTAAACAGTATTGTTTATGTAAAAGAAACATTACTATAGACTGTAAACAGCATTGTCTATGGAAATGGAGCATTACTAGGGACTGTAAACAGTATTGTCTATGGAAATGGAGCATTACTAGGGGCTGTAAACAGTATTGTCTATGAAAATGAAGCATTACTATAGACAGTAAACGGTATTGTTTATGGAAATGAAGCATTACTAGAGACTGTAAACAGTATTGTTTATGCAGATTAAGCACTACTAGAGACTGTAAACAGTATTGTCTATGGTAATGGTAATTACTAGAGAGAGTAAACGGTATTGTTTATGGAAATGAAGCAATACTAGAGACTGTAAACAGTATTGTTTATGCAGATTAAGCACTACTGGAGACTGTAAACAGTTTTGTTTATCGAAATGAAGCATTACTATAAAATGTAAACGGTATTGTCTATGGAAATGAAGCATTACTAGTTACTCTAACCGGTAATGTCTATGGAAATGAAGCATTACTATAGACTGTAAACAGTATTGTCTAAGGAAATGAAGCAATACTAGAGACTGTAAACAGTTTTGTTTATGAAAATGAAGAATTACTATAGACTCTAAACGGTATTGTCCATGGAAATGGAGCATTACTAGAGACTCTAATCGGTAATGTCTATGGAAATGAAGCAATTCTATAGACTGTAAACAGTATTGTCTATGGAAATGAAGCATTACTAGTGACAGTAAACGGTATTGTTTATGCAGATTAAGCAATACTAGAGACTGTAAACGGTATTGTCTATGGAAATGAAGCATTACTAGAGACTGTAGACGGTATTGCCTATGAAAATGAAGCATTACTAGAGACTGTAGACGGTATTGTCTATGGACATGAAGCATTACTAGAGACTCTAAACGGTATTGTTTGCGGAAATGAAGCAATACTAGAGACTGTAAACAGTATTGTTTATGGAAAAGAAACATTACTAGAGACTCTAAAGGGTATTGTTTATGGAAATGGAGCATTACTAGAGACTGTAAACGGTATTGTTTATGGAAATGAAACATTACTGAAGACTGTAAACGGTATTGTTCATGGAAATGAAGCATTACTAGAGACTGTAAACGGTATTGTCTATAGAAATAAAGCATTACTAGAGACTGTAAACGGTATTGTTTATGGAAATGAAGCATTACTAGAGATTGTAAACAGTATTGTTTATGGATATGAAACATTACTAGAGACTGTAAACAGTATTGTTTATGGATATGAAGCATTACTAGAGACTGTAAACGGCATTGTCTATGGGAATGAAGCCTTACTGGAGACTATAAACGGTATTGTTTATGGGAATGAAGAATTACTAGAGACTGTAAACGGTATTGTCTATGAAAATGAAGCATTACTGGAGACTGTAAACAGTATTGTTTATGTAAAAGACACATTACTATAGACTGTAAACGGTATTGTCTATGGAAATGGAGCATTACTAGAGACTGTAAACAGTATTGTCTATGGAAATGGAGCATTACTAGGGACTGTAAACAGTATTGTCTATGAAAATGAAGCATTACTATAGACTGTAAATGGTATTGTTTATGGAAATGAAGCATTACTAGAGACTGTAAACAGTATTGTCTATGGGAATGAAGCCTTACTGGAGACTGTAAACGGTATTGTTTATGGGAATGAAGAATTACTAGAGACTGTAAACGGTATTGTTTATGGGAATGAATAATTACTAGAGACTGTAAACGGTATTGTCTATGAAAATGAAGCATTACTAGAGACTGTAAACAGTATTGTTTATGTAAAAGAAACATTATTATAGACTGTAAACAGCATTGTCTATGGAAATGGAGCATTACTAGGGACTGTAAACAGTATTGTCTATGAAAATGAAGCATTACTATAGACTGTAAACGGTATTGTTTATGGAAATGAAGCATTACTAGATACTGTAAACAGTATTGTTTATGCAGATTAAGCACTACTAGAGACTGTAAACAGTATTGTCTATGGTAATGGTAATTACTAGAGAGAGTAAACGGTATTGTTTATGGAAATGAAGCAATACTAGAGACTGTAAACAGTATTGTTTATGCAGATTAAGCACTACTGGAGACTGTCAACAGTTTTGTTTATCGAAATGAAGCATTACTATAAAATGTAAACGGTATTGTCTATGGAAATGAAGCATTACTAGTTACTCTAACCGGTAATGTCTATGGAAATGAAGCATTACTATAGACTGTAAACAGTATTGTCTAAGGAAATGAAGCAATACTAGAGACTGTAAACAGTTTTGTTTATGAAAATGAAGAATTACTATAGACTGTAAACGGTATTGTCCATGGAAATGGAGCATTACTAGAGACTCTAACCGGTAATGTCTATGGAAATGAAGCAATTCTATAGACTGTAAACAGTATTGTCTATGGAAATGAAGCATTACTAGTGACAGTAAATGGTATTGTTTATGCAGATTAAGCAATACTAGAGACTGTAAACGGTATTGTCTATGGAAATGAAGCATTACTAGAGACTGTAGACGGTATTGCCTATGGAAATGAAGCATTACTAGAGACTGTAGACGGTATTGTCTATGGACATGAAGCATTACTAGAGACTCTAAACGGTATTGTTTGCGGAAATGAAGCAATACTAGAGACTGTAAACAGTATTGTTTATGGAAAAGAAACATTACTAGAGACTCTAAAGGGTATTGTTTATGGAAATGAAGCATTACTAGAGGCTGTAAACGGTATTGTTTATGGAAATGAAACATTATTAGAGACTGCAAACGGTATTGTCTTTGGAAATGAAGCATTATAAGGGACTGTAAACGGTATTCTTTATGGAAATGAAGCATTACTAGAGACTGTAAACGGTATTGTCTATGGAAATGAAGCATTATTAGGAACTGTAAACGGTGTCGTCTATGGAAATGAAGCATTACTAGGGACTGTAAACGGTGTCGTCTATGGAAATGAAGCATTACTAGGAACTGTAAACGGTGTCGTCTATGGAAATGAAGCATTACTAGGGACTGTAAACGGTGTCGTCTATGGAAATGAAATGAAGCATTACTAGAGACTGTAAACAGTATTGTTTATGGATATGAACCATTACTAGAGACCGTAAACGGTGTTATCTATGGAAATGAAGCATTACTATAGACTGTAAACGGTATTAGTTATGGAAATGAAGCATTACTAGAGACTGTAAACCGTATTGTTTATGGAAATGAAATGAAGCATTACTAGGGATTGTTTATGGAGATTAAACATTACTCTAGACTATAAACTGTATTATTTACGGAGATGAAGCATTACCAGAGACTATAAGCAGTATTTCTTATTGAGATGATGCATTTTTAGAGGCTGTAAACAGTATTGTTTACGGAGATGAAGCATTACCAGAGACTATAAGCAGTATTTCTTATGGAGATGATGCATTTTTTTAGAGGCTGTAATCAGTATTGTTTATGAACATGAAGCATTACAAGATATTGTAAACAGTAGTGATTATAGCGGAAACATTACTCGATACTGTAAACAGTATTGTTTATGCAGATTAAGCAATACAAGAGACTGCAAAGAGTATTGTTTATTGGGATGAAACATTACTATATACTGTAACTATTAGTGTTTGTGCAGATGGAGTATTACCAGAGACTGTAAACAGTATTGTTTATGGAGATGAAGCATTACTCGAGACTGTAAACAGTATTGTTTATGCAGATTAAGCATTACTCTAGATTGTAAACAGTATTGCTTATGCAGATTAAGCATTTCTGTAGACTGTAAACAGTATTGTTTATGCAGATTAAGTATTACTCTAGACTGTAAACAGCATTATTTATGGAAACGAAACATTATCAGAGACTGTAAACATTAGTTGTTATGGAGATGAAGTATTACTACAGACTGTAAACACTATTTGTATGGACATGAAGCATTTCTAGAGACTGTAAACAGTATTGTTTATGCACATTAAGCATTACTAGAGACTGTAAACAGTATTGTCTATCGAGATGAAGCACTACTAGAGACTGTAAAAGGTATTGTCTATGGAAATGAAGCATTACTTGAGACTGTAAACGGTATTGTTTATGGAAATGAGGCATTACTACAGACTGCAAACAGTATTGTTTATGGAGATCAAGCATTACTTTTATGGAGATGAAAAATTACTAGAGTCTTTAAACAATATTGTTTAAGAAGATAAAACATTACCAGTGGCTGTAAACAATATTGTTTATGAGAAAGGGAGGGGGAGACGTTGCACCTGATTTGTCCCGAATGTGATGGCTCAAGTCCCGACTGACTAATGTATCGTCCAACGCATGCCTTGAGGATGTACGTGGAATATTCGTAAATCGGGATCGTAGTTTAAAAACCCAAGGCTTCTTGCAATTTCATCAATGAATAAATAAAGTACGCATGTTGTACTCGTAATTCAGTTTCCTTTATAATGTACACGTATCGCACCATTACTCCGGGCTGAGCTCCAAAACAACTTGAATCGGCCATTATGGAGCGCCATAGCTCAGTTTCCTTTACAATTTACACGTATCGTACCATTACTCCGTGCTGATCATGCTGCATCCGAAACAACATGAATCGGGCATTAGGGAGCGCCCTAGCTCAGTTTCCTTAAAATTTACACGTATCGTACCATTACTCCGTGCTGATCATGCTGCATCCGAAACAACTTGAATCGGGTAATAGGGTGCGCCCGAGCTCAGTGTCCTTTATAATTTACACGTATCGTACCATTACTCCGTGCTGATCATGCTGCATCCTAAACAACTTGAATCGGGCATTAGAGGGCGAGTTAGCTCAGTTTCTTTATAATGTACACGTATTGCACCATCAGTTCGTGCTGATCATGCTGCATCCGAAACAACTTGAATCGGGCATTAGGGCGCGCCCTAGCTCAACTTCCTTTATAATTTACACGTATCGTACCATTACTCCGTGTTGATCATGCTGCATCCCAAACAACTTGAATCGGGCATTAGGGAGCGCCCTAGCTCAGCTTCCTTTATAATTTACACGAATCGTACCATTACTCCGTGCTGATCATGCTGCATCCGAAACAACTTGAATCGGGCATTAGGGGGTGCCCTAGCTCAGTTTCTTTATAATTTACACGTATTGTACCATTACTCCGTGCTGATCATGCTGCATCCTAAACAACTCGAATCGAGCAATAGGGGGCGCCCTAGCTCAGTTTCTTTATAATTCACACGTATTGTACCATTACTCCGTGCTGATCATGCTGCATCCTAAACAACTTGAATCGAGCATTAGGGGGCGCCCTAGCTCAGTTTCTTTATAATTTACACGTATCGTACCATTACTCCGTGCTGATATTGTTGCATCCTAAACAACTTGAATCGCGCATTAGAGAGCGCCCCAGCTCGGTTTCCTTTATAATTTACACGTATCGTACCACTACTCCGTGCTGATCAGGCTGCTTCCTAAACAACGTGAATCGGGCATTAGGGAGCGCCCTAGCTCAGTTTCCTTTATAATTTACACGTATTGTACCATTACTCCGTGCTGATCATGCTGCATCCCAAACAACTTGAATCGAGCATTAGAGAGCGCCCTAGCTCAGCTTCCTTTATAATTTACACGTATCGAACCATTACTCCGTGCTGATCATGCTGCATCCTAAACAACTTGAATTGGGCATTAGGGAGCGCCCTAGCTCAGTTTCTTTATAATTTACACGTATTGTACCATTACTCCGTGCGGAGCATGCTGCATCCTAAACAACTTGAATCAGGCATTAGGGAGCGCCCTAGCTCAGTTTCTTTATAATTTACACGTATCGTACCATTACTCCGTGCTGATCATGCTGCATCCTAAACAACTTGAATCGGGCAATAGGGGGCGCCCTAGCTCAGTTTCTTTATAATTTACACGTATTGGACCATTACTCCGTGCTGATCTTGCTGCATCCTAAACAACTTGAATCGAGCATTGGGGACGCCGTAGCTCAGTTTCCTTTATAATTTACACGTATCGTACCATTACTCCGTGCTGATCATGCTCCATCCGAAACAACTTGAATCGGGCATTAGGGTGCGCCCTAGCTCAGTTTCCTTTATAATTTACACGTATCGTACCATTACTCCGTGCTGAGCATGCTGCATCCGAAACAACTTGAATCGGGCATTAGGGCGCGCCCTAGCTCAGTTTCCTTTATAATTTACACGTATCGTACCATTACTCCGTGCTGAGCATGCTGCATCCGAAACAACTTGAATAGGGCATAAGGGAGCGCCCTAGCTCGGTTTCCTTTATAATTTACACGTATCGTACCATTACTCCGTGCTGATCATTCTGTATCCGAAACAACTTGAATCGGGCAGAAGGGAGCACCCTAGCTCGGTTTCCTTTATAATTTACGGGTATCGTACGTACCATTACTCCGTGCTGAGCATGCTGCATCCGAAACAACTTGAATCGAGCATTAGGGAGCGCCCGAGCTCGGTTTCCTTTATAATTTACACGTATCGTACCATTAGTCGGTGCTGAGCATGCTGCATCCGAAACAACTTGTATCGGGCATTAGGGAGCGCCCTAGCTCAGTGTCCTTTATAATTTACACGTATCGTACCATTACTTCGTGCTGATCATGCTGCATCCTAAACAACTTGAATCGAGCATTAGGGTGCGCCCTAGCTCAGTTTCCTTTATAATTTACACGTATCGTACCATTACTCTGTGCTGATCATGCTGCATCCGAAACAACTTGAATCGGGCATCAGGGCGCGCCCTAGCTCGGTTTCTTTATAATTTACACGTATTGTACCATTACTCCGTGCTGATCATGTTGCATCCGATACAACTTGAATCGAGCATTAGAGAGCGCCCTAGCTCAGTTTCTTTATAATTTACACGTATTGTACCATTACTCCGTGCTGATCATGCTGCATCCCAAACAACTTGAATCGAGCATTGGGGGCGCCGTAGCTCAGTTTCCTTTACAATTTACACGTATCGTACCATTACTCCGTGCTGATCATGCTGCATCCGAAACAACTTGAATCGGGCATTAGGGAGCACCCTAGCTCAGTTTCGTTTATAATTTACACGTATCGTACCATTACTCCGTGCTGAGCATGGTGCATCCGAAACAACTTGAATCGGGCATTAGGGAGCGCCCTAGCTCAGTTTCCTTTATAATTTACACGTATCGTACCATTACTCCGTGCTGAGCATGCTGTATCCGAAACAACTTGAATCGGGCATAAGGGAGCGCCCTAGCTCGGTTTCCTTTATAATTTACACGTATCGTACCATTACTCCGTGCTGAGCATGCTGCATCCGAAACAACTTGAATCGGGCAGAAGGGAGCGCCCTAGCTCAGTTTCCTTTATAATATACACGTGTCGTACCATTACTCCGTGCTGAGCATGCTGCATCCGAAACAACTTGAATCGGGCAGAAGGGTGCGCCCTAGCTCGGTTTCCTTTATAATTTACACGTATCGTACCATTACTCCGTGCTGATCATGCTGTATCCGAAACAACTTGAACCGGGCATTTGGGAGCGCCCTAGCTCAGTTTCCTTTATAATTTTCACGTTTCGTACCATTACTCAGTGCTGAGGATGCTGCATCCGAAACAACTTGTATCGGGCATTAGGGAGCGCCCTAGCCCAGTTTCCTTTATAATTTACACGTATCGTACCATTACTCAGTGCTGAGCATGCTGCATCCGAAACAACTTGTATCGGGCATTAGGGCGCGCCCTAGCTCAGTTTCCTTTATAATTTACACGTATCGTACCATTACTCCGTGCTGATCATGCTGCATCCGAAACAACTTGAATCGGGCATTAGGGCGCGCCCTAGCTCAGTTTTCTTTATAATTTACACGTATCGTACCATTACTCCGTGCTGAGCATGCTGCATCCGAAACAATTTGTATCGGGCATTAGGGAGCGCCCTAGCTCCGTGGTTACGGTATTGGACTTCAAAGAGAAAGGTCCACCGTTCGATCTCCGTCAGTGGTAACCGCGTTTTGCCCTTGGGTAAGACACTTCATCCCGATTGCCCACGTGGGAGCGCGGAGGCGCTGTGTACTTAGGTGTACTGCCCGTCGATGGTGCACTTGTCTTCGACCAATGCTAACCATGCTTTTGAGGAGTTAGTACCTTGGGAAGTCTCAAAGTTGCTGGCCGTTGCTCGGTGGTTCTCTCCGGGTGCTCCGGTTTCCACCACCCGTAAAACTGTCGGACACGAGGTAACCCCGGCAGTCGAAAGTGTCGTTAAACCCAATGAATAAATAAATAAATAAATAAATAAATAAATAAATAAATAAATAAATTAATTAATTAATTAATTAATTGGGTACTTCAGATCCCCATTTATATAACCGACCGTGTGTGTGATACGAGTTCGTACAAAAGATCTGGTCGATATTTTTTACTTCAATCCTGACGAAAAGCGTCGACTGGAAATTATTATTTTTTTTTGGGGGGGGGGGGGGGTGGAGGGGAGGGGGTGGGCGGTGGACTTCACACCTCGTTACCCACCCTTTGCAACGCATCTGGAATGTACTTCAAATGTGAAGTTTTAAATACAATGTAGGGCGATGTTGCTGCTTTAATGGTTGATGAGTGATGGTAGCTAGAATTCCTTTTGAGTATTTCTTTATAATATCCTTTCATTGGAGATTTTTGATTAAATTAAAACAAGACAAACTTGTTCATTTGCAGTATGTCAACGTCGTCTCTTTGACGGATATCGCATACTTGCTTGGACCCAAGATCTCGGGCTACCAGTCTAATCATGTTCGAAATTCGATGCTGTTATGGACTTTTTGTTTACCCATTTTTCTTGGAATATGCGCGCAGTCCATCGTTAGTTTAATGCGCTGTCCTTTTACTCAAAAAGGTATATGGATATTTTTCCTCAATCAGTAAGTATTTAACTATTTGGAAAACATCAAAACATTAACCCAATTAATGGGAACTATACCACGTAATCATAAGCACATCAGTTTTAATCATAATACTAAAGTCATTGGAGATTGGGTGAAAACAATTCTTGATTGAGAAACATTTCGTAGGCTGATTCAAAGAAAATAAATATTTATGGTATTTGTGATATTTTTGGGGTTAAATCGGATGGAATATTTCAGTTGGTCGGAGAAGCGAACCATGTTTCGGACGATTTAGTCTGAATATAGGCGATGGACTATTTAAGGAAAAGAACGAAAGTGCGGTGGCTCAGTGGTTACGATGTTGGACTTCAGTCCAAAAGGTTCTCGGTTCGATCCATATCATAGGTATCTGCGTTGTGTCCAGGTTAGGGGGTGGGGAGGGGGGGGGGGGTACGTTGGCGCTGAATACTAAGGCGTGTTGCACGTCGATGCTACACTTGCCTTCAACCAATGCTAACCCTGCTTTTGCGGAGTTAGTACGTTGAGAGATCTGACAGTTGCTCGCCGCTGATCGGGGGTTCTTTGCACACTTGGATTTTCTCCACCCATAAAACTGTCCCCCACTGTCAACACGTTGAATATTATCTCAACGTGTAACCGTGTAACATGTCTGTGGAAAAAAATGCGTAGTGTTACACAGACTCTATCGGTCCTCTGTTTCCTACAGTTGAAACTAGAAGTTCCGTAGCGAAATGTGCGCTTATCCTGACATAATTTCGCAATAGCCCCGTCGAATGGCATATGAAGCACGACAGATTATCTTACTGATAGCATGCAAAAGCAATGTTTCAGCCAATGGACTTCCCTGTTACATCCGGAAGTCCATTGGCTGAAACATTGTTTGCGCATAAGGCATATGTGCATAATTTGATAGCTTTACAATCGTCATAGCACGCAGATCAACGCACAGAGTGGCGTGCTATTTACGGACAATTCACGACATTCAGGACTTCTAGTTCTAATATTTTAGTCGCCAAAGATCTGTATTCCAGCCATTGTCCCTATGTCACATGTATTGGGAGAGGTAGTAATATAATTGTTTATAGCATGTATAAATACTATGTGTCGGCATCAATGGGCTCTGGTAGGTTCAACAAAAACGAAAACATATGAAAGCAATGTATACCAAATGAGGGTTAAGGTGGGTTCTACTTGCAAATATTAGCTTTATTTATTATTGACCAATGTGGGGTTAATACTCAACTGGAGTCCCCTATCAGTTTGTGCCGACCGAAGATTTTCATGCAAAACAAGTTGATCGAGGCAGTTGGGAAAATACACATGTGATATGCTTTGTTTTAAGTGGACAGTTCACACAGATGTCATTAAAATGTTGAAGTGAGAGAGAAGTGTAAAAATGTAGTTTTAATTTCATAATCAATTTCATATTCATATTGCATTATCAGATCCAGTTTTTCTGTAAGTAAGAGTATATTATTCAAATGTCCAGCTTCTCAATTCAATTTTTCCGATGAAATTCATTTTATATTTTTTTCGGTTCAATTAATTTTCCACATTGAATGAATTGACTTAAGTATTTATAGAAATCAAGATTTAGTATAACATTTTAAATTATACAATTTCATAGATTTGTAAATATATAAATTATCTTATTTCATCAGGTGATAAATATTATGCTGTGATAAATGTAAAAATGTGTTAAACTCATCATTGTCTTGAAACCGTCAGTAAATTAATAGTTCCAATTGCATTGAATTAATAAATGAATCATCATGAATCAAAAACTGAGTGTCGATTTCTAAAGAATCCCGTGACAAATGGTGGCAGAGGAGAGATCAGTTATTCATGATAGATTGTTTCTTCTGATGATGCTTCATAGACTGAAGGGAAAATGTTCTCAGTTTAATTAACAGAAAGCATTCATAGTTGGATACCACTGTGCCAATTGCTTGTGGGAAGTGTGAAGCCAATGTTTTTGATACTCACTGATTATTTTGATCACTATAGTTGTTTCCTTTTCAGATGGGACAGAAACTATTATTTAAATAATTTCAGTTGTAAGGGACATACCATTTGGTGCTTCTGTAGTATGAGGAATATTAAATAGCTCCATATTATCACCAGCACCAACTGTTTGTCATGCTTTGGTACAGTATGTGGAGAGTGGATTGTAACTAAATCACCCGCGGAGTGGAGTTATCACCCAAGCTATAACTTTCAAATTTTGTATATATCGACAAAAAACACAAGCAATGTTTCAGCCAATGGACCTCCGGGTTCAACCCGGAGGTCCATTGGCTGAAACTTTGCAGGTGCAGGTCATGCTTTGAAACAAATTTGCAATTATTGCTCGGGTGGAATCTCCACTCTGCAGGTGATTTAGTGATAATATACTCTCCACGTACTGTAAGAGGCGGGTGTTAATTTTATGAAATTTGGCTTGTGTTGTTTTTTGGACAAATGATCTGGGAAAGGTTTTTGGTAATATCTGTACATTTGGCTTACATTTTGAATCAGTTTAATGATTTTGGAAGAGTCGTTCAGAAAGTAAATATGGATTACCAAAAAATGATGGATGTAGGTAAAGAGCTAGGCATGAGTGGTAAAGAATTGTTAGAATTCATTGAAAGGAAAGAATGTGAATATGATGGGAAGGAGCGACAGGATAAGAGAGAAAGAGACAGATTGGATAGAGAGGAAAGAGTTAAAGAACGTGAAATGAAAATACGGTTACAGGAAAAGTCAAAATAAAATTGATCTTCTAAATAATCAGATTGAACTCGAATGAGTAAAAGGTGAGAAGGGTGGTGATTCAGAGGTCAAAATGCATGTGAAGGGTCCTAAGTTATCCCCCTTTGAAGAAAATCGGGATGACATGGATGCGTATTTGCACAGATTTGAAAATTATGCAACAAGTCTTGGTTGGTCACATAAAGACTGGACATTACATCTGAGCGCATTGTTGAAAGGCAAAGCCTTGGATGTGTATTGCAGATTATCACCTTCAGAGGTAGTAAATTATGAAAAGGTGAAAGAGTCCCTATTATAAAGGTTTCAAATAACAGAAGAAGGGTTTAAGCAAAAGTTTAGAACGTGTGTGGCAGAAAAGAAGGAATCAGCACCTCAGCAGGTGAAACGTGTCGAGCATTACTTTACTAGATGGGTTGAATTAGCTGGTATTGAAAATAATTTTGATACTTTAAAAGACTTGTTACTTCGAGAACAGTTTTTGAATGTTTGTCCTAAAGCATTGGCAATTTTTTTGAAGGAAAGAAAACCCCAAAACCTTGAGACAATGGTAATCCTTTCAGAACAATACATGGAGGCCCATGGGGGTAATTTATATAAGCCTAACAATCATTTCGAGACACAGGATAAGCATGGGTTGAACCAAAATGTGAATACTCCAAATATTAGAAATCAAGAGTTAGGTAAAAGTGGTTTGTCTTCAAATGCCGCTGTCATAAAACGTTGTTATTTTTGTAAACGAACAGGGCAAGTGATAAAAGATTGCTTTGAGCGTCAAAAGCAGCGAAATCGGGGAATTCATAAATTTGAGGCTTTGATGTATGATGAACTCAAAGTTTCTGAGGATGGACAATGTAGATGCTATAGTAAATAGGTTGGCCAAGTTGAAACGATTAATGCTTGTTTTTCTGAGCCACAATGGGACCATGATTGCTGTACACAAAATAACAAGGTTCGATTGTGATGTGGTCATGACCTTCCTTTAATTAGTGCTGTTTGTGAGAATAGTTGTAAGTTTAGATTCATGCCAACAGAATTTGGTTGTCTCAAGGGATTGAAAATCAAAGTACTTAGAGATAGTGGATGTAGTGGGGTAGTGGTACGCAAAGATTTAGTTCAACATAACCAATTAACAGGTAAGAGTCAAACATGTGTGTAAATTGATGGCACAGTTCGAGAAGCTCCTGTTGCAAATATAAGAGTAGACACTCCATACTTTACAGGTTCAGTGGAAGCACTTTGTATGGATAAAACACTTTACGACCTCATTATACGTAATGTAGATGGGGTAGGACCACCTGGTGCTCCTGACAAGTCATGGAAATGTAACTGTAACAAAGTGTTATCTGTTTACTCATCCAATTTAGAGCAACAGTCTAGCAAACGGTCTCTAAAGTTAGAACTTAAATAGGAAGTAAGAGTAAATTGGCCCAAGTCATAATGACTAGGAATCAAAAACGTAATGAATGCAATGGTTATAAACTGATAAAGGTTTTAGAAAGTTTGAATATAAATGTCTCTGATTTTAAAACAGAACAGAAAATGGATGAGTCTTTAAAATGGACACAAGAAAAAGCAAAAATTAAAGAAAAGAAAATAGGAACTGCAGGAAAAGTAATAGTACTGAAATGGTTAACCGGATAACCGGTTTGAAACCGGTTAACTACCTAACCGATTAAAAAAAAACGTCAACCGGTTATCCGAAATATCGATAGTGATCGTCATTCCACGGTTAAAACGTAGTCAATCTGCCGCTTCTCCTTTGGGATAGATTACACCTCGAAGCAGCGCTGTATATATTGAGGAATAATCGACTTTCGCGTTCAAGACTTCGTTAATGATCGGCATTTTCCGCGAGTACTGTGTAACCGCAGAAACTATCCCGTAGTATGTATACAAACGAACGTTGTCGAGTACTCGACAACGTTCGTTTGTATACACACTACGGAATAGTTTCTGAGAATACTTCCTTCCAATTCCTATAGTTTTGATTCCAGATTCGGTGAAATAAAGACTCCGGTTAACCGGATATTATCCGGTTACAGCTCTCGGTTAGTCGGTTGTGAAAATGAGCCAACCGTTTCAGCCCTAATAAAGTAACTTGGTTTGAGATTGATAAAGATATGTTGTATATATTATATCAGAATCCAAAGTTGGAATTTGGTAAAATTCAAAAAACAAGTAATTGTTCATAAAACATTTCGAGATGTAGTTCTAAAACTTGCTTATGAGTGTAGTTTGGGAGGTCATTTGGGAATTAAGACATCTCCTGATAAAATTCTAACTCAGTTTTATTGGCCAGGCATTCAGAGAGATGTAAAATTGGAACGGATGTCATTAACTGAAACACCGTTCCAGAGAGTAGCTGTTGATTTAGTGGGTCCCATTCATCCAATGACAGAAGGCAAAACTAGGTGCATATGACCATGGTCGATTATACGACAAGATATCCCGAAGCAAGCAGTTCCACTTTCAGTAATAGAAGCAGAGAGGGTGGGTGAAGCTGTTTTTAATATACTACTCAAAGTTTGCTAAGCACCAAGTATATCCAACTACCTGTTTTACGTTTTAGTTGAAATATTGTGATGAAAAGTGCATATATATTTTTATGTAATTATATCTTTAATGATTTAAGTACAGAAATTGAGATTTTGTTTGTGTTTGACATTATTTTTTAGTTTTTGAATGCGATAACCATAGAAAATGGACATTATTGGTAAAAGAGGAAATTTTCCAAATTTGCCAAAACGTTGAGCGAACTGGTGTGGGTTCAATATCGAGTATGAGACCCATTACTGTTAACTACAGCTTGATAAAGCCTTCTCATGGTCCCAATCAGGTTCCTGGTGGTCCTTTGTGGGATGTTGTTCTATTCTTGGACCAGCATGGCACCAAGCTCCAGGACACTTGATGGCTGAACTGGATGGGCTGAAATTGCAAGCTGCAACTCATTCCAGACATGTTTGATTAGATTGAGATCAGGGGATCTTGCTGGCCAGTCCATATGCTCAGTCCCCTCCCTCTGTCGGTACTCCCCGACAGCATGGGCAACATGAGGACGGACATTATCGTCCATCAGAATGAATCTATCACTCACTGCACCTGCATGCAATCTGACGTGAACATCCAGGATCTCATCAATATACCGCTGTGCAGTCAGTGTACCACGTTCAAGGACACAGAGCTTTGTACGTCCATCCCTGTTAATGCCGCCCCAGACCAATATTGACCCTCCACAATAGCAACCATGCTCAGCAGTGTTGGCTGCGTGGAATCGCTCTTCTGGTCTTCTCCATACCCTAGAACGCGTATTTGTGTGGTCTAGGCAGTACCATGACTTATCGGTAAATGGACAGGTCGCCAATCTTCTCTGGTTCATCCAACGTGGTCCATGACCCATTCATATCGTGCCTGGCAGAGGTTCTGGGACAGCTAAATGCGAATACACTGTCTTCTCGATCGGAGACCACCGTCGTGCAACCTTGCTCAGATAGTCTGCGTCGAAACATTTATCTCGGATTAATTCTGAAGGTCGCTCTGGCAAAGCGGTTCCTATGGGCCTGAATGATCAAAAACCGGTCTTCAGCTGCAGATGTTGCCCTGTCTCTGCCACCACCATGCCGTCTTACTGGTGTGCCATACTGCTGAAATATTGCCCAGGCTCTGGTGATCACCGCATGATGCACAACAAGGGCTTCACCAACCTGACGACGGGTAGCCCTTGCTCCACCATCCCTACGGCCCGCCACCTTTCTGCTTCAGACAAATGTCTGCTTACATGTGCACTTGCCATATTCAATCATTAAATCATAAGGGTTTGTGTTGAAATTAAGATTGAATACCCTACACCTCTCATGTACATGTAGACAGTACACAGAATCAAGGGGTAATGCTTTCCATGACTGTCACGAAAAGTCTGCCTGTCAAAAGAGCTAATGTAAACACTGGGGACCATTTCAATACATTCCTCAATCATATCTACCAAACATACCACAAATAGGTCACAAGCAAATTTCACAATGATGTGTCAAATATTTGGTGCTTAGCAGACTTTGAGTAGTATTTGTTCACCAGGTTTGGTTTCCCTGCAGAGATACTAACAGGTATGGGGAGCCAGTTCGCTTCCAAAGTTATGCAATAAGTAAATAGATTATTATCAATTCTCATGTTGAGTACCACACCTTATCACCCAAGTTGTAATGGGCTTGTAGAAAAATCCAATGGCATATTGAAAAGCATGTTGAATGAAATGTGTGCATAACGCCCAAAAGACTGAGATCGGTATTTCACTCCCACTGCATGTGTAACATACGTCTGTACAGGGTGAGATAGCAGGGAGAGACAGATTATCCCACCCCACCCACGTGACGTTATACATTTACAACGTTATTATGACGTTATGCATATCGTATCAGTTTCCTGCTACCAACTAATTCATATTGACGTCATCGGAATGCCGTGTGATCAAAGTTTGATGCTCTAAAACTCTTTAAACCCCAAGATGCCACCGTTCCTAATTGATTTCGTGGTATATACCTTTGGTATATACATAACGTTTGCATGCTCTTTCCGATGGTGTCATTAGTTTTTCAAAACAACGAATACCAAATGAGTTGATTATATCAGCACGTGACCGCCGATTACCTCTGGCTTACGTAACCTCTGTATGGTGGGGGGAGAAAAATAATCCCTGATGGGTACGGGTGTGCGATTGGAAAATCTCACCCTCGGGACAAGATATTTGGTCCAGACACTCGGCAAGCCTCGTGTCTGGCCCAATTATCTTGCCCTCGGGTGAGATTTTCCCATCCCACACCCGTACCCATCATGGGTTATAATAATCCCAGCATTACGTTTTGCTTATAGAGAAGTACAACAAGAACGTTTAGGATTTAGTCCTTTTGAGTTGTTGTTTGGGAGAACAATAAGCGGGTCAATGGAGATCTTAAAAGATCTATGGACAGAGGAGGTTTCAGAACCAAAGGTAAGGAGTACTTATCATTATGTATTAGATTTACGAGAAAAGTTGGAAGATACACTAGAATTGGCAAGAGCAGAATTGAAATTAGCAAGTAAAAGGTATAAGAAATACTATCATAAAAGGGGAAAAACAAGGAAGTTTGAAATCAATGATCTGGCATTAGTATTATTACCTACTGATAAAAACAAATTAGTAATGCAATGGAAAGGTCCCTATAGGATTATAGAAAAGATTGGTAGATGTGATTACAAACTTGATGTAAATGGAAAAATAAAAATTTATCATGCTAATTTGTTAAAAAATATCTTGTGCATAATTCAGAAAATAACATGGCAATTGCGGAAATTGAAAACGGTGGAATGTGTGAATCGGATATAATAGGTATGATGGAAATTGTTTATAAAGGAATGATAGAAAGTGATCCTGAAGCAGAAATTTTTGGTGAAGAAATGAAAGATGACAAATTATTAAATACACGTGTAATAACATCAAGTAAATCGATACAAGACATAAAGTATGGAAACACACTGTCATCATCACAGAAAACAGAACTAAAAAAGTTAACCCTTTACCCAACGTAACGGCCAAAACCGGCCAGCGCTATTCTCAAAAATTGCCAATTAATTTTCATTATTTTTTTCATTTTTTGTCTCAAAAACATAGGTTATGACCCCTCATTGGAACGGGCTCGTTGAGCTCGTTCCAATGAGGGGTCATAACCTATGTTTTTGAGACAAAAAATGAAAAAAATGAGTTATTCGAGAATTTTTTTTGCATGTGTCGTCTGCTTTTCATGTTAGGTAAAGTGTTAACTCTTGCTTTTAGTGACGTATTGACTGATATACCTGGGAAATCAAATCTAACTGAGCATGACATAAAACTTATGGACCCTGAACCAATCAGAACTAGGCAATATCCCTTGCCATTATCTATGGAAGAAACCATTAACAGTAAAGTACACTCCATGCTTGACATGGGAATTATTGAACCATCCCAATCCCCATATTGCTCTCCAATAGTGTTGGTCAGAAAACCTGATAATATTGCAAGACTTTATATTGATTTTAGAAAATTAAATAAGATTATTTTGTTTGATGCAGAACCATTTCCAAATTCAGATGCAATTTTTTCAAAACTTTCAAAAAGTACGTATTTTTCAAAAATTGATCTCAGTAAGGGTTACTGGTAAATTAAATTAACCAAAAACAGCAAGGTCATGACAGCTTTATCAACACCCTCAGGGTTATTTCAGTTTAGAAAACTACCAATTGGTTAGATTACGGCCTCTGCCGTGTTCAGTAGAATGATGAAAATATTATTGACTGGAATGGAAAATGTAGAAAACATTATTGATGATATACTTATTCACACTGAAACATGGGCAGAACATTTACAGACACTGGATGGGTTGTTTTTGCATCTCCGAGATGCACATTTAACTGCCCGACCAAGTAAGTGTATGTTAGGTTTTAAAGTTTGGCTTTTTCTATGGTTTGATGTAGGGGAAGAATAATTAAAACCCAATCCAGAAAAGGTGAGAGTTATTGTTGAATCAAAATGCCCGGAAACTAAAGAACAGATAAAATCATTTTTGGGTATGTTAGGCTTCTATCGGAAGTTTATACCAAATTTTTCTGAAGTAGCCATTGCACTGACAGATTTGACAAAGAAAGGTATACCAAATAAGTTGGATTGGAAAAAAGTCACATGATATAGCTTTTGAAACATTAAAACAACATTTATCAAAGGGCCCCATTTTAAAATTTCTTGAATTAGATAAGACTTTTATCCTGAGAACAGATGCATCAACTAAAGGTGTTGGTGCAGTTTTTCTTCAAGAGGAAGATGGAATGAAATATCCTGTAGCTTATGCCAGTGAAAAAGTGTTAACGAGGGAAACCCGTTATTCCGTAATTGAGCGTGAATGTCTTGCTCTAGTGTGGGGCATCACAACATTTCAAATATATTTGTATGGAAAGATATTTATTGTCGAAACAGACCATTATCCATTAATCTACACGAATAAAGCAAAGTTAACAAACAGTAGAATAATGAGATGGGCACTTGCTCTACAAGCTTACCGATTTGTAATTTAAGCCATTAAAGGTATAGATAATATTGGAGCAGACTACTTGAACATGCTTTAAAAATATGTAGTTTCACAGTACAAATTAACACATATTTGGTTTTGGAAAAGGGGGATGTTGTTACATGTATTGGTAGGGGTAGTAATATGATTGTGTATAGCATATACAAATACTATGTGTCGGCTTCAATGGGCTCTGGTAAGTTCAACAAAAAGTAAAACATATAAATGCAATGTATGCCAAATGAGGGTTAAGGTAAGTTCTACTTGTAAATAGTAGCTTTATTTATGATTGACCAATGTGGGGTTAATACACAAATGGAGTCCGATATGTGTTTGTGCCGACTGAAGATTTTCCTGCAACACAAGTTGATCGATTGTTCTAAGTGGAGAGTTCATACAGATGTCATTAAAGTGTTGAAGTGAGAGAGAAGTGTAAAAATGTAGTTTTAAGTGCGTCGACTTAGTGTTGTGTGTATGTCAGCAGAAAAGGTGATAAATATTACGCTGTGATAAATGTAAAAATGTGTTCAACTCATCATTGTGTTGAAACCGTCAGTGAATTAATAGCTCCAATTGCACTGAATTAATAAATGAATCACCATGAATCAAAAGCTGATTGTTGATTTTTAAAGAATCCCGAGACACCCTATTCCTCACTTGCCTCTGTTGATGGAAACGACAACAAGTCTAGTTTGTTGTATTTTATATACTCAAAAGATTTTGGTTGATGGAAGCCATCATACCCCGAGAGTGTCTTGCATTTTCATCGTTCTCCTCCTTTTTCACAATTATCTGGCACTGTGTGGTGCTTGACTTTCTATTCCCTTCATGTTGGACGGTTTTGATCCACTCGTATCTTTCTTCAAAGCACCCACCTCGTCTTCTGGAATCTCCCGACAGCTGCCCACTTACCATTTCCATTTAAGGATATCCTCGCCAAATGCTGCTCTTTTTTTCACAAGCTGTTTCACCACGTTTCGCTTTTAGTTCTTAATAAGAGTAGCAGGACATTATCCAATCCTCCCAATATGCTACCCAAATCATAACCTCTGTATCTGAGCTCCATAAAAAAAACATGCGTTCTCTTCATTCAATCCGACATTACAACAGTTAGTCATGTTTATGTGAAGACAATATACTGTTTGAACGAGAAATTTGTATCTGCTTCCAACAACTCTTTTCATTACATAACCTATATAGAAACATTCTCCAATTATGAAACAGCTGCCAATAAGTCAAAACTGACTAGTGCCTTATATCACAATCCCATCTGTAAAATTGAAGCAGGAGTCACTTCTCTGTTTATTTTGAGTGTTAGATTTTTGATTTTGTATACTTACCTATCAAAATTCTGTGTTATGAACAGTTATACTGTTCACACAATGCAAGTTGATCATTAATCATATGATCAATGCGGATTTTGTTACAAAATCAGCTATCCCAGAGATTTTGAAAACACCGCGTACCACTAAGGTTTATTCATTTATTTATTTATTTTGTTTTTTTTGCATTTGTGTTTAATTCGTTTGCTTTTGTTGAAGCATAAGGAAAGGAAACGATAGTGTAGTAGATTTCTGTTCCTCAGGACTTTTGAGAGAGAGATGTCCTCCACCCGGGTTGATGCTGTAGAGACAAGAATTTAACCCTTGGGGATGGATGAACCACTTTTCCGACACAGGAACATGGTACTTCATAATTTCATTAAGTAGGATGGCTGCTAAGTGAATGTCTGGGATAGACCAACCAATATTTTCAACGTGCAGCCTCAGGCTGCACTATGAAAATATTAATTGATCAACTCCAAATAAAATATGGACTCTTCTAATTGCTGCCATCGAACTGATATGGAAGACAGATAGAAGGTTCAAAGGGTTATTTGTAAATTTACAAGGCATAAATAATCCTGTGTTCAATCAATTTTGTCCCTGTGAGTTACTCAGATTCGCGACACTCTAGGGACAAGATGTCTATGGGAATTCTTATAGAAAATTTTATCCCTATAGCTCCATTTTACGCATGGATTGTGCTGTGCTAAATTATTTCTCACCCTGTCCCTATAGCCTCACCATGTCCCTATAGCCTCGCCCTACCCCTATAGCCTCACCCTGTCCCTATAGAATCACCCTGTCATTATAGACTCACTTTGCCCCTATAGCCTCATCCTGTCCCTATAGCCTCACCCTGTCTCTGTAGCCTCACCCTGCCTCTATAGCCTTGACCTGCCCCAATATCCTAACCCTGCATCTACAGTACGTGGAGAGTGGATTGTAACTAAATCACCCGCGGAGTGGAGTTATCACCCAAGCTATAACTTTCAAATTTTGTACATATCGACAAAAAACACAAGCAATGTCTCAGCCAATGGACCTCCGGGTTTAACCCGGAGGTCCTTTGGCTGAAACTTTGCTGGTGCTGGTTATGCTTTACAACAAATTTGCAATTATTGCTCGGGTGGATTCTCCACTCTGCGGGTGATTTAGTGATAATACACTCTCCACGTACTGTATAGCCTCACACTGTCCCTATAGCCTCACCCCACTACCTGCGCTTTAAATGATGTTGAGTGTTCAGTGACATATGTACGAAACATTATTTACAATGCACAAATGAAAAGAGGAAATTGGTTAGCGTATATAATATGTGACTGTGAACCGGGCCGCTTTGGGTCTGTCCAGGCATGCCTGTCGAACCACGAGACCGGATTGGACCGCCACATGAATGCACCGGTCCACTGTAGGCGCATCGGTTCTGTTCCAGTCACTAACTGCCCGGAGAACGTCAAACCCTATCGTATTCATTAAATGTAAAACAGTGAAAACTGACACAACATTCCTGTTAAAAATTTGTATTTGGATCTTTAATTATAACTCATAGCCCCCACATTGCAATCTTTATGATGAGAAACGCCGAGGTGGCTGAACCAAACGTGTAGTCAAATAGGATTGCGACTGAAAGACAATGTTTGCCTGAATATTTGTATAACACAGTGGAGATGAAAACAATTATTAACTCACAGATCATTTAGAACTTACGTATCCTTATAACTACACACAAATCGATTTTATGTAAATTCTGAACATTCGTTTGTGTACGCAACATGATGGGATGCCTAACCTACAACAGAACTATGTAAATTAAATCTCTAAATTACTCTTGGAAAGTCTGTTTTGCAATGTCCTGGTCGAATCGATTTTCTGCACCTGTTTAATGTTCAGTTCGTCACTTTACAACCTGTGCGTATCTAAATTTACCATTGTTGGCGGTGCAACGTACACGAACGCAAGGCTATCCTACATTATCATGACCGGACGGGTGAGATGGAGGGTGGGGAATTCCAAGATGTATAGAACTAAACATGCATAACGTGAATTTTTGGCCAGTGAGAGAGGGTTGAAGCAGAGTCAGTAACCCAGCGATCTGAGGGCTTGGTTAAGGTTCCCGATTACTCCATTTCATCTGTTTTCTCTGGTCGTTTCGATACTACAGTACCGCCGCCGTGGACTGGCTACTTTCCTCGGGTGGGGAATATTTCCACGGACGTAATAATATCAGACTCAAAACATTAATTATAGAAATAATTTTCAACGATTTATTGAACGAAGCACCGGGTACAACCCGGTACTTCATTAATTAAAGATTTGCTGCTGGTGATTTTATAACCTTATAAAAGCATGTATGGACATCAATTCCCACGCGTGAATTTCGACACATCCACTGCGACTGTACTGCACTTGGCAGCCAGTAGAAAGCTGTCATCGTTATATGGCAGTAGTCAGCTTTATGTCCAACTGTCGTCACAAAATGGCCAACACTTTCACCAACACCATATATTCGACTCCACGATCTGCAAACCTTCAAAGGGTACGGGCGCGAAACAAAATTCACTCTGGTGTCCGAAATTCCTGCAAAATGCACGCAGAAGACTGTCCACAGGGTACCAGAGTAGGTGGCCTCCCACGTGGCGAATATGAATGAACATTAACTTTCGAGATTTGTGGAACCTTGTGCACTCTAAAATCGGATGGGTTAAAAATAAACGCAAATCAACAAGGATGAGTGGATATGAACCCAACAATGCAGGATGCACAAACCGATAAACATTTTAACCCTTTGATACTTTTGTACGCCTTATGACGTATGAAATCAAACAGCGCGTTGATACTTTTGTCCGTCTAATGACATACGAAATCAAACAGAGCGTTGATACTTTTGTCCGTCTAATGACGTACGAAATCAAACAGCGCGTTGATACTTTTGTCCGTCTAATGGCATACGAAATCAAACAGCGCGTTGATACTTTTGTCCGTCTAATGACGTAGGAAATCAAACAGCGCGTTGATACTTTTGTCCGTCTAATGACATACGAAATCAAACAGCGCGTTGATACTTTTGTCCGTCTAATGACATAGGAAATCAAACAGCGCGTTGATACTTTTGTCCGTCTAATGACATACGAAATCAAACAGCGCGTTGATACTTTTGTCCGTCTAATGACGTACGAAATCAAACAGCGCGTTGATACTTTTGTCCGTCTAATGACGTACGAAAGCAAACAGCGCGTTGAAACTTTTGTCCGTCTAATGACGTACGAAATCAAACAGCGCGTTGATACTTTTGTACGTCTAATGACGTACGAAATCAAACAGCGTTTTGATACTTTTGTCCGTCTAATGACGTACGAAATCAAACAGCGCGTTGATACTTTTGTCCGTCTAATGACGTACGAAATCAAACAGCGCATTGATTCTTTTGTCCGTCTAATGACGTACGAAATCAAACAGCGCGTTGATACTTTTGTACGCCTTATGACGTACGAAATCAAACAGCGCCTTGATACTTGTGTCCGTCTAATGACGTACGAAATCAAACAGCGCATTGATACTTTTGTCCGTCTAATGACGTACGAAATCAAACAGCGCGTAGATACTTGTGTCCGTCTAATGACGTACGAAATCAAACAGCGCGTTGATACTTTTGTCCGTCTAATGACATACGAAATCAAACAGCGCATTGATACTTTTGTCCGTCTAATGACATACGAAATCAAACAGCGCGTTGATACTTTTGTCCGTCTAATGACATACGAAATCAAACAGCGCGTTGATACTTTTGTCCGTCTAATGACGTACGAAATCAAACAGCGCGTTGATACTTTTGTCCGTCTAATGACGTACGAAATCAAACAGCGCGTTGAAACTTTTGTCCGTCTAATGACGTACGAAATCAAACAGCGCGTTGATACTTTTGTACGTCTAATGACGTACGAAATCAAACAGCGTGTTGATACTTTTGTCCGTCTAATGACGTACGAAATCAAACAGCGCGTTGATACTTTTGTCCGTCTAATAACGTACGAAATCAAACAGCGCGTTGATACTTTTGTCCGTCTAATGACGTACGAAATCAAACAGCGCGTTGATACTTTTGTACGCCTTATGACGTACGAAATCAAACAGCGCCTTGATACTTGTGTCCGTCTAATGACGTACGAAATCAAACAGCGCATTGATACTTTTGTCCGTCTAATGACGTACGAAATCAAACAGCGCGTAGATACTTTTGTCCGTCTAATGACGTACGAAATCAAACAGCGCGTTGATACTTTTGTCCGTCTAATGACGTAAGAAATCAAACAGCGCGTTGATACTTTTGTCCGTCTAATGACGTACGAAATCAAACAGCGCGTTGATACTTTTGTACGCCTTATGACGTACGAAATCAAACAGCGCCTTGATACTTGTGTCCGTCTAATGACGTACGAAATCAAACAGCGCATTGATACTTTTGTCCGTCTAATGACGTACGAAATCAAACAGCGCGTTGATACTTTTGTCCGTCTAATGACGTACGAAATCAAACAGCGCGTTGATACTTTTGTCCGTCTAATGACATACGAAATCAAACAGCGCGTTGATACTTTTGTCCGTCTAATGACATACGAAATCAAACAGCGCGTTGATACTTTTGTCCGTCTAATGACATACGAAATCAAACAGCGCGTTGATACTTTTGTCCGTCTAATGACGTACGAAATCAAACAGCGCGTTGATACTTTTGTCCGTCTAATGACGTACGAAATCAAACAGCGCGTTGAAACTTTTGTCCGTCTAATGACGTACGAAATCAAACAGCGCGTTGATACTTTTGTACGTCTAATGCCGTACGAAATCAAACAGCGTGTTGATACTTTTGTCCGTCTAATGACGTACGAAATCAAACAGCGCGTTGATACTTTTGTCCGTCTAATGACGTACGAAATCAAACAGCGCGTTGATACTTTTGTCCGTCTAATGACGTACGAAATCAAACAGCGCGTTGATACTTTTGTACGCCTTATGACGTACGAAATCAAACAGCGCGTTGATACTTTTGTACGTCTAATGACGTACGAAATCAAACAGCGTGTTGATACTTTTGTCCGTCTAATGACGTACGAAATCAAACAGCGCGTTGATACTTTTGTCCGTCTAATGACGTACGAAATCAAACAGCGCGTTGATACTTTTGTCCGTCTAATGACGTACGAAATCAAACAGCGCGTTGATACTTTTGTACGCCTTATGACGTACGAAATCAAACAGCGCCTTGATACTTGTGTCCGTCTAATGACGTACGAAATCAAACAGCGCATTGATACTTTTGTCCGTCTAATGACGTACGAAATCAAACAGCGCGTTGATACTTTTGCCCGTCTAATGACGTACGAAATCAAACAGCGCGTTGATACTTTTGTCCGTCTAATGACGTACGAAATCAAACAGCGCGTTGATACTTGTGTACGCCTTATGACGTACGAAATCAAACAGCGCCTTGATACTTGTGTCCGTCTAATGACGTACGAAATCAAACAGCGCATTGATACTTTTGTCCGTCTAATGACGTACGAAATCAAACAGCGCGTAGATACTTTTGTCCGTCTAATGACGTACGAAATCAAACAGCGCGTTGATACTTTTGTCCGTCTAATGACGTACGAAATCATACAGCGCGTTGATACTTTGTGGTCGTTTGTTTTGTTATGATTTTTCGATTGTTTCAAGTTTTAACCTTAATTCCTATTTTCCTCTGAATAGTGCTCAGTGACAACCGTCGAGCCAAATGTTATCGCAGCTTAAAATACTAACATAATCCTGCTGTCAAGACTTGTTAACTGGTTGAGGACTTTCAAAAAATGAGGATACCAGAGCAAAAGCCAACAATTTGCTTGCTTATATTTCATATTCAGTCAAATACAAATAATATTTGTTATATATGCAATAACATTCCATAGATCGCCAGATTATTTTTTTAGTGATATACGCGAGTTAATAGCAGTTATACCATATTTTATTAAACCTACCTTCAACCGTTTCCGTCTTTTTAAACCGCAAACGAGGTACTGCACCGCAAAGGTGGTTTTCGGATGACCAGCGTGATCCTGCTGTCAAGACTTCTTAACTGGTTGAGAGCTAGAAGCCACTATCAGGGCTTTCAAAAATGAGGATACCAGAGCAAAAGCAACACTTCATATTCAGTCAAACACAAATACACTCTTCAATAATTTGCAATAAAACAAGTTTTGAATAACAAATTCAGACCACCCCAAAAAATCTAGCCCTCAACCAGATAACCAGTAATGTGAAAAATATCTTGTTATTTGCACTTTCCGACGTTTTACGTCGCATTTTGGAAAACGTTGAAGAAACTAAATTCTCAGTGACGTTTGGACGTCAGGATAATTAAAGTCTCAAAGGGTTAAACTGGTCGTATTTCAGGCTGAAAAAATAATACGATTTTATATGATAAAATAGTACCGACCTAATAATAGGGCTTCATCTATTTAATAAAAACCTTAACAGCCCCGTTATTTAAAACAATCAGTAAAGCAGATGCATTCAACAATGTAGCATGCATTCACAGATAGCCTTAGAGCGAGGGCTTGGTGTGGATGGAGGAAACGGGTAGCTAAGCCATTCACCCTTGGGCTTCCACCAGCACCATGGACTATTACGCATGCCGGATACTGATACGATTTCACAAACAAAACATATTACTTGTCGTATAAAACAGGCTGCATCCACTCAGCGAAAAAAGCATGCGCGCCCATGCAGTAGTTATTCGAGTAACATGGTTCTTATCTTATTCAGTGTAAATCACAGGAGCTCTGAATGCCTATATTTATTTATTTATTTATTTATTTATTTATTTATTTATTTATTTATTTATTGGTGTGTAAGGTCACGTACTTATGCAAAATGGCTAATCGTCACCATGACAGTTTTACGGGTGGAGGAAGCCTGCAGTACTCTGAGAGATCCACCGAGCATCGACGAGCAACTGTCAGCTCCTCAACATTCTAACTCTGTTCAAGCTCCGCTCAAGCAGGGTTACAGCGGTTGAAGACATGTGCAACATCGACGTGCAGTACGCCTTAGTACACGGCGTCATCGTTCCCACATGTAGGCAACCGGGATAAAGTGCCTGGCCCAAGGACACAACGCGGGCCGTCCCGGACGGGGATCTAAGGGACCTCTAGCATAGAAGTCCAAGAGTCTACCAGTGAGCCACCGCGCTCCCTATCACAGCTAACTGACCACAAATTGTTTCAAGGTCGCTGATAAATTCGAACTTATTTATCGTATCACCAACGTTAGTCTGAATTACCTAACTGCCTCCAGATCAATACATTTTAATGTGAACAATGACTTACCAAGATTATTGGCCGAAGCTATGAGCAGCACACAGCTAACATGACGAATCGCGATTTGACAGACAATGTGAAACTGTACTTGGTTAAGGGTTAAAATAAATACCTACAATCAACTAACCAAGAACGAAACATTTCAACCATGAGATTCGACGTCCAAATAATAGATCTATAATCATGGTCTCATGTCTTTCACCATGAGTCTAGCAGTGCCAATGTTGACCCTTGTAAAGGGGTTAGAGGACCCTAGCAATGGCTCTTGTCCCCTTGCGACGCAATACCGTACTCGCCAAAAGCATACCCGCCATAGTTGTGCGAGTTAATTGAATGACAAAAACCCAAGCTGGCCTCTCCCTACCATTTATAATCTACAACAAAGAGGTACACAAGATTCTCTAAAACCCTTCCAATCCCACCCAAAGGGGTTATAGAACACGATGCTCGATTTGTGTACAAAAGAATCTGGATTGAAAAATCCACACGCAGAACAAATACACCCAGAATACTGCTATAAAACCAGGCTGCATCCGATTTTAATAACAATACCACTCATCAGTATTCTGTGATTTCCAAACAAATCACTGAAAAAACAACGACCCTCAAAGTGGTGTCCACCTGTCTGCACATGTTTGTCTTATCATAATTGGTTCAAACACGGGACAAACACCACTTATCGGAATACAATCATTGAGGTAATACTACAGTCAGAATAATGCGAGAACTGGACCTGAACGGATACAATCATTGACGTAATACTACAGTCAGAATAATACGAGAACTGGACCTGAACGGATACAATCATTGAGGTAATTCTACAGTACGAGAACTGGACCTGAACGGATACAATCATTGAGGTAATTCTACAGTCAGAATAATACGACAACTGGACCTGAACGGGTACAATCATTGAGATAAGTCTACAGTGCGAGAACTGGACCTGAACGGATACAATCTTTGAGGTAATTCTACGGTGCGAGAACTGGACCTGAACGGATACAATCATTGAGATAATTCTACAGTGCGAGAACTGGACCTGAACGGAACCAATCATTGAGATAATTCTAAAGTGCGAGAACTGGACCTGAACGGATACAATCATTGAGGTAATCCTACAGTGCGAGAACTGGACCTGAACGGATACAATCATTGAGATAATTCTACAGTGCGAGAACTGGACCTGAACGGATACAATCATTGAGGTAATTCTACAGTCAGAATAATACGACAACTGGACCTGAACGGGTACAATCATTGAGATAAGTCTACAGTGCGAGAACTGGACCTGAACGGATACAATCTTTGAGGTAATTCTACGGTGCGAGAACTGGACCTGAACGGATACAATCATTGAGATAATTCTACAGTGCGAGAACTGCACCTGAACGGAACCAATCATTGAGATAATTCTAAAGTGCGAGAACTGGACCTGAACGGATACAATCATTGAGGTAATCCTACAGTGCGAGAACTGGACCTGAACGGATACAATCATTGAGATAATTCTACAGTGCGAGAACTGGACCTGAACGGATACAATCATTGAGGTAATTCTACAGTGCGAGAACTGGACCTGAACGGATACAATCATTGAGGTAATTCTACAGTGCGAGAACTGGACCTGAACGGATACAATCATAGAGATAATTCTACAGTGCGAGAACTGGACCTGAACGGATACAATCATTGAGGTAATTCTACAGTGCGAGAACTGGACCTGAACGGATACAATCATTGAAGTAATTCTACAGTGCGAGAACTGGACCTGATCGGATACAATCATTGAGGTAATTATACAGTGCGAGAACTGGACCTGAACGGATACAATCATTGAGGTAATTCTACAGTGCGAGAACTGGACCTGAACGGATACAATCATTGAGGTAATTCTACAGTGCGAGAACTGGACCTGAACGGATACAATCATTGAGATAATTCTACAGTGCGAGAACTGGACCTGAACGGATACAATCATTGAGATAATTCTACAGTGCGAGAACTGGACCTGAACGGATACAATCATTGAGGTAATTATACAGTGCGAGAACTGGACCTGAACGGACACAATCACTGAGGTAATTCTACAGTGCGAGAACTGGACCTGAACGGATACAATCATTGATGTAATTCTACAGTGAGAGAACTGGACCTGAACGGATACAATCATTGAGATAATTCTACAGAGCGAGAACTGGACCTGAACGGATACAATCATTGAGGTAATTATACAGTGCGAGAACTGGACCTGAACGGATACAATCATTGAGGTAATTCTACAGTGCGAGAACTGGACCTGAACGGATACAATCATTGAGGTAATTCTACAGTGCGAGAACTGGACCTGAACGGATACAATCATTGAGATAATTCTACAGTGCGAGAACTGGACCTGAACGGATACAATCATTGAGATAATTCTACAGTGCGAGAACTGGACCTGAACGGATACAATCATTGAGGTAATTATACAGTGCGAGAACTGGACCTGAACGGACACAATCACTGAGGTAATTCTACAGTGCGAGAACTGGACCTGAACGGATACAATCATTGATGTAATTCTACAGTGAGAGAACTGGACCTGAACGGATACAATCATTGAGATAATTCTACAGTGCGAGAACTGGACCTGAACGGATACAATCATTGAGGTAATTATACAGTGCGAGAACTGGACCTGAACGGACACAATCACTGAGGTAATTCTACAGTGCGAGAACTGGACCTGAACGGATACAATCATTGATGTAATTCTACAGTGAGAGAACTGGACCTGAACGGATACAATCATTGAGATAATTCTACAGTGCGAGAACTGGACCTGAACGGATACAATCATTGAGGTAATTCTACAGTGCGAGAACTGGACCTGAACGGATACAATCATTGAGATAATTCTACAGTGCGAGAACTGGACCTGAACGGATACAATCATTGAGATAATTCTACAGTGCGGGAACTGGACCTGAACGGATACAATCATTGAGGTAATTCTACAGTGCGAGAACTGGACCTGAACGGATACAATCATTGAGGTAATTCTACAGTGCGAGAACTGGACCTGAACGGATACAATCATTGAGGTAATTATACAGTGCGAGAACTGGACCTGAACGGATACAATCATTGAGGTAATTCTACAGTCAGAATAATACGAGAACTGGACTGAGAACTGGACCTGAACTGAGCATATCTATTATAATGGTCTAATCTACGCATGAGCAAAATGTAACTTGCAAAAGGCAACATTGACAGAATTGCCAATGCTCATTCCGAATAGATTCCACGGCTGCTTCTGGCTACTCTTTGGTGCCTGACCTCACCTTCCACATCAATATTATTATCACCATATAAACTCGTGACACATTCCGACTCTCACATTGGCGATCGACTGCCTTACCTAAATCGCTGTCACTATTTATTTATTTATTGTTTATTTATTTATTTATTAAGGTTTAACGACACTTTAACAGCCTCGGTCATATCGTGTCGGTGACAGAGGAAGCCGGAGTACCCAGAGAGAACCACGGTGCAACGACGAGCAGCTGTCAGCTCCTCCAGCATCGTAGCTCCGCATAGGCAGGATTAGATTGGTTGAAGACATGCGCACCATCGGCGTGCAGCACGCCTGAGTACACGGCGTCATCGTGCCCCCGTGTGGACAATCGGGTTTAAGTGCCTTGCACAAGGACACACCACGGGTGTCCGAATCAATCGCTCAGACGATCACCCATCCAAGGACTAACCGGGATCGACGTTGCTTAACTTCGGTGATCTAACGAGAACCGGTTAGCGCAACGTCACCGCGCCCCCTGACCAACAAGATTACACATCAGTCTTCTACCCATTTGAATCCGATTTCGAAACATTACCACCAAAATACAACAGATCTGTGTATTTGTTTGATAAAGCCGAATGGGCTGAAAGGTGACCAAACATTACAAACCTACAACAGTTACCTCCTATGGAAGTGGTACCCACTGGCATCCAGTCGAATGCCACAAACCGTATGACAATATCTAAAGAGGGATAGAGGACACTATGTTCGGCACGGAAGCGGACACTTTTCTGGGTGGCCCACCCACTCACTGACTGATAACGTCCACCAACGTATCGGCTTCGTTTATCATACCAAGTGGACCCACAGGGGCCAAACTCACATTATTGTGACCACCAGGGCTCTTCTTGTCTCACGCCACCGATGGATGGTCACAACCGAAGCTTGCGGCCGAGCCTAGTTGCTGTTGTGTCTTTTAAAACTCACAACTCCAGCGCGTTCGGCCAAATATTGCTGATAACTACACGTTTAGTAACCTCTGTAGAAAAGACCATGCGATTCTAATACGGTTTCATATTGGCCGCACACGACTTACACATTCCCTTTTGTTAGAGGATAGTTATACGACCAGAATGTGTTCCTCGCCAGCATATGTTGACACCATATGGAGCACATTCTTCTACATCGTACAAATTTTGATTATGTAAGGAGGCAGTATTTAGTTTAAACAATATTTATTCAAGAAGAGTTGTCATATGTAACAGTAGACAATGGCATAACAGGATAATAATACAGTTAAAACTAGAAGTCCTGTCATGAAATGCGCACAAATAGCACGTCGAACTGCGCGTTAATCTACGCGTTATGACCATAGTGAAGCTATCAAATTCTTTATGGCCTGTGCACAAGCAATGTTTCAGCCAGTCAGTAACCCGGAGGTCCATTGTCTGAAACATTGCCTGTGTTTGCTATGAGTAACCAGGAGAACCTGTCGGGCTTTGGATGCCATTCGATATGGCGATTGCGCGCAATTCCTACGCGCAATTAAGCCTAGATAAGCGCACAGCTCGTGACAGGACTTCTAGTTTTAACTGTAGTTCATGTAGTTGTATACAAAATAACAATGCTGGTAATAATAAATGAATAAGTAGACACAGATTCGATAGAAAGCCTTGAGCTTATACGCGTCGCCTCCTTGGATCGAACACACTTTTTATAAATAAATACGATGGCATTGGTAGTGGAGCTCGTATATCACAGTATGAGAGGCATGGACCAGCGGACCAGTGGGTCTATTCGTACCTCGGTCCTTGCGGAATTTTGCCATGTGGGCAATGAGGGTGCAAATGTCCATTACACACATTTACTTAGAGGTATGGTTTCACGTACAGAAACAAGCGCAACATAGGTGTAGGTCGCCACAAAAGCAAATTCGAAGAAGGCATTCGTTATGCGGGTTTCATAATAGAACAAATTGGTCAAAAGCCCCTCTCCTCAGCCAGCGATATACGAGATTGTGTAAATTACGCATACAGATGGGAGTAGAGGTGAAAGTAGACGGAATAGAAACAAATAATAAAAAACAGGAAGCGGAAAGAGAGTAAGAAGAAGAAGTAACCATCTCGAATACTTGATGCATTGGCTGTGGGCAAAATGAGATATTCCTTATGACTAAACAGCTGATTCAGTAATATGGTATTAAGCTTGGATATTTTTACCTCAAGGGACCTGACACTAAGGAAGAGATTTGTGGGTAGGGCAAGTAATTTGAAAAACAGCTTGATGTTATCGGAACCTGCCGGTTTGAAGAATAAAGTCATGCACTACATCAAAGATTAGACCGTTCTCCTCAATACTGAGAATTGCTGAGCCAAAGAGAAGCGTGAAAGTTCCTGTGGTAAAGGGGAGTCGATGAATCATATTATTGCGTGTGTTAAGGAAGATTGGACAATAAAGAAGAAAGTGTTCAGAAGTCTCGCGTTCGTCATATTGACAAATTTGATTTCGTAATATATAATAAATATAAATATATTATCATGTTTGTAACAAAAAAATACATAGCCAGTTTGGTAAAATATCTATTGATAAAGTTGGAATTGGTGAAGTGGAAATTGGTGAAAAGACACCCAACAAACATACATGATTCTCAATATGATAAGTAACGGTTTTTGATCAGGAAAGAAAACTGAATTTGTGACGAAATGCGACATAACTATTACGTCATAACCATACAATATAGAAACACATAATCGTCCATAACGTGTAATTCAAGAATAAAAACATTTAACGAATTTCGAACGTACAAAGCACGAACGAGCAAGAGCTCCGATACCATTGTCCTTATATATGAATTCAAATAGATAACACTTTCACCCTTTTCTTCCAGCCAGATGTTTACACTAGAGTTGTGAATATTACATTATAATATGGATAATATGACTTTATTTCCTGACAGGTTGAAACCTAGTAATCTGATTGGCTGAAAGATGTGTTATAAATACTGCCTTCACAATCGAGGAAACGGTTATATTGTGGTTTAATTCGACAGGTGCGTTATAAATACTGCCTTCACAATCGAGGAAACGGTTATACTGTGGTATAAACCGGCAGGTGCGTTATAAATACTGCCTTCGCAATCAAGGAAGATGTTACATTGCGGTATAACCCGACAGGTGCGTTTTAAATATTGCCTTCACTATCAAGGAAGATGTTATACTGTTGTATAGCCCGACAGATCCGTTATAAATACTGCCTTCACAATCAAGGAAGTTGTTATACTGTGGAATAACCCGACAGGTGTATTATAAATACTGCGTTCACAATCAAGTAAGATGTTATATAGTGGTGTAACCCGACAGGTGTATTATAAATACTGCGTTCACAATCAAGTAAGATGTTATATAGTGGTGTAACCCGACAGGTGTATTATAAATACTGCGTTCACAATCAAGTAAGATGTTATATAGTGGTGTAACCCGACAGGTGCGTTATAAATACTGTCTTCACAATGATGGAAGATGTTATATTGTGGTTTATCCGACAGATGCGTTATAAATACTGCCTTCACAATCAAGGAAGCTGTTATACTGTGGAATAACCCGACAGGTGTATTATAAATACTGCCTTCACAATCAAGGAAGCTGTTATACTGTGGAATAACCCGACAGGTGTATTATAAATACTGCCTTCACAATCAAGGAAGATGTTATACTGTGGAATAACCCGACAGGTGTATTATAAATACTGCCTTCACAATCAAGTAAGATGTTATATTGTGGTATAACCCGACAGGTGCGTTATAAATACTGCCTTCACGATCAAGGAAGATGTTATAGTGTGGTGTAACCCGATAGGTGTATTATAAATACTGTTTTCACAAGGAAGATGTTATACTGTGGTATAACCCGACAGGTGCGTTATAAATACTGCCTTCACAATCAAGGAAGATAGTATGGTGTGGTGTAACCCGACAGGTGTATTATAAATACTGCCTTCACAATCAAGGAAGTTGTTATACTGTGGTGTAACCCGACATGTGCGTTATAAATACTGCCTTCACAATCAAGGAAGATGTTATACTGTGGTATAACCCGGCAGGTGTATTATAAATACTGTTTTCACAAGGAAGATGTTATACTGTGGTATAACCCGGCAGGAGTATTATAAATACTGTTTTCACAAGGAAGATGTTATACTGTGGTATAACCCGACAGGTGCGTTATAAATACTGCCTTCACAATCAAGGAAGATAGTATGGTGTGGTGTAACCCGACAGGTGTATTATAAATACTGCCTTCACAATCAAGGAAGTTGTTATACTGTGGTATAACCCGACAGGTGTATTATAAATACTGCCTTCACAATCAAGGAAGTTGTTATACTGTGGTATAACCCGACAGGTGTATTATAAATACTGCCTTCACAATCAAGGAAGTTGTTATACTGTGGTATAACCCGACAGGTGCGTTATAAATACTGCCTTCACAATCATGGAAGATGTTATGGTGTGGTGTAACCCGACAGGTGTATTATAAATACTGCCTTCACAATCAAGGAAGATGTTATATTGTGGTATAACCCGACAGGTGTATTATAAATACTGCCTTCACAATCAAGGAAGTTGTTATACTGTGGTATAACCCGACAGGTGTATTATAAATACTGCCTTCACAATCAAGGAAGTTGTTATACTGTGGTATAACCCGACAGGGGTATTATAAATACTGCCTTCACAATCAAGGAAGTTGTTATACTGTGGTATAACCCGACAGGTGTATTATAAATACTGCGTTCACAATCAAGGAAGATGTTATATTGTGGTGTAACCCGACAGGTGCGTTATAAATACTGACTTCACAGTCAAGGAATTGGTTATATTTTGTTTAACCCGTCAGGTGCGTTATAAATACTGACTTCACAATGATGGAAGATGTTATATTGTGGTTTAACCCGGCAGGCGTGTTATAAATACTGCCTTCATAATCAATGAAATGGTTATATTGTGGTTTAACCCGGCATAAAACATGAATATGCCGCAAACGTGATTAAATTAATTAAACCTTTGAACTCTAGTGGTATCTTCCGTGCCAGTTCAATGGAAGCACTTGGAAGGGTCCATATTCATTATTTTGGGTAGACCAATCAATATTTTCAACGTGCAGCCTCAGGGCTGCACGTTGAAAATATTGATTGCTCCACACCTCACATTTACTGAGCAGCCATCCTATTCAATGACGTATCGTGTTCCTGTCCGGAAAAGCGATCGCTAGGGTAAAGGGTTAAAAGTAAATAAAATAGAATATGATAAAGACGTATAATGTGTTTTCGAAAAGTTTCGAAAAAAAGTCAAAATTATCGTTTTACTTAATCATGACACAAAACTAGGGTACTATAGAATTATTTTCGTTTCTTGAAATGTGACCTGTTCAGCATTTGTTGTTCATTATCTATTGTGCCATTACACGATTAATATTAATTTTTGCATCACTCACCTCCTCATCATTGTAAAGACAATCATTGATTACCCCAAAAAGGCTATCAATATGTTTTCTCTCATAACCTCCCAATAAAAATAACTAATATATTTTGTTTGACAAAGTTCGAAGAGTTTCATCAAACAAAACATGGTTGGTTATATTCCTCTTACAGTATACTGTAATCCACAAAAAAGGGGCATTTATCTCAATCAGATCGCGATCTAGTCGCGACATACCTACATTCCAGTGGATCAAGGTTTCAAAAACAAACAATGATGCGAAATCGATAATCAAGAACAAATAAACGAAACTTTTATGCAATGCCCTTCCGTACATAAGGAATTCTACAATGCACAGGAAAAAGGCGGAGACGTAATTTCGATCGGATCGCGACCCAGTTAGAGATGGCCAATATACCTAAAAACCGAACCGATACCGATATCACGGGGAAACGGAAATACCGAACCAAACCAATCGTTGAATATCGAAACCGTCTGAATTTTCAAATCGTTCTACAGTTAAAACTAGAAGCTCTGTCATGAAAAGCGCACAAATAGCACGTTGATCTGCGCGTTAATCTACGCGTTATGACCATAGTAAGGCTATCAAATTATGTACATATGGCCTGTGCACAAGCAATGTTTCAGCCAATGGACTGGCAGAAACATTGCCTGTGTTTGCTATGAGTAACCAGGAGAACCCACCGTGTTTTGGATGCCTTTCGATATGACAATTGCGCGCAATTCATACGCGCAATTAAGCCTAGATAAGCGCACAGTTCGTGACAGGACTTCCAGTTTTAACTGTATATTCGTTATTTATAAGTGCATGTTGAGGTTAGATAATGGTTGAAAATTTCATTTTCATGAAAGAAGTGACTGATTTTCCTTTCAGTTGTGTTAACCCTAAATGGGCTGGGCAGCTGTCCCGTATTCCCACTAGAATGCAACCTATACATGTCTATTTGCTTAGCGGTGGTTTCGTTTCCGGTTAAGTCTTGGCTGCCTACAGTTAAAACTAGAAGTTTTGTCACGAACTGTGCGCTTATCTAGGGTTAATTGCGCGTAGGAATTGCGCGCAATTGCCATATCGAATGACATCCAAAGCACGGCAAGTTCTCCTGGTTACTCACAGCAAACATAAGCAATGTTTCTGCCAATGAACCTCCGGGTTATCCGGAGGTCCATTGGCTGAAACATTGCTAGTGCACAGGCCATATGTACAGAATTTGATAGCCTTACTATGGACATAACGCGTGCATTAACGCGCAGATCGACGTGCTATTTATGCGCATTTCATGACAGGACTTCTAGTTTTAAATGTACACAATATAACATAAACTTGAATATATTGTTTAAACTTAAATGCAAGCGTTGCTCGAATTCAGATTTTGACTTTTATAGTTCAGAAGGTCAGCTTTAGTGTGAGTGTATAGCTTAAACAAAACGACCATTTGGGTTTCACCCAATGCTGTGCGAAAGCCGACAAACTCCCACGCAGACAAAGTACTTTACCTGTTAAAAATATCAATCTCCGTTTTCCCTTCTATCCTCACAATTTGACGACAAAACAGATTTAAAGAATCAACATGGCCCAAAGACGAAGAATTCAATCCGCTTCGTTTTTATTAGTAGTGGTACAATCTTGACTCATTTCTGCTCATGCTACCAATACACATAAAAAATGATGTTCAATGGGTTGATAATCACGGTATATGAAATTATTTCTTACACTAAAACATAGAAAATTTCACCGCACTTCCGATCCCGTCGCCTTTCGAGTATCCCTTCATTTGCAAATGATTAAACAATGATTGGATGATTTGAATAAACTGAACGTGTTTATTGTCATCTAATAGTATTTCGTTGGATTGCGTTCAGATCACTCTGTTTAATGTCACTGGAATACAAGTAGAATGTGATTAAAGTAATTGGATGGTGCTGGGTTGTATGAATTGATTTTCATACGATACGTACAATTAAACTAGAAAATTGACAGGAGATACAGATTTGCACTATACAGTATAGTCGTCGTGGACTGGCCGTAATCCACGCGTGGGCAGCGATGTCCACGCATGAGTTTACCAGGTAATAAAAGTCATCATCGGCAAAATTCTAATTAATGAAGCACCGGGTTGTACACGTTGCTTCATTCATTACAGTTTTGATGATTATTCCTGTAATTTGTGTTTGTAATCAAATATTATTGCGTCCATGGAAATATTGCCCACCCTTGGAAAGTAACCAATCACCGGCGGCCGTACTGCAATCTCACACTCAGACCGTTTCCGAAAAGGGTATTGAGAGGGATGTGGAATTTAATATATCAAAAGCTAAGGAAATGTTCCAAATCAGGGAATTCCGTTTGATCCCAGGTGCCGTAGTATACTATCCAAAATAAGTAGGGGATATTTGATAAAAGTGATATATATGAAGAAATATATTTATATGTTCATCAACAAGACAGTTGAGGCATTGCACTGTGACATCTGGTGAATGATTTCAGCGATATTTGGGTATCTGACAAGCACACATTCTACGCACAGAGCTGAAGAAGACACGGACGGTCATTCAGAGAATTTAGCACATTCAGTCCAAGACCTCAATACCTTGTAAAGCCTCCTCGGTTCGCGAGACAAGCGCGGATCCAAGTGGAATACTCCTCACCAAACGTCCAATATCAGCTTGAATGATGTTATTCCATGCTTCCTGCAGTACAACGGCGAGTTCCTGGACATTGGTAGGGGCTGTTCGGAAGTCGTAGGCGCCTGCCAAGCATATCCCAGACGTGCTCGATTGGTGAAAGGTCTGGACTTAGCTCTGGCCAAGGCAGTGTTGTGGTGTTCTGCTCCTGTATGAACTCTGTAGCGACACGTGCCCTGTGTGCTCTTGCATTGTCATCAAGGAAAATGAATCGTCGGCCGTGACGTCGCGCAAATGGCACCACATGAGTTGTCACTGCAATACTGCCCTGTGACACGGTTATGCCTCTCCACACCATAACCGATCCACCACCAAAACTGCCTAACGGTTACGTCATTGTATCATTCGTTTCGCCGCCGCCGCCACACTCTGTTTCACCTGTCGTGGAAATCGCGAATGAACCTCGATTCATCGGAAAACATGACGTTGCTCCACCGACGGTTGTCCTAGCGCTGTCGTGCTCCACACCAATTACGCCTTGCTGCGATGTGAATTTAAGTCAAACGTGGAATTTATCGAGGTCGTCGGTCGTACAAATTCCAGCTGTGTTGGCGATTTCCGAGAGTCTGACCCCTGTCGCACACATCTGTAGCTCGGTGCAACTGCTGTCCAATTTCTGAGACACTTTGATGGCGGTTACGTAAGGCTGTGGTTTGGATGAAACGATCCTGGTTAGCAGTTGTCGCCCTTGGACGACCTGACCGACGTCTGTCATCAACATTGCCTATCTGGCGGTAGCGTGACCACAACCTGTTAATCACCAATTAAGTAACGTTGAGAATTTGAGCCACTGCAGTCTGTCTGTTTCCACCTTCCAACATGTCAACGGCACGTAGACGTTCGCCACGTGTCAGTCTTCGCATACCTCAAAAGTTACGTTTAGACCAGAAACTATTGATGAACGAGTTTATACTAAGAAAAGAACGATGAGATCTCCGAAAAAGTCCGTCCAGTACAAATGAAAATTTCAAAACGTATCCATCAGACATTAACGCGGCGTTCGTGCTAAAAACCTGCACGAAGGTTTCGTGGACCGGTGACATTCATGATCCACACTAAACTTGGTAACATATTGATGTGTCCAATCACATGAAGTGAGGGAGCTAGTAGAGAACTACTCATTGGAGATCTCGGACCTGGACGTTGGGGCAAACCAGGGTAAAAAAATCGTCAGAGAAAGGGTCATGGAGGATTGTAACCGTAATTGGTGAGAGGGGTCAAATCAAAGAGGTCTTTGGGTGGCCTGCGTGATAAAGTGAAGCCAGGTTTTGAAGAGTACCTTGATGGCACCTTTGGGGGGGGCACTGTTGTTCAAGCTGAGGTCGCGATCCCTGGAGCTGAGGGGAAAAATTGGGAAAGACGGTGAAAGGGAGTGCCAGATGTGTAACTTGGACATGGTGGAGACACTGGAACACTTTCTTCTAGAATGTCCAAAGTATCAGTCTAAAAGAATGAGATTCACTGGGAGTATAACGGGGAAGTGGGATGGGAGAATGAAGGACATGTGGTTGGGGGAGACTCAAAGGAGAGGGTTAATATGCTAATCGGAGAGATTGGGAAGAATGGGACAAGGAATATCATCAAGCAGTTCGTCTCCGAGTGTTGGGAGGAGAGGAGAAGCGCGGGAATAGGGAGGCAGTTGGGAGTACAGGTGTAACCATGGCCTTCTTGTCCGAGAACCGCGACAAATCAGCGGCTGGCCAAAGTGTTATTATTATTACACGTTGTCAAAGCTCATCAGTTTCCTAAACACGTCAAATCGATTGAATCACCGGTCTCTACAGATAATGTGTCCTCAAAATCTCTTCGAGCTGACAGTGCTTTTTTTCAATTAATGTTTGCCGGTTCTGGCGTTAATTAACCTTAACTAATTTCTAGGGGTATCAGCGGCCCTCGGCGGCCCACAGTGATAGTTTAAATCTTTGACGCTATCACCGATTAACGACTATGACTTTCTATCATTGAAATCTACGCTGAACTCGAAGGTGCTAATCGATCCAGGTCCACCGCGGATTTTTCCGACGACTTTCCACTTTACTCGCAACGCAAGTGACAATTCGAGGTTCCAACCCGATATTATTTCAGTGATTATATTGTTTATCTCAATTAGAAATGCTACACCTCCTCCCAGATAAACATTTCGTTAACGTGCCTTTGTTGCATATATCTTACATAGACAGAATTTCGCAATTGTATAACGATATGTTTCAACGGATGGATTCAATGAGGGTTGGGAGGCTAGTCTCCCCTAGATTTCCGACCACCTTCTTCCCATATTAACCACTTTGTAACGCGAATCGTCGGGTATGCCGGATGCCGAATGGCGTGGTAGCGCAATCGTAGCCGCTATGGCTCGAGATAAGGCTTTACTGACCGATTCCTGGAGCCCCGTACTTTCGGCGTTTCCGAGAGATTATTTTCCGTCACATACCCCTACCGTGGTGTGAATGATCGTTTAATTGGGGCCAGACTGCTCCGTGTGGAAATTATGGTATTGGAGGTAAAAGACCAAAAGCAGTAACAGACACTTGAGGTGCCATCTCCAGGTGATATACTAAAGGTAATATATCATAAACAGAATGTTGCCATTGTTATCAGTTCTAGGAGTTCCTTTTCCGATATTACTACTTTGATTCTATTCTGGAATATTACACATCTTGATTGACTTGCCCAAGGATACTAGTCGCTGTTGAATAAATAGAGGATATGGAATGAGTGTTTTTCTCATATAATATTTATGAAACGAGTCTAAGAATTTTCCGTTTGGGCGAGTTTCATAACCATTATATGAGACAAACACTCATTTCATATTCTATTTATCATATGACATACACACGCACAAATTAGCCACTTAGTATGGCTTTTTAACCCATCATCACCCAACATGAGTTGCAGACGGCACTTGGAAAAAACATCCTCGTGTAACTAAAATTTTTCATTTTTTGCTTCCAAAACATAGGTTATGACCCCTCACTGGGACGAGCTCGTTCCAATGAGGTGTCCTAACCTATGATTTGGAAGCAAAAAGTGAAAAGAGAAAAAAAAATGAATGGCGGTTTTCTTGTAGGTAAAAGATTAATACAACATAACCCACCCTAAATAGGACAGATAACGTATATTCTCCATACTGAAATTATGCAAATGTGACCCAGTTGTATTTTGTTTAGCCAATCAAATTGTCCAGTTTTGAAATTGACCAATGAAAGCTCCCAACTCTATTTATGCAAATTATGAAAATGTGGCCCATTTGTATTTTGTTCAGCCAATCAAAGTGTCTAGTTTTGAAATTGACCAATGAAATTGACGGAAGGCTTTATTTATCACAGATTAATATGAAAACAAAATATCAAATATTTTAAAGTGAACAAAACGGACGAGTCATATGATAACATATTTTATTATGCTTAACGTCTGTGACATCAACCATGAATGGTTAATTTGACACCTTCTAAAAGTCATAGTACTGGAGTTTTTGGACAAAACACGGGTGCTATCGGAACGTTCTTTCCTGGAGACACGAGGACAAAGAAATTGTAAGCGCCACTTCCATTGATCAGCGTCAATTACGCCAAATGCTGGCGTCGTTTCTGTTTAACTTTTTCCGTCACCGATAGAGACAAACTTATCAACACATATGTCATCTTCAGTGGGTGTGGTTTCAATTTTAACTGCAAACAATAAATACAAAAGAATCAAAAATATTAAAAACTCACTTTAGTGAACCATGAATGCGACTTCAGTCAATTACATTTCCACAAGTTTTGTATTACTATATATATTAGTATTACTCCTCGACCTCACTGAGTCTCCGCCTCAAGTTCAAAATAAATTGTTTCACATCTGTCGTCGTCTAAGAAACATGAATTTTTATTCCATTATACCACTTATCACACAAGCATTAATAATGAATTATAACATGAACAGCATGATACAGCATGATACAGTTGTAAACACTGACATTTGGTGATATAGAAACTCCCAAAGCGACGGCATTTGTAACAAGTCATTTTTGAACTTGGTGATCTGGTAACTCCTAAAGAACAGTCATTCGTTGGAAATGACGTCACTAAAAGCATTTTTCTGGATTCGACTACATTGTTACAAGGTTGATGGCATGTTGCAGTTAACGCTTAACAATGAAAGCTATTTTTGTTCGGCATAATATAATAATTAGAACGTTTCTTTTTATGCTCTATCGGTCGATAGTACCTGAGTTTGTGTAATTTCTGAAATAAAAGTGAAGCTGCTTCAGGTTTTATTTCAGAAATCACAAAAAATCAGGTACTATCGACCGATAGAACATGAAAAGAAACGTTCTAATATTATATTATTATAAGCCGGCCCGTGAATAATTGCAAATTATCTAAAAGATATTTCTCGATACCCACCGACTTGCTAGATAACGAGGAATATCCCTCAGTTGCTTCCTAAATGACGTCAAGCTTCGACGCATCACCTCTCCTTCGATACTTTTGCGAGCATTTCAGTGCCGGCTTTACCAGTAGTATTAGAATGCCATGCTATTCCAAGCCCTTCTGTTGATTCTATGACTGAGAAATTAGATGTATAATAATAATAAAATAATAAAGTAATATATAGTACTCAAAGTTTGCTAAGCACCACATATTTGACACATCACTGTGAAATTTGCTTGTTATATATTTGCGATATTTTTGGTGGATATGATTGAGGAATGCATTGAGATGGTCCCCAGTGTTTACATTAGCTCTCTTGTCAGGCAGACTTTTCGTGACAGTCATGGGTAGCATGATTTCCATGGTGTTTTCGTGTACTGTCTACATGTACATGACATGTGTAGGGAATTCAATCTTCATTTCAACACAAACCCTTGTGATTTAATGATTGAATATGACAAATGCAAATGTAAGAAAACATTTGTCTGAAGCAGAAATGTGGCGGGTTGTAGGGATGGTGGAGCAAGTGGAAACCCATCGCCTGGTTGGTGAAGCCCTTGGTGTGCACCATACGGTGATCACCAGAGCCTAGGCAAGATTTCAGCAGTATGGCACACCAGTAAGACGGCATGGTGGTAGCAGAGACAGGGCAACATCTGCAGCTGAAGACCGATTTTTGATCATTCAGACCCATAGGAACCGCTTTGCCACAGCAACCCAGCCTCTCAGTGACCTACAGAATGCATCCAGGATAAATGTTTCGACGCAGACTATCCGGCCACGGTTGCACGAAGGTGGTCTCCCATCGAAACGACCATGTATTCGCATTCCGCTGTCCCAGAACCACCACCAGGCACGATATAGATGGGCCATGGACCACGTTGGATAGACCACAGAATATTGGCGACCTGTCCTTTTCACTGATGAGTCAGGTACTGCCTAGACCACACAGATATGTGTCCTAAGGTATGGAGAAGACCAGGAGAGCGATTCCATGCTGAGCATGACCGCTATGGTGGAGGGTCAATCATGGTACAGAGCTGCGTGTCCGTGAACGTGGTACATTGACTATACAGTGGTATATTGATGAGATCCTGGATGTCCACGTCAGATTGTATGCAGGTGCAGTGGGTGCAGTGGGTGATAGATTCATTCTGATGGACGATAATGTCCGTCCTCATGTTGCCCATGCTGCCGGGGAGTACCGACAGAGGGAGGGGATTGAGCGTATGGACTGGCCATCAAGATTCCCTCACCTCAATCCAATCGAACATGCCTGGAATGAGTTGCAGCTTGCAATTTCAGCCCATCCAGTCCATCCTAGAAGTGTCCAGGTGCTTGGTGCCATGCTGGTCCAAGAATGGAACATACTCGATATTGAACCCATATCAGCTCGCTCCGTCAACTTTTTGGCAAATTTGAAAAATTTCCTCTTTCACCAATAATATCCGTTTTCCATGGTTATCGTATTCAAAAGCTAAAAAATAATGTCAAACACAAACAAAATCTTAATTTATGTGCTTAAATCATTAAAGATATAATTATATATAAAATATATACACTTTTCATAACAATATTTCAACTAAAACGTAAAACAGGTAGTTGGATATACTTGGTGCTTTGCAAACTTTGAGTAGAAGAATCAGATGTATTGACAGTGATATTGAATCTTGAACTGGGTAACTTTTCCGAAAAACCTTGTTAATCGATTCTCCAGTAAGTTTTTTTGGATGAGTCGGCGCAATTCCAAATTCCTTGTTGTAAATTGACATCTAAAATGTTCTAAAAATTAACATTAATGAGTTTGAGTGATTTTACAGGACAGTTAAATGGACAGTTAAAGTGGGTTTAGTGTGTTTGTATTGACTAGGACGGTGTTCATGTGTGGAATATGAAGTTCTTGATCAATAGCTGTCCGATGTGGAAAAAAACAAGCGTGCTAAATGACGCTCCCAAACAACATTCAGCAAACCAAATATGTATACAGAAATTTCCATTCACTTTTAGCTGTTCACATACTGAAAACCGCGTCCTCTGAGTTCTAAGCACAAGCGCTAACACTCTGCAGTTGACAGTGATTGCAGTTTCACTCTGCATTATGAGTGTATAGTGAGCTGGTGTAATGGTTAATTTTACTAGTAAGTACGTCATCAGTAGAATTTTGATGCAGTTTGTTGGGGTGTGTCATTGGCAGGGACGCTGTAAACACTGGGACAAGGGGCACACGGGGGCAATGCCTTTCTCGGGTTCCTTACTCAATTTTTGTAATGATTTATTCTCGAAGTAAAGCTAAAAATACACCCCAAATCCGTTCTGTGAGCTTTCAAAATTCAGTGGGACTGTTGGGGGATTTCTGGAAGAGGAGCCGCCATCCGATTGGAGGGGGCACCTTCTCTCAAACTCCCCTGCTCCAGGCCTTCGGCCTTCGAGACATGCATGCTTCGGCATGTCATGGCGAGGTTGCTAGTGTGGGTAAATGACCTTTCCCGAAGTCTGACCCGCCCCCCTGCCCTGAAGTGCCATTGGGCATTTTTCTACAAACTGAACCACAAAATATCCACACTGATATACATACAATGGTGCGAGGCGATGGATCAACGGCTCAAGTAGCCCAGCAGCCCTGGGAGCGGTCAGATGAAAACTTGGGTGTATTCCGGTCAAAAAGAGAACAGATATGGGAAAATTATGCTACCCAAATTGCCTGATAAATCCTTCAACTAGTAAATGGCGTGAATGGGAGTCCAGCATTCCGACATAATGGACAAGGCAGGTGGAGAGTCGATGAAAAACTACCTGATTGAGATTGTACATCTTGAAGGGGAGTGGGATGCTAACAGAGGGGAGCAAGTTCATCTTGCACGATGGACGGGTTATATAAAAACAAAAGCCAACTTTTGGGGGTAACCAAGATGGATCTTTTTAGGTGCGGAGGAGCATTGTTTTTCCATTGTGTGATCAAAGTCACTGACACTGAGGGTGAAAATCATTAAAATGGTGCACAATATGCAGGTTTTGAGTTACTCAAAACCTGGTACACTTTATTTTAGAATTCCCCTCATTCCTACGCAGTAGTATAGAATTGTTGCCCATCAAGGAATAGCCGTAAGTAAGTACCAGCCTAAAAGATGCATCTGGTCCATCCAAATATTCTGGTTTATCTAAGTTAAAATGTTCTATGCAACACATCTTGATAAGATTCCCGTGTGTCCACACGGTTACGTTTTAACTGATAGAGTGCTAAATTATTTTTGGTCATCAAAGTTTGTACACATGTCTTTGCCTTGTTACAATTTATGGGAGAGTGCCTATGGGCACTCTCCCATAAATTGTAACAAGGCAAACCCTTATAGACTAAATAATATCACTTCAAAGATAATACAAAGCACATGCACTGAATTTGAGCCTTCAAGTTGTGGTACCTGCACTTCAGAATTAAGCCCTAATATGGGCTTCCAGCACTCTACCAGTTAAGGACAAATATTTTACCAACTATACCTTGTTTGACAGAGCTCTGTCAGACTAGATATAGTTGGTTAAATTTTTCACTACGTTATGGGCAATTTTCACTGCTGAAAACATTGGTTTACCACATAACAGTGTAAGTAGTTAAATTTCTGATTCCAAGTATTTTCAGAACTGTTTTGTGAATGAACAAAAAGGGGGCGCGGTTTCGTCGCTGTAACTGGTTTAGTGTTGAAACGGTTAGGGATTTTCAGAAGTCGACTAATCGACAGAGGTAATTGAATACTAGTCGATTCGGACCCCTCCCGAAATTTTCCATTTCTGTGACAACAGTATGAAATGGGCAGTGTGGCATTGATAAGATTCCCGTGTGTCCACACGGTTACGTTTTAACTGGTAGAGTGCTAAATTATTTTTGGTCATCAAAGTTTGTTCAGATGTCTTAGCCCTGTTGAAATTTATGCCCACTCACCCATACATTGTAACAAGGCAAATTCTTACAGATAAAACACTTTCACTTTAAAGATAGTATGAAGCATAACCACTGAGAACAAGGCTTTTAACCCTTTAAACAAACGTAACGGCCAAAACAGGCCAGCGCTATTCACAAAAAAATCGCCAATTAATGTTCATTATTTTTTCATGTTTTGTCTCAGAAACATAGGATATGACCCGTCTTTGGAACGAGCTCATATGGGTCATAACCTATGTTTTTGAGACCAAAAATGTAACAAAATAGTTATTCAAGAATTCTGTTTGCAAGTGTCGTCTGCTTTTCATGTTAGGTTAAGTTACGGAACCTGTAATTCAGAATTAAATCCAAATGTGGGCTTCCAGCACCTCTCAAAAATATGCTAACAATTGTCGCACATGAAGCGAAAATCAGTTTGGTTTTAGCTTATCCAGGAATAGCTCATTGCCAGGTTGCAAATGAAAATGGAGAAGAGAAAACCGAACAGACTGGCCCTTTGCTGAGGAAATATTATTCTGAGTTCAATTCGTTAATAAGATTTAATCAACTCACTCAGACCCGGAAATAACCCGCGAACGTTCGTTTAGGTTACGCGGGTGTTACCTCAATTGTGAAATACGCGATTGAAGTACAGGTTGCGACAAAATAATGCAACGTCAGACCTGACAAACTGCCGGTAATAGCTGGACTTGTTGGTTGCGCAGTGCTTCCACATATTAGTAGAATAACATGCCATTTATATCTTGACAGAATTTACGCCAAAATAAATAGCAACAGCTCACGCGCGACTTAGGTTTGGCGAGATTACGCGTTAGTTGTTGCTATTTATTGTGGATGAAGTTCTGGTAACCCTTTACCTAACCTTTAAAGCAACGACACTTGCAAAAATAATTTTTGAATAACGAATTTTTTTCATTTTTTGTCTCAAAAACATAGGTTATGACCCCTCGTTGGAACGAGCTCTACGAGCTCGTTCCAACGAGGGGTCATAACTTATGTTTTTGATACAAAAAATGAAAAAAATAATGAAAATTAATTGGCGATTTTTGAGAATAGCGCTGGCCGGTTTTGGCCGTTGCGTTAGGTAAAGGGTTAAGATGTAAACAGCATGGCTGACGTAGTAAACAGAGAAGACGAAAAAGTACCGTAACACATTTTATTCTACGCTAAACGATAGATTATCGAAGAAATTGCGGAAAGATAGAAATCGTATCCCCCCACTGTGAAGATATAGAAATTTTCACTTTCACGGTATCAATCAAAATGGCGGCTTTCAAAACATCACTTCAAGGTGAATACGAGTCAAATTATAACTGGAAATGATTAATTTGTTCTAAAAACGTATAATGAAAAGTAAATCTAAAGGTTTTGAGTGGATACCGAAAATTTTCAGCAATAATTCAACACGTTTTCACCTTGAATTGATGAGTAAAATCCGCTAGTCCAAACATGGCCTGAAAGACCGAAATATAAGTTTTTGGTTTGGTAAGTCCTTTGAAAGGAAACTGAAATTACGGACTATCAGGCCATGTTTGGACGAGAAACCCGCTAGCTGAATCAAATTCCAAGATGCTGTCTGTTCCGATCATTGATGAAATCACTTCCGCTTATCAATGATTCAATGCGCTAGTAGTATATAAGGTACCCGATCTTGCCTTATTACCCGGACTTTTGGGGGTGCAGCTAGTATTAAATTCCCATAGGAACCGGACTTTTGGGGGTGCAACTTTGGGGTTGCAAAAGTACGGCTCCATCCAGTTTGATCCGACAAGTGGTGTAGATACTGTATATATAGTATACTATGGTATGTATAGTGATATATGTACGCATGGGGCTATAGGTATATATTATGGGTATGTGATGGAAAGATGATGGGAAAATTGGGTTTTCTTGAAAGTTTTTCCCGCGAAACGGTTGACGTTGCTATTGACGTCGTGACGTCATGATACGCGCGCGGCGTCATAGAGATGTTGACCACTATTATTGTCCAGTATACAATCTGACATAACGTTGTTCGGGTCAGGGGGTGTCGGACGTAACGTAACGGGGGGGGGGGGGGGGGGGTCTGGTAGTGGTAGTATATATCCATGTTAGTATCCTATTAGCACTTGGGTCTTCATATTATGCTATGTCTGCTATAGCTAGGTCAAGCAGTATTGTTTGTGTGTGTGGGGGTGGGGGAGGGGGTAATGCATGGTCGGCCAGTGCGGTATTGCAAGATAGTCCTTGGTTTTTTAAATTGGACAGTATAGGATGAATGGTCTGTTAGCCTATTAATAATAATAATAATAATAATAATTGATTTTGTAAAAGCGTAAAACCACGAAGATTACCCCCTTAGTACCATTAACCTACCGAATCCTTTGTATTATCTTATGGCTAGTATTGGTAGTTCGTAATGCTAGGTCAGGCAGTACTATAATCGTTTGTTTAGAAGTGGGGTATAGGATGCATTGTATATACCGCTGTAGGTCCCCTGTTAGTCCTCGGTATTATTGACCAACTATATACTACTTGCGCTGTTACTTTCATGTATCAATTCGTACCAAAGCGTATAATAAAAAGAACATCTAGTGTTTTGAGTGGATATCGAAAATTATCTCACTTGTGACCGAAACAAATTGCTATTTTCTCTCGCGTAAGCACTCCCGAAAAATAAACATTTGTTTCGGTCACTCATGAGATAATTTTCGATATCCACTCTAAAACACTAGATATCCTCTATATTTCTATAGGTTACCACTGTGTTATTTAACGTAACCTGCTAACGGGATACGATATGAGCTCTTAATTTACAGGCCTGTTCACTAGAGGTATACCACTGATCTATGTACATCTGGTTTGCTAGAACGCTTATTGGTTACATACAGACAAGTGCTAGGATTGGAAAGTTAATGCAGTGTTGTTACTTTTCGTGCACGGTAATCGCCATGGCGTTTGATGACATGAAAGCTGTTACGCTGTGGCGTAACAGCTGTCATGTCTTCAAACGTCATGGGAGGAGTTACCACGTGGATTGACTTAACGCTATCTTGGGGGGTTTTCGCTGACTTTCCATCAGCCCTGTTGTACAGAGATCAGGGGAGTATACTAGTATCACTGGGGCTTCTTTATTTTATTCACTAGAATATGTGAACATCCGAGAGCCCACCTCAAATCAGTGTATACAGGAGAGAGGTTCAAAACAGTTTGTCTATTTTCACACTAGTTCAGTTAAGAATATGAACCCACTCTTCCCTATTCGGTGCTGAACCCGACCTTTGCGTCAGTTTGTATGAATATCGATCATCAGATGTTGCAGTTGCTCAAAAATCGATTTTGTTCGTGATCTGATCGCGAGGTAATTTCGCTTCAGTGGGTTGAGCTTGGTGATGAAAGAATCGCTATTCTCTGTTGTCTTTTGTGGTGTAGCGGTCGAAGTATAAAGGCCATTTATCAACCAGCCTGGTCCGGATCTCTTAGTCTCGTGGTAAATCGGTCGCTTTGTGTGCTAGAGGTCGACGGTTCGAACCCCGACTCCCGCACTTATCTCACCTCCTGTTACAGTGGTAACAATACCTCAGGGTAGGTACAGTACGGCCGCCGTTGACTGGTTACTCTCCACGGTGTGGGCACTATTTTTTCGCACGCAATAATTTTAGATTCCAAACACTAATTATAGTAATAATCATCTACAATTTATTCAATAAAAAATTTGCTGATGATGATTTTTATTATCTGGTAAACATTTGCGTGAACATCTCTACACAAACGTGGATTAGGACCAGTCCACGACGTCTGTACTGTAAATGATTTGTGTTCTGGAGATTGGTTTAACCCATTGAACCCCAGCGGCCGTTTTTTTCCGGCCAGGAACATGATACGTCATAACGTCATTATATAGGATGGCTGTTCAACAAATATAGTGGGGTAGACCAATCGGTATTTTCAACGTGCACCCCGAGGCTGCACGTTGAAAATACTGATTGGTCTACCCCAAATAATGAATATGGACTCTTCTAATTGCGGCCATTGAACTGGCATGGAAGATACCACTAGAGTTTACAGGGTTAAATGAACGTCAATAGACAAGTCGCACATCAAGCTGCAAGGTCATCAAATCGATTGACTGTTTCTCATCGAAGCAACAAATATAAAACGTACAAAAAAAAAACAATATACAGTGTGTTACTCCTTATGTCACCTGTTTGGACATAAATAGGAAGTGTTTGAGTGAAGCCCTGTCACAGACCAAAATACGGTGTATTGTGGCCACAACCAAGAAGTAGTTTAAATATTCAATTAAAATTGCACGTATTCTGTACCCAGTTAATATTCCACATTTTACTCCTTCTGTTTTGCACTACATACAGTACGTCAGCCGTGAGCTGTTCAATTTCCACTGGTGGGCAATATTTCCACGGACGGAATAATAATGATTCCAAACACCAAATGTAGGAATAATCAGCAAAAAATTAATTAACCCTTTGCGACTACGGTACGTAATATTACGTAAGAAAATTGCCGTGCGTTGCGACTACTGTGCGTAATATTACATACTCCGACTTTCAACCCGAGCGGCCGCTTTTTCGTCCAGGAACATGCAACTTCATAATTTCATTAAATAGGATGGATGCTAAGTGCATGTGTGTCGTAGACCAATCAATATTTTCAACGTGCAGCCACAAGGCTGCACGTTGTAAATATTTATTGGTCTATCCCCAAATAATGAATATGGTCTATTCCTGTTGCTGCCATTGAACTGATAGGGAAGATACCACCAGGGTTCAAAGGGCTAACAATTGCGTTTGACGTCGCCAAATCCTGATTCGTCGTGACATTAAAGCGTCACGGTAACCGTAGTCGGAAAGGGTTAATGAAGCACCGGGTACAACCTGATGCTTCATCAGTTAACATTTTGCTGATGATGATTTTCATTTGATGAATTTGCATTACCCACGTGTGCATTACGACCAATCCACCAATCCACGGCCACTGTACTGTACTTTAAGTACTCCACAAACTGGACCGGGAGTATTGCGCACGAACCGGATTACTCGCACTACCACATATTCGGCGATGAATGTGCTGAATTCATTGGAACACAAACTTAGCCCCTTCCGCAAAACTTCACACACTATCGATTTTGTCATCTCTCTTGAGGTGGCCATTCAGTCTAATGCGATATAAAGTATTTATTACGAAGTACTGTGTCAGTGGATTAAGTTTCGACCTGACAGTAACTCTCATATCCTTTGGTCTGCGTGCGAAATACAAGTAAACTCTCAGCCAATAGATCTCCCAGATAAACTCGGTAACCAGGGATCCAGGGACGTCGCGATGATGACCAACTCACGGGTGACAGGGTAAGGGGATCGTACTGTAAACCTGAATTGCCCCGGCCGCGTTGACTCTAGTCTCGACCGAAAAAATATTCAAACTACATCATCAAGTCATGCCTTCGTCGTGGGAGAAATAATAACCAGTCAGCTTAGGCCTACAAATAGTAAAAATCTGTTTCTCGGACCCACTACATGGTCCCCTTGGCTGCCGTATGCTCTATTTCTCATAACCAATGCAAACTTAAAAAAATAAAAATAAAATGGTTTATGTTTGAAATTTTATCCAAGTTAATAAAATTGATAAATTTATCAATTGAGTGCAACAAGGCTTTGCAATGCTTTAGCATTGCTAAACCTTCTTGGACTCAAGGGACTAAATACGCCACCACCTATGGTATTCTGTAATGACGTCGCGAAGATGACCAACTCACGGGTGACAGGATGGGGGATGGTGTAATCCTATTTTCTAACGAGCGGTGGCTCTAGTCTCAACTGATAAAATATTCATACTGCATCATCAAGTCGTAGAAGAAAGTTAACAAGTCAACATTATGCCTAAAAAGTGAAAAATCTGTTTCTCAGGCCCTCCTGCATGGTCCATTTGGCAACCGCATGCTCTCTTTTTATAACCAATAAATAGATCAGTGATGGTGACACTATCGCGATACGTTCGAAATCCTCTGTCCGTTTCGCAATCACAATAACGTACTCGTCCAAATATGTCCAGAGACGAGGTCTCGACTTCAATACTCCATGTCCGAATTCACAATAACGGACTCGTCGATATATGTCCAGAGACGAGGTCTCGACTTCAATACTCCATGTCGGAATTCACAATAACGGACTCGTCGATATATGTCCAGAGACGAGGTCTCGACTTCAATACACCATGTCGGAATTAACAATAACGGACTCGTCGATATATGTCCAGAGACGAGGTCTCGACCTCAATACACCATGTCGGAATTCACAATAACGGACTTGTCGATATATGTCCAGAGACGAGGTCTCGACCTCAATACACTATGTCCGAATTCACAATAACGGACTCGTCGATATATGTCCAGAGACGAGGTCTCGACTTCAATACACCATGTCGGAATTCACAATAACGGACTCGTCGATATATGTCCAGAGACGAGGTCTCGACCTCAATACACCATGTCCGAATTCACAATAACGGACTCGTCGATATATGTCCAGAGAGGAGGTCAATAACGGACTCGTCGATATATGTCCAGAGGCGAGGTCTCGACCTCAATACACCATGTCGGAATTCACAATAACGGACTTGTCGATATATGTCCAGAGACGAGGTCTCGATTTCAATACACCATGTCGGAATTCACAATAACGGACTCGTCGATATATGTCCAGAGACGAGGTCCCGACATCAATACACCATGTCCGAATTCACAATAACGGACTCGTCGATATATGTCCAGAGAGGAGGTCAATAACGGACTCGTCGATATATGTCCAAAGACGAGGTCTCGACCTCAATACACCATGTCGGAATTCACAATAACGGACTTGTCGATATATGTCCAGAGACGAGGTCTCGATTGCAATACACCATGTCGGAATTTAAAATAACGGACTCGTCGATATATGTCCAGAGACGAGGTCTCGACTTCAATACACCATGTCGGAATTCACAACAACGGACTCGTCGATATATGTCCAGAGACGAGGTCTCGACCTCAATACACCATGTCCGAATTCACAATAACGGACTCGTCGATATATGTCCAGAGACGAGGTCTCGACTTCAATGCGCCATGTCGGATTTCACAATAACGGACTCGTCGATATATGTCCAGAGACGAGTTCTCGTCCTCAATACACCATGTCCGAATTCACAATAACGGACTCGTCGATATATGTCCAGAGAGGAGGTCAATAACGGATCGTCGATATATGTCCAGAGACGAGGTCTCGACCTCAATACACCATGACGGAATTCACAATAATGGACTTGTCGATATATGTCCAGAGACGAGGTCTCGATTTCAATACACCATGTCGGATTTCAAAATAACGGACTCGTCGATATATGTCCAGAGACGAGGTCTCGACTTAAATACACCATGTCGGAATTCACAATAACGGACTTTTCGATATATGTCCAGAGACGAGGTCTCGACCTCAATACACCAGGTCCGAATTCACAATAACGACTCGTCGATATATGTCCAGAGACGAGGTCTCGACTTCAATACACCAAGTCGGAATTAACAATAACGTACTCGTTGATATATGCCCAGATACGAGGTCTCGACATCAGTACACCATGTCGGAATTAACAATAACGGACTTGTCGATATATGTCCAGAGACGAGGTCTCGACTTCAATACACCATGTTGTAATTCACAATAACGGACTCGTCGATATATGTCCAGAGACGAGGTCTCGACTTCAGTACACCATTTCGGAATTCAAAATAACGGACTCGTCGATATATGTCCAGAGACGAGGTCTCGACTTCAGTACACCATGTCGGAATTCACATTAACGGACTCGTCAATATATGTCCAGAGACGAGGTCTCGATTTCAATACACCATGTCGGAATTAACAATAACGGACACGTCGATATATGTCCAGAGACGAGGTCTCGACTTCAATACACCATGTCTGAATTCACAATAACGGACTCGTTGATATACGTCCAGAGACGAGGTCTCGACTTCAGTACACCATGTCGGAATTAACAATAACGTACTCGTCAATATATGTCCAGAGACGAGGTCTCGACTTCAATACACCATGTCGGAATTCACAATAATGGACTCGCCGATATATGTCCAGAGACGTGGTCTCGATTTCAATACACCATGTCGGAATTCACAATAACGGACTCGTCCAAATATGTCCAGAGACAAGGTATCGACCTCAATACACCATGTCGGAATTCACAATAACGGACTTGTCGATATATGTCCAGAGACGAGGTCTCGATTTCAATACACCATGTTGGAATTCACAATAACGGCCTCGTCCAAATATGTCCAGAGACGAGGTCTCGACCTCAATACACCATGTCCGAAATCACAATAACGGACTCGTCGATATATGTCCAGAGACGAGGTCTCGACTTCAATACTCCATGTCCGAATTCACAATAACGGACTCGTCGATATGTGTCCAGAGACGAGGTCCCGACTTCAATACACCATGTCCGAATTCACAATAACGGACTCGTCGATATATGTCCAGAGAGGAGGTCAATAACGGACTCGTCGTTATAAGTCCAGAGACGAGGTCACGATTTCAATACACCATGTCGGAATTCACAATAATGGACCCGTCGGTATATGTCCAGAGACGACGTCTCGACTTCAATACACCATGTCCGAATTCACAATGACGTACTCGTCGATATATGTCCAGAGACGAGGTCTCGACTTCAATACACCATGTCGGAATTAACAATAACGGACTCGTCGATATATGTCCTGAGGCGAGGTCTAGACTTCAATACACAATGTCGGAATTCACAATAATGGACTCGTCGATATATGTCCAGAGACGAGGTCTCGATTTCAATACACCATGTCGGAATTAACAATAACGGACTCGTCGGTATATGTCCAGAGACGAGGTCTCGACTTCAATACACCATGTCGGAATTCACAATAACGGACTCGTCGATATATGTCCAGAGACGAGGTCTCAATTTCAATACACCATGTCGGAATTCACAATAACGGACTTGTCGATATATGTCCAGAGACGAGGTCTCGATTTCAATACACCATGTCGGAATTCACAATAACGGACTCGTCGATATATGTCTAGAGACGAGGTCCCGACTTCAGTACACCATGTCGGAATTCACAATAACGGACTCGTCCAAATATGTCCAGAGACGAGGTCTCGACCTCAATACACCATGTTGGAATTCACAATAACGGACTTGTCGATATATGTCCAGAGACGAGGTCTCGATTTCAATACACCATGTCGGAATTCACAATAACGGACTCGTCCAAATATGTCCAGAGACGAGGTCTCGACCTCAATACACCATGTCCGAATTCACAATAACGGACTCGTCGATGTATGTCCAGAGACGAGGTCTCGACTTCAATACACCATGTCCGAATTCACAATAACGGACTCGTCGATATATGTCCAGAGACGAGGTCCCGACTTCAATACACAATGTCCGAATTCACAATAACGGACTCTTCGATATATGTCCAGAGAGGAGGTCAATAACGGACTCGTCGATATATGTCCAGAGACGAGGTCTCGATTTCAATACACCATGTCGGAATTCACAATAACGGACTCGTCGATATATGTCCAGAGACGAAGTCCCGAATTCAACACACCATGTTCGAATTCACAATAACGGACTCGTCGATATATGTCCAGAGACGAGGTCTCGACTTCAATACACCATGTCCGAATTCACAATAACGGACTCGTCGATATATGTCCAGAGACGAGGTCCCGACTTTAATACACCATGTCCGAATTCACAATAACGGACTCGTCGATATATGTCCAGAGAGGGAGAGGAGGTCAATAACGGACTCGTCGATATATGTCCAGAGACGAGGACAATAACGGACTCGTCGATATATGTCCAGAGACGAGGTCTCGACTTCAATACACCATTTCCAAAATCTACATGGTGGTAATTACCTATATGTATTCCAAACATTGTGGTATGTAATTTATTGGAGTTATTATATCATTCAAGGAAGTTGAAACGATATACTGTAATTGCCTTTTGTTCTTTTGTTTTTGTACGGGGACGTCTACTACATTCAGAGTGATGCAATTTGGAAGCCTTTTTCCCAATCACCATAATTCTCATTCATTTTTTTTTAAATTAGACCTCAGTTTGGAATGGGATTAAACGTTGTTAGTGGTGTCATACGTTTGATGTTTTGACGTAAATACGTCATTTCTAAACAATTATGAAGGGCATTAAAAGACTAAGAGAATGATGGATGCCATGTAGAGACTGGTCATAGAACGAATAGTTGAAGTCGCATGAGAGGTTGTGGCGTGGTTTAGAAGCCAGGAAACAAACAGGTTTTGGAACCATAACGATCCTCCAACAGGTACCATCCAAACGATATACTCTAAAAGGTCTCCTCAAATACTCCCCACTAGTCCCACCAGTCCCCACTAGCCCCCAAATCATTACTGTCCTCAGTCGCCAAATACGGAGATGAGTCGTAGAGTCCTACGTGGAGTTACCCGTTAAAGCAATTGCTCTACAGCTCTTTTGTTCGATAGGATTCCGACAGAGGTCGGAACCATGGGTAGTCAATAACTAGGATCAGATAGACTGCTAGAGTTAGAGTATCAAGAATAGCGTCTGTGATAAGATTCTGGGGAACCCAAGCCAGTAAAGATATTCTTATATAATATAACACACCCCACGAACACACTCCCTTCTAATTAGAATCCTTTTCGGGCGCTTATAAACCAAATTCCATTAAAGATGGTGGTGCATGGGAGGAAGCCGTTGACTCCGAGTTTTGGGGAATTGCCGGGTTGTTTTCTGGGTAATTCTTGCAAGTAACCGAGGATTTGGGGAAAAATCCGAACGAGGAAAAGTACTCATATTCAATCGAGCGCACCCTCCGAGCACACCCATTTCTTATTAGAGGCTTATGGGTCTCATAGCTACCATAATTGTCTCATGTGCCACCATAGACCCAGGATGGTTTTATGAACCAACATGGCCACTAAGGCGGGCTACCATCACAACACACGCGACTCCCACAATCCATCGCTTCATGACGTTACTTCACAGGTCAATAGCGGAGTCAATAAGACGAGGCCAACACACTACCGAGGTCAAAGTTCAGAAAAAGTGGCAAAATAAGTGTTTCAGAGCGATATATTTATGGCTATATACTCTAACTCTCTGAAATGTTGCACTTACATAGAAGTTGGTGTGGGTCGACAGAGTTAATAAAATGAGACCCAAAACAGTGCGTATGTTTCCATGGCAAAAAAACATGAAAAGTATAGCTCTGAATCCCAGGGGGCAGTTTTAAAATAAATATAAACTGGAAGAGCAGTTCAGACTTTCCAAACAATGCAAAAACCTGGTATACCTGGATTTTGTAGTAAATAGGGCACGAAGTGCAGGACCCTCAAATCCGAGTGGTAGCTGACGTGCATAGATACAAGTCGCTGTTACATATGCGACAGTAGAAGCTGCAAGTTTCCTGCCGAATACACAATCACACAAATCTTTCTCCAGACCAGTCGAATGCAAAATCCCGTCAAAACCTGACCTGGTAATGCAAGAGCCGTTCTACATCTGCCAACTATATTGTTTATGTGCAAGAGAAGTCACTGTAACACAAACATTTGACAATTTGAAAGGGAAATATAATTTGTGCGGATTCTGGTCTGAACATGATCAAGATGGTCCAAAAGCAGCCGAGTATGACATCTGGATGCCTTCATAATTAAACGCTGAAAGATTGTGAGGTTAGAGTACAGTCACCGTAGACTTGTCGTAACCCACGCTTGGGTAGTAATGTCCACGCAAGCGTTTACCAAGTAATAAAAATCAACATCAGCAAAATTTTAATTAATGAAGCACCGGGTTATACCCGGTGCTTCGTTAATTAAATTGTTGATGATTATTCCTATAATAATTGTTTGGAATATAATATCACTGCGTTCATGGAAACATTGCTCACCCGTGGAAAGTAACCAGTACACGGCGGCCATACTGTAGGACGATTCTTTCTCTCACATTCGTACTTGAGTCTTGTATACTGTTACCGTCTGGTCTTATTATGAGACCAATAACTCGTAATCACGTACGTGAGTTTTACTGATTTTAACCTATTCACATTTCTAACAACTTGAAAATAGTTGAATCGCCATGTGTGACGCTCCAGAATATGCCACTTTGATAGTTCATGCCACAAACACGGTTCATAAATGAACGACACTTTCAAAACGGATTCATTTGGGCGGGGTGCAGTTCGGAATCTGTGTAGAAACATCCTTCATTAGATGATTCTTGCAGGAAATTTTCGCACACCTGTTATTTTTTGTGTCGCTACTGCATGCATATCAATAACTGCCGCTGTGGAAAAATTCTACTCAGATTACAATAGAATATAGAGTAGAATAAATGTATTACAACCAAAAAGTATGTGAACATGCAATGGACCCCCACGATTGCATACAACTGTGACTAGATCAGGGTCGGGGAGATAGTGGGGACACGGGGTAGTAAAGAGTCCATGATTCTCGGGTCAGGCCTGCCTAACCCTCCCCCACCCAGTTATGACTCCTGTGCCAATCTGGGGCTCCGATCCCCGAGCGAGAACCAGCAAGATAAGTTGCCCATCGTATTGGAATTATGGTTGCCAGTGATCAGGAACTTGCAAATTTTAAACGTGCTGCTAAAAAACGTCATTTTGACGGCCTAAAATAGCGTGATTTTTCATCCCAAAAGCCGCCAGAAGTCTCCATTTAATCACTGATTTCAGATGTTTCTTGTGTATCATCGCTCGTGCCTTCTGCATCAGCATCTCTACACATTCGAAAGGGGAATTTTCTCCCCCCGTCCCTGACTAAAATTAAACATATTTGTTACAGTGTCTTACATGTTGCAGTAAAATAATACAGCAAAACCAAACTCTGGTATCAGTCCGTTCATGTCGTGCCTGGTTAGTTAAGGAGAGACGACTCTAGCATCTAGGAATTTATGTTGATATGGATGGAGTTATCTCCCTTCTATTGTAAAATTCCTGAACGTTCAAATCTGTACTGAGTCATAAAAGAAAGTATAATAGAAACAAATGTGAAAAAATAGCATAAAGGATGAAATATAATAGTTCTAATGTTGCATGTTTGTGAATAAGAAGTCGTGCAACGAGTTTAATGACATGTTGTTGTTGTCCACCAAACCGTATACAATTTTGCTACGGATTTCAAAATAGCACGTGTTACCCGAGAATGTCAAATCGAATGGGTGACCGACGATTTTCTTTGTGTTATGTTGTGCTAGAGAGCCTGTGTTATTGAGCGAACACGCAAGTGTTTGTCTTCCGACATTTTATAAAATGTCAGGGTTCCCCGAAAACCAGAGGTTGTGTGCAATTTGTATGCATGAGGCTGGGATACCCCCGGATGAGCTCGGTGCTGAGTTCGGAGTAACGATGCCACTATTTACCGGCTCGTTGGAAGGTATAGAACCAATGGATCTATTGCCGACTGACAGCGTTCAGGTCGTCCAAGAGTCACGGCCCCTGCACAAGACCGACACATCAGGACATCTCACTTGCGGGATCGCTTCCTTCCGGCGACGAGCACAGCAGTAATTACTCCTGGTAGAACTAACAACAGAATCAGTGCACAAACTGTCCGCAACAGACTCGCGGAACACGGCATCCGAAGTTGGCGTCCATACCACGGACCAATCCTTACACAACGTGATCGTACCGTCAAAATGGAACGGGTACGTCAGCGTGTTCGCTGGACTCAGCAGCGTTGGAGCACAGTTCTTTTTAGTGATGAATCACGATTTTGTCTACGGCGCGCTGATAGTAGGGCAAGAGTGTATCCTCGTTCTCCGACGAGGAGAACGGTTTTCTGATGCTTGCGTGCGGGGATGTGACCGTTTCGGCAGGGGTGTAATGGTTTGGGCAGGGATTTCCTTGTACCATCGAACGCAATTGATCTTCATCGATGGTAATCTGAATGGACAGCGATCTAGGGACGAAATTCTGAACGCTGTTGTTGTCCCGTTGTTCAACGCTAACGTCGGATTGCAGTTATTCCAGCAAGACAATGCCCGATGTCACGTGGCGCGTATCTGTTCTGACTTTCTTGAGGAGTAGAACATCGAACTTCTTCCCTGGCCCCCACTTTCGCCAGATTTGTCGCCAATCGAGCATCTTTGGGATCAATTGGACCGTCGGGCACGACTTCATGATCTTCAGCCGTTAGGCGATTTACGTACTGTTCTAAGGCAGGAGTGGAACGCAATGCCACATAGACTTATCAGGTCCATGCGCCGTCGATGTTTTTCCATCAAAGAGGCAAATGGTGGACATACACGCTGTTGACTGCATGTGTGAACTTTTCATTTCACCCCATGTCTGAATTGCGACGTCCTGACGTGACGCTGGCAACAGTAAGAACACGAAATTATGCAAATTCGTACAGCTAGACTCGAAATATGCATTACAATAATTTATTTGAAATTAAAGTCGATAATACTAAATAATTGCTCTTCAAAGTTTATTATACTTTCTTTTTTGACTCAGTAAATAATAGTCTTTGTTACAATGTTTGAGAAGTGCCAAAATACACTGTAAAACAAACTGTAAGAAAATTATTATTCACTACATCTTGTGATGCAATCATCTTTGAGAAACAATTTCAAGATCAACTTGTCAATGAATTGGGAGACAGGTACTCGAACTGACCACTGCTGGTGCTACGTGTATGTAAATAAAGTTTCAGACATACACAGAACGACAAACATGCCGTTCTGCGCATCCACGTCTATAAAACAACAGTTATTAGAAGGACACTCAGCAATTCATTTGACAACTTGCCACAAAAAGGACACATTTTATCGCCAACCAAATTTGCGAGGGGAACCCGTGTTACCATTTCGTCCCCTGACTTCCAATGTGTTCTATGTGCCTACTGGCAGCCTACTGGCACATAGAACACACTGGAAATCGGGAGACGATTTTAGCTATCTCTTGCAATTCAAATTGTAATTGCGGTGCACGGTTTGTTGAAAATTCCAGAGAAATTTCGCTTTTTTATAAAAATTGTCCGTCAGTGATTTCTGTTCCGCACATGTATGCGGAACGGATTTTCATTTTCCACATGATTTAGTGTTGATGTAGATTTCATAGTACAGGCGTGTAATAAATATATGGGAAAGTCGAAATCGCGGTGGCTCATTGGTTACGGTTCACGGTTCGACCCCCATCAGGCTAACGGCGTTAAGTTCTTGGGCAGGGCACTTAATCCTGATTGACCACATATAGGGAGGGGGCACAATGGCGCTGTGTACCGATGCGTACTGGCAATCGATGGTGCGCTTGTCTTCAACCAATCCTTACCCTGCTTGCGCGGAGTTAGTACTCTGGGGAGTCTGGAAGTTGTTCGCCACTGCTTGATGGTTCTCTCAGGGTACTCGGGCTTCCTCCACCCATCAAATTGTCCAACACGGGGTGACCCTGGCTGTCGAAAGTGTCCTTAAACCCCAATATTCATTTTAAAACTGATGTTAATATGCAAACACCATTTATCACAGTACTGAGAAAGCGCATTTAGTTTGCTCTGTAGGCCTGCGGCTGAGGTAGACGTTAGAACAATATCATCAGCATACAACAGGAAATCGAGCCTTGATTCAGATAAATCAGCTGCTTCAGGTGTGAACCTGAGCTCATCTACTCTATCGTTAACAATTTTTTTTTAAATATCGGGACTAAGATACACAATACAATACAATACAATACAATATTTTATTCACAATATACATGTACATATAGTGTAGTTACAAATATAAATGTATTTAGATGTTTTCCAAAAAAAAGAATATTGTGTAACTAGAACAGTGACAACTTGTAAAAACATATGCATATTGTAAGGAGACAGCATAGCCCAATGTCTGTCTTCCTGCCATCTCCTATTTGGAAGTGCGAGGATGAGGCAGTACAGGTGGTAAATAAGTTTCAATTTCTTTTCAAAAGATGCAATACATAACAAAGACCGATATTCTTTATTAAATGTTTGGGGGAGATTCAGACAAGGAAAGCATTACAGATCTGGTCACGCCTTAAAGGAGGTCTACACCGTGTTTTTATCTGACTATGTTTATCTGAGCTGCTGTTAGTAATGGCCTAGTCACGCAAGAGATCACCGACTCTAGTGTTACAATCGGGACACTGTGGATTGAAACATGTCGGGGGTGTATTATAAGTTCCCAAGGCGTGTAACATTATGGAGCGTTTGGATATAGAGCGACTCGGTTCAGATTGAATGTCATTGCTTAGGTCATTCCATAGTTTAGGGAATTAGTGTTTTGGTAAATTTGCAAAGAAGCATGTTCGAGGTGTATTTCTCTTTAATTGTCCACTATGTCTGGTTAGCATTCCGGTTGGGTGATTATAGATTTAAAGGAAATTTTCAAAACATTTTGGCAAGTTTCCAGAGTGCCAATCACGAATGAACAGTAAAGTGTGTAGCCTGTAAAGATCATCAAACTTGAGAATTTCATCTTTGAGGAATAAGGGGTTCGTGTGGGAATTGTATTTTTTTATATTTATTACACGCAGAACTCTCTTTTGTAATGTAAAGAGCTTTTTTGTGGCTGTTGCATGACCCCAGACTTGAATTGCATACAGCAAGTGACTCTGAACCAAAGTAAAGTAGAGTGTTTTAAGGGCTTGATGAGGGAGAATTCTTTTTGCCCTATTTATTGTGTATATCGCTCTGGAAATCTTCGATGCTATATATGAAACATGGCTATCGAATTTGAGATTTTCATTAAAACATACTCCTAAGAATGTTATTGTCTTCGCGTCCGACTATTTGATATCTGGGTTAATTCTGAGTTATTAAGGAGAAGGCGACGCTGGGTTTGGACATACTTTGTATGAGGTGGGTGAATGATTATGTACTTGGTTTTTTGGGCATTTAGGGATAATTTGTTTGCCTTGCACCACTCACTTACTTTTGAGATTTCGACATTTAGAGTGTTAAATAACGTGTCAATGTTTCCATCGGATTTGTACATAGTCGTGTCGTCTGCAAATGGCAGAACATTCGAGGAGGTTGAATTTCTAATATCATTAATATAGATCAAAAAAAGTATGGGCCCTAAAACCGATCCCTGAGGCACTCCAGAAGTAAGTACTTCACTATCTGAAGATGAATCTTTATATTGAACGAACTGTCTACGATCACGAAGATAACTTCGAAACCAATCATTAGTTATACCTCTGATACCATATGCTTCGAGTTTTTTTCAAAAGAATACTGTGGTTAATGGTATCAAAGGCCTTTGAGAAATCTAGAAAAAGTGCGATAGTGTTATGATTTGGAGATAGGTCATTACTGTCGGCTACTTCGTGTAGGAAATGCAACATTGGGTGGAAGGTTGAGTGTTTGGGTCTGAAGCCATATTGGTGTTCATATAAGATTTCGAATGTGGATAGATAAGAATAAAGTCGTCTATACATTAATTTTTCTAATATTTTAGAAAACGCTGGCAATATACTTATTGATCTATAGTTATTTAACGAACACGGGTCTCCAGATTTAAAGATAGGTATAACTTTTGACATTTTCATTTTATTAGGGAAGAGGCCTCGCGTGAATGATAAGCTGAAGACGTGGGTCAAGGGTTCCGCGATTTCATTAATAGTTTCTTTTAGTATTTTTGTAGAAATGCTGTAGCAGTCCGTGCTTTGTTTTCCTTTTAGATTATTTGTAATGGCGATAATTTCTTCTTTAGTGGTCGGTGTGATAAAGAAGTTATCGCTTGAGTTGTGCCGAATATAAGTGTCGAATTCTATGTTAGTGGGAGGGATGTTATCGTTTATTTTTTGTCCAATTGTTGCGAAAAAAATATTAAAATGATGGGCAATTGAGTCAGGTTCAGAGATTTTTCTACCATCAATAAGGAATTCAGTTGGCAATTGTTCTTTGCAGACAGATTTGTTGAGGGCACAACGAAGGATTTGCCAACATTTTTTTAAATTGTACTTATTTTCGTTCAAGATATCTGTATAGTATTGGGCCTTTGCGCGTTTTTTAACTGCGTTGTATACTCTGCAGTATTGCTTGTAGTTATCGATGTTAGTGTTTGTTGGGCGCTTTAGTTTATTACATGTAGTTTGTTTTTGTTTATAGAAGGTTTTAGGATACCGCTAGTCATCCATGGCTGCTTTTTAACATACTTTTTGGGTACATTGTTATTTTCTATAGGAAACGAATTTTCAAAATTTTCCATGAACATATTTAAGAATATGTTGAAAGATTCATTAGGACATGTAGATTCAATTACTGAGCTAAAGTTCGTATCACGTAATTTATTTTTGAAAGAAGAAACTTTTTTTTTCGTAAATGAGCGTTTGGGTTTTGGGGATACCTTTTGAGTCAACGTTATTGCTTCCTCAGTATAAAAAGTTCCGAAATGATCTGAAACGTCAGTAATTATGATACCACATTTACCACCACTGGAGTAACTATTGGAGTAAATGTGGTCTATAAGGGTTGGCAAATATTCAGTAACGCGTGTTGGTTTTGTGATTAAAGGAATATATCCGTGACTGAAAACCATATCAATATAATCGGTTGTTTTAATATGTTCAGAGAATTTTAAGAGATCGATGTTAAAGTCACCCATTATATGAGCTCTTCTTCTATTTATGGCTACGAAAATGTCATTTAAGATAGAAATAAAACTGTCAAGATTAGCCTTGGGTGCAGTGTTGGGTCTGTATATAATGCCAATAATTGTTGACTTTTTATCATTGGGGTAAAGTTCTACAAACAACGATTCGAATACATGTGGAATAAACACCGTAAGTTCAGGGTGTATTCGAAATGGAATGTTTTCTCTGATAAAAAGACCCACACCTCCCCTCCCATCATCGTTACTGTGTCGTGTTTTTAATTGGAGTGGGTGATAACCATTGAGGCTGTACTGTAAATCTTCGTGGAATGTGAAAACCTCTGATAGTCCAATTACATCAAAGTCATTTTCTCCATTATGTAACTCATGTAGTAGATTTACTAGAGAATCCCAATTCGCATTCAGACTCCTACAGTTAATACTAAATAACGAGAAAGATGTATTTTCTGATGAATCAAGTTTGAATTGGTCAGGACTATAATATGAGCAAGGGTGGCCATATGGGTTATATGGTGTATCAGTGACACTGTTATCGTTTATGTCGTCAATATTTTTGCATTTAGCTGTGAGATTGTAGTCGTCGCTTTCCTGAATCTCGTCGAGGTTGATTTTACCCGCCATGGTAAGATGATTGATAGAGGCATATTATGGTTGGGATTAACATAATTTCTTTTAACTTGCATTGCGTTATGTCAAGCTTGCTTGCAATTCCTGTGTATATGGAGACATACTTGAGAAATGGTGAGTGAATACCACCTATACTGTCGTTATATAGAATGAGTACGGTTATCATCAATGATTGTGTACTGGCAGAGCTGATAAGATTAAATTTATTAGTTTGAGGTATGTTATGTTATTATTATGTATAAAAGTATTATATAAAAAATACAAAGTGATATTATATAAACCAAGGCGTTGCCCCGTAGGGGCTAACATACTTCCCGCAAGTCCAATTCCAAATCTGGTTCTCTGTCGCGAAACAGGATTAGGACGCTGATGAGTAATAGAAATTCCAGCTCCAACACATGCGCACATCTTTCCCGCTGTCGTCGTGTTTGGAAAAAATCGAATTTTTTGTTTTTTCGAAATTTAAAAAAACAAAAAAAAACAAAAAAAAACAAAAACAATAAAAAATTAATCATGAACATGGAAGGACAGCTCATAGATAATATGCTTTAGATCATTGACAACATAGTGAACAACACGCCACCTAACTACCAAGCAAATATTCATCTCCCATACAACACCTTAACTCTGAAAGGGCATATCATTCAGATCAAAAGCATGAAATGACTCAGATTGTCCTCTTGCCTCACCCAAAGGTTGGTTTGAATGCTTCAGTTAACATATTTATTTTGTATTGACTTTCTTTTTCAAAACTATAAAACAGGTATATAGTTCTTGTGACTTTTTGCGTGCATATTTTTCTATCAGAGTTTTCAATACGAACATGCGATAACAGTGATCTGAAGTGCGTGAAAACCGCTTGTGTGGGGTAGATTATTCATTATTACTGAGATAGCTGTCAAGTCTATAATTTATAATTGTATTTAAAAGTTTTCCAATGACGCTTGTGATTGTAATCTCTCCAGTAGTTTGATGGCAACTCGGGGATCCCCCGAGTTGAATAGAGGAGTGACATTGCACATATCCCATATATTTGGATAGCATGCAAACAGCTGTGAATTGTAGAGATGTTTCTCAAGATAGGTCAATATTTAGAGGTCGAAGTCCGATGTAAGGTTACCCAGGGTTGATATATCGGCGATAGGAAAATAACCAAGTAATGACCTCTTTGTTTATCAAACCAAATCAAAATATTACAAAATGTTATCAAATCTCTTACAGTTTTCTGACAGTGTTATTTTTCTCGTTATTTTCATAAAGTCTCAATTTCTTCTTCTTCTCCTACCTCAGAGACCGGGACGTCGTGGCGGGGAAGTCGCGACGTATAGATAGGTAACTATCTCTTCTCTCACTTCCACGAATCTCCGCTTACGAATCTGACTCTTAATTTGCGTTGAAATTGTTCTTCTTTTTTCTTTTCATCCACCATACCTTTAATTATCTCCATCATTCATTCCTCACCAAACAAAAACTACCCCTTTCGCCTGATAACGCCAATTTTTCTGATTGATTGCTTTCAACGAATGGGGGTGTGGGGGGGGGGGACAAGAGGGGACAACTCTAGGGGGGGGGGGTGGGGGGTGTGAATGATTTTACTGTAAATAACATGGCTGCACCCATTAACGCGTCAAAGAGGGGACAACTCTAGGTTGGTTCATTTCTGCCGAGGTCGATGTCATATCAGCCGAGTTTCAAGTCATATTTTTTCCTACTGTTGTATGAAAAGCCCTGTGCTTGCTGTACAATGTGAAGAGTAAGAAAAAGACTCAGCTTACATTCCAGCTTTGTTTGATGGAGTACATGGAAAGTATGCTGACAAGTGAGAACTTTTTGGAGTATGCCTTAGCTCACCATGTGAATGTTCATTTCTTTCAGGTTGCGGTGGAACTCTGTTAGAATGTCGAATACAATATTCCAGTTTCTTAATATTTTAGCACTGTAGTAATTTTCCTACATGATAATGTCACTTACTCTGAAGATCCGGGTCTCTGCAAAGCAGGTTAGCCTAAAGTATCGAGTTACGGTGTTAAAAGTTCGGATTCCTCAGTACAAGTGCGCCAGATAAACAAAGATATTCAAGTCATTTTCCAAGGCGCCTGAGGAAGATCTGAGATGTTCACTGAAGACAGTTTGGTACAACATTCCTCCCCGTCTTGTAGAATAAAAACAGGGGTTTCAAAAGAAATAACGATGCAGTGTAGCATTTCCGCAAGAAACAATAATCAAAAAATCATCTATTGCCAAAGGGTATAAGGTTTGTGGTGATGTAAAGCTATGAACTGATGGAAATAAGTACAAGTGTACTTATTGTAGTGATTCTAAAATCAAAATGCCATGTTTGGGTTATCACAAATTATGGACATTCTGCTCACCCTGAAAATGTGGACACTGGGCACAATGGTGTTATTTCTTTTAATAATGTGGCTGACCGTCCAAAGAAAATCAGTTTTTTGAAACTTTGACCCCAATAATCCAAGTTGTCTTTGAACATGGAAACACATTTACATTTGTACGTTTTGTACAGGGCAGTTGGCTAATTTGTTTGATGCAACATAGTGCTGATGACAAAACTTTACAAACCAACTTTCAGAAGATCTTCGGATATTTGTCAAAAGTAGCATTCTATTTGCTGAAAGCAGATAAACTTTAGAACTGCTTTCAAATTACTGCCACCAATATAGCTACTGCTACCTGATGCTATTTGTGTTCTTGCAGAGCTCTGTCCAATAAGAATGAATTGGTTAAATTCTTAGTTGCATTGTGGGTAAACTTTTCTGTTTGAAATTTTTGAAGCTTGGCATCATAGATTTAAAGTCTCCTCATAAAATTACACGACCAAATTTAGAATACTTGTCCAAATCATCTTCAGTTTTTGTTATTATGATAGCACCTGGTTCCTGTTTCAGGTGTGGCAGGGCCCAGGTAGGGGAAGCCATCTTTCTCTGAGATGGAGTAATTTCTGCCTTGTTTCCGCCATTGAAATACAGCGTTGATATTTTGTAGAATTTTGATATCATTTTTCAGTTTGGTCTTCATAAAAATACCCAGTCCACAAAAATGTCTATAAGTATTTGATATTTAACTACATACAGTACGTGGAGAGTGTATTATCACTAAATCACCCGCAGAGTGGAGATTCCACCCAAGCAATAATTGCATATTTGTTGCAAAGCATAACCAGCACAAGCAAGGTTTCAGCCAATGGACCTCCGGGTTACACCCGGAGGTCCATTGGCTGAAACATTGCTTGTGATTTTTGTTTATAAGTACACAATTTTAAAGTTATAGCTTGGGTGATACCTCCACTCTGCGGGTGATTTAGTTACAACCCACTCTCCACGTACTGTATAGGGTAAAAATCATAATTTTCTAAGAAAATGGAAATTGAAGTAAAATGTAGTCAGCACCTATTGTTTACTATATTGAAGCCACTTATAGATCCAGGGTCTGGGCTGTAGAACCCATATCCCATGCCATTTGTTTGTTTGTTTTTGCCACCCCCCCCCCCCCCCCCGAAGTTACGAGTGTTGCAGGAGTTTGCTTGGTCGTGGCATAGTAGCACTTTCCTTTGTAAACCCAACCATTCATCATTGGAGGCTAGTACAGCAACCCCATCAGGGTTCGGATGAAAACCATTGTCCATGAGGTACTCACACAGTTCCTCACCAATCGAGAACAAATTGCTGTTATTACAGATAGTCACATTGATAATCACATTGCCTGAGTCATTAGTTTGCTTATTGCACATCCTATTTTGAAATTAACTCCATGAACTTTATTGTAAAGGCCAGGCCATTGATCGGCTTTGAATCGGACCATTTCTTTCGAATTTTTTTCACGCGTTTCATTATGCCAAATACAAAATCTTCCCCGGAGTTTGTTATGGGGTCATTAGTTAGCATGTGTAATACAATTGCTTTAGGTGGCGTTTTCAGTACAGAATTATTGATGAAACGATCTACTCCGTATGTGTGATAAGTTAGCTCTTTTGGGGGAGTAAACTTTGTTGACATTGGGTTTACCTGGATGTGTTCGATATTGGCGGTTACAAGAATGACAACCTCATTGTGCTCTATAAGTGTGTTTTGACACTGCTTTGGAATCATTATCTCTTGTTTTGTTCAGTTTTGTGATTTCCTTGAACTCCTTTTGTTCCGTTTGATCAAGATTTACAGCAAACATTTTACACGAGAAAAGTTCATCTTCCTGAAGTGTCTTAGATTTGCTGTTGACAATAAGTTTAGTTGTTCCATATTAAACACCAGAGCTTCATGCTGTTCTAAAACAATCCATTCTGTTGGGAATAGTCTGTTATCGTTTTATGTTTTCAGTGATATATCGTCGGCTGAGTGCTAGAATGTTCTATGTCCCATAGGGGAAATAATAGACCGTCCCATAGGGGACATAGAACATTCTAGCACACAGGCGACGATACTTCAATCTTTCTAATTCATGAAGTGAATGTATTTTACAGAGTCAAATTCGCAATTGTATCTCTCGGAATTACCTGTCAATTCACGTCCTTCGCATTGAGCTTAATTTATTGATACTTCGCAGTCACTAGGTGCAATAGAATTGCCCATCCATTCATGTCCGTCGCACTGAGTTTCTTTTATAGCTACCTAGCAGTCACCAGGTGCAACAGAATTGCCCATCAATTCATGACCGTCACATTAAGCTCGTTTTCTTGCTACCGTGCAGTCACCAGGTGTAACAGAATAACCTATCAAGTCATGTCCTTCGCATTGAGCTTGCTTTTTTTGCAACAATCAGCACGTGCAACAAGTCACTTCTTTCACATTGAGACTGTTTTATTGCGCCAGCGCAATCACCAGATGAAACAGAATTACCTATCAATTCATGTCTTTCGCAATGAGTTTGTCTTATTGCTGTTTAACAGACTGTATACATTTTAGCGTTTGCAGCCACTTACTGCACAAAACGATCCGAAATCCATCGAAACTGAACCAGTACGAGAGAAACATAGCTGGCGAAAATATGGGGGAGGCTCTGGATCTGTCCTTTGTTTCACCAGTCATTGGTTGTGTTAAAATATCTGTATACAAAAAAACATGGCCCGGAAAAAAAGGTGGAGGGGCTGAAGCCCCCCCCCCCCCACCCCCAGCCCTCCGGTTCCGCCGCCCTTGCGTTGAAAATGTAATATGCTTCATTGTTTCCGTGAATTCACGAGAAACCCCAAAACATCCTGTGCTCTTTTCGAATGCCAATGTGATGGTAGGCAGATTTGAGATCGAAAGTAAACAAATAATCTCCCTTTTTAAACAACAATAAAGCAATAGAAGAATCCTCATATCTGAATTTGAATTTAAAAAAACTAGGGTTAATTTGTCTGCAATCTAACACTACCCTCGGTTTTTCCGATTTGCGATAAGCAACAGTCAAAGGGTTAACAACGCGAGGCCTGTTTTTTGTTTCGGAAATACACTCCAAGGAAAGTAGCCTATTAATTTCATTCGAAACAAACAAAGGAAATTCCAAAGCAGATTTATTATTTTTCAAATGTATATTAATTGGAATTTCTTTGAAGGGAATCGAATGGCCATCACGAACTATTTCTAGCACGTTTTCATTTGCACCGCTTTCTTCTCATCGTTTTATTGATTCCGCTAATCGTCCGACTAGTGACATTTCTGCGTTCGAAAAGCCTTCACGATCTGAATGACGCTGAACAAACTGTGACAGGTTACCGTTATGTTCACATTTTCTACCCGTGACTAACAAGTTGTTTTTTAATGTGACAGAATCATCGGAAACATTAACTCTTTCACTGAAATAACTATCATAATTATCACATATATCCGCAACAACATTATCATCATATAAATCAATACTTATCTTAATATTGAAACTACTGCCATCGCTACTTGTCGTCACATCGTATAAATCAATACTTATCTTAATATTGCTACTACTGTCACCGCTACTTGTCGTCACATCGTATAAATCAATACTTATCTTAATATTGCTACTACTGCCACCGCTACTTATCGTCACATCGTATAAATCAATATGTATCTTAACATTGCTACTACTGCCATCGCTACTTGTAGTCACATCGTATAAATCAATACTTATCTTAATATTGCTACTACTGCCACCGCTACTTGTAGTCACATCGTATAAATCAATACTTATCTTAATATTGCTACTACTGCCACCGCTACTTATCGTCACATCGTATAAATCTATATGTATCTTAACATTGCTACTACTGCCATCGCTACTTGTAGTCACATCGTATAAATCAATACTTATCTTATTATTGCTACTACTACCACCGCTACTTGTCGTCACATCGTATAAATCAATACTTATCTTAATATTGCTACTACTGCCACCGCTACTCATAGTCACATCGTATAAATCAATACTTATCTTAATATTGCTACTACTGCCACGGTTACTTGTCGTCACATCGTATAAATCAATACTTATCTTAATATTGCTACCACTGCCACCGCTACTTGTCGTCACATCGTATAAATCAATACTTATCTTAATATTGCTACCACTGCCACCGCTACTTGTCGTCACATCGTATAAATCAATACTTATCTTAATATTTCTACTACTGCCACCGCTACTTGTCGTCACATTTTTCAAGACTGGACATTCAGCACGCCAGTGTCCCAATTTGACACATGAAAAGAATGTCCCGGATCTCCTAGGAGACGTTTCTGTGACTGTGGTAGTTGCCACAACCGTGTAAGGAGAGTGCCTGTATGATTTCTTCTTTCTGAAAGAATCCTGCTTCATTTCTCTGTCAGCTCTCTGTTCAGCTCTGTACAAGTGCATTTCTTCTTCCGAGTTATTTGCGATCTCATTGGATTCATATTCATTAAGGGTTTTCCAACCACCTTCCGATGAATCAGCCAAACGAATTGGCTCCTGACGATGACAAATAATGTCCGTACCTTCGTTGGTCTTCTGTTTAGCTTCCGGAATAGGTGAAGTTGGATTGTCAATGTCATTTAAAAGTACCTCTGCCTCCGTCATTTTCCTATAACTTTTACACCGTGCTTATACTGCTCCTCGTTCCCTCTCTTTCTGATATGGAGGACCTCCACGTCCGAATGTACGCGCGAAAGTTTGATAGAGGCGCTCTGGAGATCTTGCGGACGTCCCACGGCGCCCTTGCGGTTTGTTGCGGATGTATACCATTTTCTTGGCACCCCAGACAGGGTGAAAATGGTAGGGTAACATTGAGGTTACCTCACGGCCATCACATGGCCACCTCAAGGCCACTGAACAGTGATCTTGCGATGATACCTGCGATGGGACTGAATCCTCCGGCTTAGCGATTTCCGAAAAAAAGTACCTGCGACGAGAACAAAACCTTGAGATCGCATCACGGCTGCCGTATTCTTCCGTGCGGACACCGCACGGTTATGGAAATTTTGGGGACTTACGGCCACCGCCAATACGCTGCAGGCCATTTGTGACTGACGCTTGAGGCTACGAAACACCGCCCCATCCCCTCCCCTCGTTCTTTCCTCCCAACACTATATACTTTTGTCAACAGCACATGAGGCTAAAATTTAAAAGCAAATTGTCACACATCAGTGGTCTCCGGCAAAAGACTTCAATGAGATATGATTATGATTTCCATATAGCCATCGATTTTAATGGCAGCCCCAACCCACATCCCTATTACATAGCCCTCTCTAATGTTTGTTAACCCTTTGAACCCCGGTGGTATCTCCAATGCCAGTTCAATGAGAGCAATTAGAAGAATCTATATTCATCTTTTCGGGGCTGACCAATTAATCACAAATATACATACTGATACTATATTCGCCTGTTAATTTTCTGAACAATATTTGTACAAACATTATACAAGTAATTTTATATTTATTATATTTTGAAACTTAAAGCTCTGTAGACGAAATGCGAGAAAATATTTGATGTAGAACCAGTGCATATATTTAATGTTGAACTTCAAACCCTTAATTGTTGAGCACTTGTTGTCCAATCCTTTTTGTTTATTTTGACAAATAAACTGTGTTTAAACTAACTTGAAACCCTTACTTGAGTTATGCTGCACAGCACGCAAGAACTTACTTTATGACATTGAGAGTCATGACACAAGTTTTATCAATGTTCGATCCCATGACCCCTATGGCGTCACCTTATAGGTTGGCCATAACAGTCAGGAATTTTGTAAAAAGGCAGATTACTTTCAAATATATTTTTGTGGAGATTATATTCCCAAAATTTCGAAAGGCTGGGCCTCAGAATGAGGTTGAAAGTAAAAGGTATAAAAAGAAACGGAAGACGACATCGCTGTCATCGCTTCAAACTGATCAATTGGTTTAGTATTCCCCAAATGGTGTACGGTTCTATCTCCGCCAGTAATAACCCCCGTAATAACCCCATCTTGTCGTTGGGCACTTAATCCCGAATGCTCACTTGATGACACGGTTGCGCTATGTACTAAGGCGTACAGCACGTCTATGGTGTAGTTGTATTAAACCAATGCTAACCCTGCTCGTGCTGAGTTAGTTCATTGAGGACTCTGATAGTTGCTCGCCGCTGCTTGGTGGTTCTGTCCAGGTACCCCAGCTTACGCCACACGTAAAACTGTCTGACATGAGATGGCTCTGTCTGTAGATGGATCGTTGAACCCCAATTAAAATGGATAAGTGAACACTTGAAAAACGGTTTTCGTACATTTTGGGATATTTGCGATATTTGCCGTTTCTTTAATTACTTCTGAAAGACAAGAGCTATCGTCTCAGGATTCCCAAGATGTAAGAAGGAGATAGAGAGTAATTGCATGACTGGACTGGTTACATGAACTAATTCATGAGAGGTGAGGGACGTTGTACAAACACGAGTGCGCGAATGTGCACGAGTGTTTTTACAATATAGTCCCTCGCCTCGAATGAATTATTTCACGTAACCAGTCCAGTCAAGCGATTACTCTGTTTATTACTTTTCATTATTAACGATAATTATATTATTTAACCCTTTACCTAACGTAACGGCCAAACCGGCAAGCACTGTTCTCAAAAATCGCTAATCAATTTTCATTATTTTTTCATTTTTTGTCTCTATAACATAGGTTATGACTCCTCATGGAACGAGCTCGTCGAGCTCGTTCCAATGAGGGGTCATAAACTATGTTTTGAGACAAAAAATGAAAATAATAGTTATTCAAGATTTTTTGTTTGCAAGCGTCGTCTGCTTTTCATGTTAGATAAAGGGTTAATAAAATAAAAACAATGAAGTCCCCATTACACCCACGGCAAAGCATATTCGTTTGTGCGCACGGATACATGACACAATTGTTGATTGCATCATTCACTTGTGAAATTATCGTTTATGATCAAACCCGAAAATCCCAGTAAATCACACTTTGGAAAGTAATAAAACTTGATAAAGAGGATGATGTTTCCTATCCACCACAACGTTCTCTTTTTCGGGTGAAACTAAAAGAAAAAAGAATTAATATACACTGGTGATTTTTATGCTCTTATAAGTTTCTCGAACTGCTTCCAGGCGACCAACGCTATTCTCTCAAGATTCTCAAAATATATGTAGGGACCGTAGTTAAACAGTGTCGTGCTCTGTGATATCCCTATAATTTCAGTTATTTTGTGCTACAGAGTAAGAAAAGTGGGCACACTTTTGGGCAGTATTCAGTCCTAACGGTTTCGTTGAAAGCTTCTGGGGAAAGGGACTATTGGCTGGAGCTTCTCAAATTGTATATACATCATAACTTTCTAAACAGTATTGTGATCTGCCCACCTACCCATCCGAGATAAACGAAAGAAAAGAAGAACGTATGTACAATTTTGGTGCTACTAAGCACTCCACAAAACGTTTTGACACTTTTTGGTTTTGTTCATCATTTATTGTTTCAATAACTATTGGTCTAGGTACACAAATAACACTTTGGTAAAGAGTATGTGTACTCTGCGACTCCAAAGATATAGATTTTTGTCGTAAAACATAGTTACATACCTTAAGTTGCCATGAAATCGGTTAATAGTTGTTTTTCTTATTTTCTTTATTTTCTTATGGATGCATCTAATCATTCAATGGATTTGTCTTTTGTAGTTGAAGAAAACTATTTTTCCGTGTTTCGCAGAATAGCGGAAAATATTTGTCTTCGAGGCACGAAGAGAAACTAACTGGTAAGGCGAGTGTTAAATGGTTTTCGAGCAGTGAGCATTGTTCGTGTTCAGGGTGCGTGTAGAAAAGGTGTCGTAAAGCGGTCAATCAGTACAATGTCTCATTCTGGCCGTCGATTTGGTTGGCTTCAGATCTTACACTTTTTACAGTTCACGTCGGCAATTTTCATTATGGGTCCGGATTCTTTGAGATCATTTGTTTCAAGTGAAGTGAAAGATGTTATCAGTAACTCTCACGATGTTCTGTTGGAGAAGCTGGATCAGTTGGTTTCAAAGAGGCTTAAAACTTTTGAAAAACAAACAAAAACTTCACAAAAAGAATTGTCAGAGGCGAAGATAGCTGCTAAGATTGAAAACATGAAAGCGGACAGTTACAAGTTCAGATGGAGAGGGAACGAGGAGCAGTATAAGCACGGTGTAAAAGTTTTAGAAAAAATGACGGAGGCAAAGGTACATTTAAATGGCATCGACAATCCAATTTCACCTGTTGTGAAAGCTAAACAGAGATCAATGAAAGTATGGACATTATTTGTAATCGTCAGAAGCCAATTCGATTGGCTGATTCATCGGAAGGTGGTTGGAAAACCGTTAATGAATATGAATCCAATGAGATCGCAAATAACTCGGAAGACGAAAAGCGCTTGTACAGAGCTGAACAGAGAGCTGTCAGAAAAATGAAGCAGGATTATATGAGAAAGAAGAAATCAAACAGGCATTCTAACTGCAACTACCACAGTCACATAAACTACTCCTATGAGATCCAGGACATGCTTTTCATGTGGCAAATTGGAACACTGGCGTGCTGAATGTCCAGTCTTGAAAAATGTGACGACAAGTAGCGGTGGCAGTAGCAGCAACATTAAGATAGGTGTTGATTTATACGATGTGACGACAAGTAGCGATGGCAGCTGCAGCAATAATAAGATAAGTATTGATTTATACGATGTGATGACAAGTAGCGGCGACAGTAGTAGCAATATTAAGATTAGTATTGATTTATACGATGTGACTACAAATAGCGGTGGCAGTAGTAGTAATGTTAAGATAAGTATTGATTTATACGATGTGAAGACAAGTAGCGGTGGCAGTAGTAGCAATATTAAGATAAGTATTGATTTATACGATGTGATGACAAGTAGCGGTGGCAGTAGTAGCGATATTAAGATAAGTATCGATTTATACGATGCGGTGACAAGTAGCGGTGGCAGTAGTAGCAATATTAAGATAAGTATTGATTTATACGATGTGATGACAAGTAGCGGTGGCAGTAGTAGCAATATTAAGACGAAGTATTGATTGATACGATGTGATGACAAGTAGCGGTGGCCGTAGTAGCAATGTTAAGATAAGTATTGATTTATACGATGTGACGACAAGTAGTGGTGGCAGTTGTAGCAATATTATGATTAGTATTGATTTATACGATGTGACGACAAGTAACCCTGGCAGTAGTAGCAATATTAAGATAAGTATTGATTTATACGATGTGATGACAAGTAGCGGTGGCAGTAGTAGCAATATTAAGATAAGTATTGATTTATACGATGTGATGACAAGTAGCGGTGGCAGTAGTAGCAATATTGAGATAAGTATTGATTTATACGATGTGATGACAAGTAGCGGCGGCAGTCGTAGCAATATTAATATTAGTATTGATTTATACGATGTGACTACAAATAGCGGTGGCAGTAGTAGCAATATTAAGATAAGTATTGATTTATACGATGTGATGACAAGTAGCGGTGGCAGTAGTAGCAATATTAAGATAAGTATTGATTTTTACGATGTGACGACAAGTAGCGGTGGCAGTAGTAGCAATATTATGATTAGTATTGATTTATACGATATGACGACAAGTAGCGGTGGCAGTAGCAGCAATGTTAAGATAAGTATTGATTTATACGATGTGACGACAAGTAGCCTTGGCAGTAGTAGCAATATTAAGATAAGTATTGATTTATACGATGTGATGACAAGTAGCGGTGGCAGTAGTAGCAATATTAAGATAAGTATTGATTTTTACGATGTGACGACAAGTAGCGGTGGCAGTAGTAGCCATATTAAGATAAGTACTGATTTATACGATGTGACTACAAGTAGCGGTAGCAGTAGCAGCAATGTTAAGATAAGTATTGATTTATACGATATGACGACAAGTAGCGGTGGCAGTAGTAGCCATATTAAGATAAGTATTGATTTATACGATATGACGACAAGTAGCGGTGGCAGTGGCAGCAATGTTAAGATAAGTATTGATTTATACGATGTGATGACAAGTAGCGATGGCAGTAGCAGCAATGTTAAGATAAGTAATGATTTATACGATATGACGACAAGTAGCGGTGGCAGTAGCAGCAATGTTAAGATAAGTATTGATTTATACGATATGACGACAAGTAGCGGTGGCAGTAGCAGCAATATTAAGATAAGTATTGATTTATACGATGTGATGACAAGTAGCGATGGCAGTAGCAGCAATGTTAAGATAAGTATTGATTTATACGATGTGACTACAAGTAGCGATGGCAGTAGCAGCAATGTTAAGATAAGTATTGATTTATACGATGTGACTACAAGTAGCGATGGCAGTAGCAGCAATGTTAAGATAAGTATTGATTTATACGACACGACGACAAGTAGCGATGGCAGTAGCAGCAATATTAAGATTAGTATTGATTTATACGATGTCACTACAAGTAGCGGTGGCAGTAGCAGCAATGTTAAGATAAGTATTGATTTATACGATGTGATGACAAGTAGCGATGGCAGTAGCAGCAATGTTAAGATAAGTATTGATTTATACGATGTGATGACAAGTAGCGATGGCAGTAGCAACAATGTTAAGATAAGTATTGATTTATACGATGTGATGACAAGTAGCGATGGCAGTAGCAACAATGTTAAGATAAGTATTGATTTATACGATATGACGACAAGTAGCGATGGCAGTAGCAACAATGTTAAGATAAGTATTGATTTATACGATGTGATGACAAGTAGCGATGGCAGTAGCAACAATGTTAAGATAAGTATTGATTTATACGATGTGATGACAAGTAGCGGTGGCAGTAGTAGCAATATAAAGATAAGTATTGATTTATACGATGTGACGACAAGTAGCGGTGGCAGTGGTAGCAATATAAAGATAAGTATTGATTTATACGATATGACGACAAGTAGCGGTGGCAGTAGCAACAATGTTAAGATAAGTATTGATTTATACGATGTGATGACAAGTAGCGGTGGCAGTAGTAGCAATATAAAGATAAGTATTGATTTATACGATGTGATGACAAGTAGCGGTGGCAGTAGTAGCAATATTAAGATAAGTATTGATTTATACGATGTGATGACAAGTAGCGGTGGCAGTAGTAGCAATGTTAAGATAAGTATTGATTTATACGATGTGATGACAAGTAGCGGTGGCAGTAGCAGCAATGTTAAGATAAGTATTGATTTATACGATGTGATCACAAGTAGCGGTGGCAGTAGTAGCAATATAAAGATAAGTATTGATTTATACGATGTGATGACAAGTAGCGGTGGCAGTAGCAGCAATGTTAAGATAAGTATTGATTTATACGATGTGATGACAAGTAGCGGTAGCAGTAGCAGCAATGTTAAGATAAGTATTGATTTATACGATGATAATGTTGATGTAGATACATTATGATAATTATGATAGTTATGTCAGTGAAAGGGTTAATATTGCCGACGATTCGGTCACGGCAAAAAACAACTTGTTAGTCACGGGTAGAAAATGTGAACACAACGGTAATCTGTCACAGTTCGTTCAACGTCATTCAGATAGTGACGGCTTTTCGAACGCAGAAATGTCACTAGTCGGACGATTAGCGGAATCAATAAAACGATGGGAAGAAAACGGTGCAAAAGAAAACGTCCTAGAAATAGTTCGTGATGGCCATTCGATTCCCTTTAAAGAAATTCCAATTAATATACATTTGAAAAATAATAAATCTGCTTTGGAATTTCCTTTGTTTGTTTCGAATGAAATTAATAGGCTACTTTCCTTGGAGTGTATTTCCGAAACAAAAAACTGGCCTCGCGTTGTTAACCCTTTGACTGTTGCTTATCGCAAATCGGAAAAACCGAGGGTAGTGCTAGATTGCAGATAAATTAACCCTAGTTTTTTTAAATTCAAATTCAGATATGAGGATTCTTCTATTGCTTTATTGTTGTTTAAAAAGGGAGATTATTTGTTTACTTTCGATCTCAAATCTGCCTACCATCACATTGGCATTCGAAAAGAGGACAGGATGTTTTTAGGTTTCTCGTGAATTCAAGGAGGCAATGAAACATATTACATTTTCAACGCATGGACTGCGGAACCGGAGGGCTGGTGGGAGGGGGGGGGGGGTCAGCCCCTCCACTTTTTTTGCCGGGCCATGTTTTTTTGTATGAAGATATTTTAACACAAACAATGACTGGTGAAACAAGGGGCAGCCCCAGAGCCTCCCCCATATTTTCGCCAGCTATGTACTGGTTCAGTTTCGATAGATTTCGGATAATTTTTGCAGTAAGTGGCTGCAAACGCTAAAGTGTATACAGTCTGTTAATAAATTGGTTAAATGAAGTAGATCGTAACCTTACAGACACATAAGTACCAAATCTACCCCCAGACAAGATAATCCACAGACATTAGAATTGCTGTAAACGTTTGGTAAAGCATACAGGTGAGGTCTATTTGTCAGCTTTGGTCGTTACGACCAACGCTGATAAATAGACCTGACCTGTATGCTTTACCGACATCTTTTAACGGCTCTCAATGTGTGAAATCTTTCAAATACATCTCCTGAAAAATCTCAAAATAGCCACTCAGATGCATGGAAATGGGGGGAGGGGGGGGGGGGGACCCTGGAATTTAAAATGTTCATACCGACGACCATCCATCGCCCGATCCAGCGCCCCCCCTCCCCCCCTCCCCCTCTCCAGTGTGAAAATCGTTCTGCCGCCCCTGCAACCTTTTACCTTTCGGTATCTCAACAGCGGGATATATGTTTACAAAAGTCCCTCGCGATGTTGTAAAATCATGGCGAACTAAAGGTTTCAGTATTATAATGTATTTAGATGACGGTATTGGTGACGTTGAGCTTTTGCAGAGTTTGGGTTTTCTTCAAGCAACAGAAAAGTGCATATGGGAGTCAAAACAAAATTTAACATGGTTAGGCTTTCAATGTGATATGGAACTAAGTATTTTAAAGATTACTAGTGAAAGGTTGAGAGCCTTGGAATACAATGTAGATCATATTATACAAAATGTGTCTCAAGGAAAAAAATCATTAAGGTTTGGAAGTTGGCTCAAATTGTTGGTCAAGTTATTTCATTACAGGCTGTTGTTGGGCGGTACGATTGCGTACAAGGTTTTTGTACAATTGTATAATGCAAAATGAACACTGGGATACGCCAGTTAAGACAGGTTATGAAGCTTTTGAAGAATTAATATTCTGGATAAAAAATTTGGATGCCAAAAATGTCAAAGCACTGACTGAAGACCAGCATTTTGATGTCGAAATTTACAGTGATGCCTCGGAAGTGGGTTTTGGATGCTTTATGGTTCGTCGCGGCACCAATGTTAATCAACAGTCAGAATATGAAAGCGTGGTTGCTAATGTAGATACAATCTCTGAAGGAGTCTGTATACATAATTTTTCTGATGGGAAAATACAGTTGATTGAACACAAAGGCAAACGTGAAGGTAAGAATATAATACCTGAAGGGGATATGGTCTTGAAAGAGTTAGTGCAAAGTGATGTACAGAGATATCAAGTTACAGGTGAGTGGAACGGCAAATAAGCTCAAAAAGTTCCATTTGGAGGGAGCTGGAAGCGGTAAGAAGAGAGATGAGATCGTTAGGTGTTGCATTACAAAGTAAGCGCGTCAAATGGTTTACTGATAACATGAATGTTTGTTCTGTTGTGCTGTCGGCATAGATTGAGTGTTCGCAACATGTTAGCCAGTTAAAAATATTCTGGATGGGCCGTTCGGAAAATAAAAAAGCCGATGCTTTAATTAGTTATTGTAATAATAAAGATTGGGAAATTAAGAATGAAGTTATTCTCAAGTTGAGTGTAAAGTGGGGTCAGCACACAGTTGATAGATTTGTCACAAATATAAGTACAGAATGTGCTCGTTTTAATTCAAAATGGTGGTGTCCAAATGTTGAAGCAATTAATGCTATTGATCAGCAAAATGGGGACACGAAAATAACTAGCTTGTACCGCCTGTTGATAAAATTATTAGTACCATTTAAAAATTATCAAAAGACAAAGCTACAGGGACTTAAATTGTTCCGCAGTGGAACTCAGTGCCATTTTTGTCTGTTCTGTGTCCGGATGGAAGTAATTTTGCAAATTTTGTCAAAGATTGGGTTGTATTGTCCAGTAAGCATTTGGTGCCAAAGGCAAAGCGTTTTGATGTGTTTAGTGGAAAATGTGATAAGCTTAATTTATTAGCTTTGAAAGTGGGTTTAAAAAAAAGGGAAAAAAAAGAACAAATAAATGTTTTCAACTTATATAAAGTTTTATTTTATTACAGGTATTGAATTAAGTGCATCTATCAGGCAGCAAATAGCAGATGCGGTAGTTCAACATGATACATTCAGTGGCTTAATAGTCAGTTAGGGTGGTTACCTTTTGAAATCAAAAAAGTGACAGTACTGTGAAAAAATACTTTCTTTATCTTTCTAAATGGAAACAGTTTATTAACGCAGTACAGTTAAAACTAGAAGTCCTGTCACGAACTGTGCGCTTATCTAGGCTTAATTACGCGTAGGAATTGCGCGCAATTGCCATATCGAATGTCATCCAAAGCACGGCAGGTTCTCCTGGTTACTCATAGCAAACACAGGCAATGTTTCTGTCAATGGACCTCCGGGTCAACCGGAGGTCCATTGGCTGAAACATTGCTTGTGCACAGGCCATATGCACAGAATTTGATAGCCTTACCATGGTGATAACGCGTAGGTTAACGCGCAGATCAACGTGCTACAGTTAATACTAGAAGTCCTGTCACCAATAGTGCTCGTATCTAGGTTTAATTGCGCGTTGGAATTGCGCGCGATTGCCATATTGAACGGCATCCAAAGTACGGCAGGTTCGCCTGGTTATTCATAGCAAACACATGCAATGTTTCTGCCAATGGACCTCCGGGTTACCCGGAGGTCCATTTGCTGAAACATTGCTTGTGCACAGGCCATATATACAGAATTTGATAGCTTTACTTGGGCCATAACGCGTACATTAACGCGCATATCAACGTGCTATTTGTGCGCATTTCATGACAGGACTTTTAGTTTTAACTGTATTTGTGTGCATTTCGTGACAGGACTTCAAGGTTTTAACTATAGGTGGATATGCTCTTCATGCGGATCCTATACATGTGTCTATGTATTTAACTGATCTCATGGACAAATGTTCTTCTTATAGTGTCATTTCATCAGTTGTTTATGCCATGAAGTGGTTTCATGAAATCAAAGGGTTAAAAGATCTCACAACAAACTTATATGTTAAAAGCTTGTTGGAGGCTGCTAAACGGGTAGCTAAAACGGTTGTTCATAAAAAAGAGCCCTTTAATGCTGAAATGCTTATTGATTTATGTGATTTTTGTTCAGACAAGTTTACAGATTTGGCAGTATTAAGAGATATGACAATGTCATCTTGAGCTTTTGCAGCATTTTTGAGATTTGATGAGCTTATTTCGCTCACTGCAAAGGATATTACTTTCTTCAATGATCATTTCAAGGAAAGGAACTTCTCATAGCCGAGGGGATTTACTTCAGCTTGCCCCTACACTTTGCTATCAGAGTTTATACGTTTGGCGGAAGTAAATCTTTCGGATAATTTTTTTCTGTTCAGTCCACTTTATAGGCCTGGCTCCGTTTGTAAGCTTGTCACATCTAATCGTAAGCTTAGTTACACCAGATCTAGAGAATGTATAACGTTATGTCTACCATATCTCTCCAAATTTAGTCAAGATGCATTATGGACATTTTGGGGCTCTGGTGTGTCGATTTATATATTACCTTTTACGCAATGAATGTCAGTGTTATCCTACAATATATTGGAGGCTGTTCATTCAGCTCAGCTTGAAACCCATTTGCTCAAAATATGGTACAGGACCAGTGACAGGACGTAACTTTCCAAGTGGTTGTTACAATATTCAAATTGATCTCACTGAAACATAATACACATGCATATTATTTCAATAAGATGTGATGCACTGGCTAGTTGATGGCTCAGCCTTTTCTGACAGTACATCACACATTGAAAGGAATTGGTTTGAAGGCTATCCACTAAGCTCAAGGCCCGAATGATCAATAACAACCCCACACTTTGCTCATACACTGAACAAGTTTATGACTGAAATTCATATTCATAATTACATAATGAGAATCTGTGAAAGTAGTCAGTTGAATTGGGAAATTGCATTATGCGACTGTATGATGTCTATTGTTCATGGTGAGAAGAGTCCTTTTATTGTCAGATCTGGTTATTTATTTATTTATTTATTGGTGTTTAAGGTCACATACTTATGCACAATGGCTAATCGTGACCGTGACAGTTTTACGGGTGGAGGAAGCCGGAGTACCCGGAGAGAACCACCGAGCAACGACGAGCAGCTGTCAGCTCTCCAACATCGTAACTCTGAACTCTGCACCGCAGCACAGGCAGGGTTAGATTGGTTGAAGACATGCGCACCATCGACGTGCAGTACGCCTCAGTACACAGCGTCATCGTGCCCCCATGTAGGCAATCGGGGTGAAGTGTCTTGCCCAAGGACACAACGCGGTTGCCGCAGGTGGGATTCGAACCGAGGATCTCTCGGCTTGCAGCCTGCACCTCTACCAACTGAGCCACCGCGCCCCCGTCAGATCTGGTTAGATTAATCTAACTACACTTTTCGTATTGTCATATTACGTTTAGTTGTTTACCAATTAAAAGCAGTTTTATATTCAATTGTTAACATTCTGTTATCATGGAGCGACTTTAATATTTTAAATCTATCGTGGTTTTATCCCCCCCCCCCCCCCCCCCCCCCGCCTCCCACACGCACACACACTTGCATCTTTGGGAGGAAAATGTTCAAGGAAAATATTTGTCAAATTTTACTGACTTTCTTTGTCTGAAATGCGAAGCAAAACACAAGCACTTCACTTATTATGACTATATAATTCATTATTTTAACCCTTTACCTAACCTGAAAAGCAGACGACACTTGCAAAAATAATTCTTGAATAACTAATTTTTTTCATTTTTTGTCTCAAAAACATAGGTTATGACCCCTCGTTGGAACGAGCTCGACGAGCTCGTTCCAACGAGGGGTCATAACCTATGTTTTTGAGACAAAAAATGAAGAAAATAATGAAAATTAATTGGCGATTTTTGAGAATAGCGCTGGCCGTTTTTGGCCGTTACGTTAGGTACAGGGTTAAACGATTTAGTGACAGCGACGATTTTTGCAACTGGGACTGTTTTGGTATTCCCATCAATGAACTGTCCATTTTTTGGAATGAAATTTTCTCAAAACGCAAAATAAAAAACAATTCCCACAAGATTTCACCTTCAGAGCTTGAGACGATTCTTATCCCTGATGGGGGTGGGTGTGAGGTGGGAAAGATATTTAGGCCAGGCACAAGGCTTGCCGAGTGTCTGGACCAAATACCTTGTCCCGAGGGTTAAATGTCCCCACCTCACACCCAACCCCATCAGGGGTAATTCTTCTCCCCCAAAACAATCTGACGTCATCAAAAGTAATCCAGGGGCACGAGCATATATACCAAACAATTTTGTTGCCCATTTCTGAAAAAAAGACTTATCGGAAAGAGTAAAAAGTATACCATAGGTATATACCACGAAGTCAAATCCCAACACCAGCAAGACAGGGGTTAGAGATTTAGAGCGAAATGAACAGTGACACATTCCGCGCTTGCATCAATCGATCGATGGAGGCGAAGTGATAGGAATTAAGTTAAGAAAGTAAACAAACTGTATACAACACACTGGTTTATTATTAACATAATTACGACAAACAACGATACTTTGAATACTAACGAAACATAAAACAATCGCGTGGGTCATGTGAGATACATATCTTTATTACACACCCGTAACTGTATTTGTCACTATCACATGGATTTTTGGGGCATGCGGTAATTTTAACCAGAAAGCTCTAGTGCGATCTGATAAAAAGTACCCTTCGCGTGCACAAGTTCTCTCGTTAGACTGGTTCTTATAGTTTGCAGCGTTCAGTGGAATATAACGAATGGACCATCGGCTATATTTATCTGTCGGAATTACCGATTCTCATTACAAAATGTTTGATGCAAAACTATGCTAAAAACTGTAGAAAGTCATGAAGACACATGATCTCTGCCAAGAAACTGAATAGTGAAACTCAGCCTTTGCTTTCGTAATTGAAAATCGAGGAAAACTTAATTAATTTTAGTGCAAAAAGTCCAACTGGGTTCGATATTGCAGCCAGCCACTAGTACAGTTCCTATAAAACTTTGTTACAATGTTGCCCTCACCGCTGAGTGCTGCCGGCGAGTCGACACGAGGCCTATTGTGTAACTGTAATCTTATTCGATTCACACTTCGGCAATGAAGCAGTACGTTTGCCAACGCAAACGTACTTTGAAAAGCATGTTAAGTAGTTGAAGTAGTTCTCAGGAAGCAAGACTAAATGAATAATGAATAGTGGTTATCATGAAGCGGAAAAACAGGCGACGACACGACGACAGCGCCTAGAGATGTTTGACACCTATGCAGTTACTAATTAACTAATTAACTATCTCCAATTCCACCCTTACTAGATGACCACTCCCTCCCACACACCCCCAGCCCCACACAAGCTGAATAAAGAAAATAAATTCGGAAGAATGAAAAGCCTGGTTTTATAAGAAAAACTCGGTATTTTACATTGGTGGAACCAATGTTTTTTACGTGCTGGGGCAACTGGTTTATTTTATTTTTTTGTGGGGGCAGGGGGGAAGGGCTTTTTTAGGGGGATATAGTATTGCTAAGATATGACTTTCTGGAGTTTCTATTGTGGAAATTAAAAAATGTTACCAGCTACCTACTACAGAAACTCTGAAAAGTCTCGAGTAGGGTGGGAATGAGACCATGAAGAGGGGAGGGGTGGTAAATACATGTGGCCTGATGAATGCAATATATTGTCAATTTTATGAGATGACTTTCATGAAATTCAAAAATAATTATTAGAATATTTAAAACATAGACAATATGACAATATTTTACAGACACACATTGATGTGTATTTTTAAATGACTAATTTAGGATTTTTGCTAGTATTTCTGTTTTATACAAGGATATTTATTATTTTGCTTTAATTCTCAGCAACAAAACTTAAATCGAATGCCCCCTATGCGACTTAGCTACATGCCAGTAGTACATGGGTGTATGAGATGGGGAGGGGGTTGAGGCACTCTCACCCCCTTCACCAATAAGCAGTTAATTTTGCAGTTTTCATTGAAAGGGACTGATATTTTCAGAACAAATTGTTCAGACGGAGGGGGTATTTTTATAATTTTGGCAAATATCAGGGCAGTGGGAAGAGCATTTTCATAGGCAAATTCGAGGCAAGGGCCCGCATTTTGATTTTGAAACAAACGTTCAGGGCAGTTTTATTGGTCAGCCCCCATCCCCAAGAAAATGTTCTCCGAAAGCCTATCATTTTAGCCACATTCTATCAGTCCTATTTAAAACTACTTACTGAATGCAAATTCAGAATACCAAATTCCAAATTTAAGACTGACAAGATATTCGAGCAGACACATAAAAAATTATTTTGTTTTGAACCAGATACCAAGAAAAAAATATTGACAGAACCGTTCAGATAACAAACTGGTGAAGTATAGTACTACTAGTACTAGTACAAAATAATGTAAGCATTAATCAATTTTTGAAAATATTATCAACTAAAATAAGTTGGAGGCTGGAGCTTACTGGTGAGAACAACCCCCCCCCCCCCCCCCACACACACACACACTTATTTCTGTTTCAGCCTCTGACTAAGACTGTTGGATACTCATTTCGTGAGCTTTCGAGAAAATGCTGTCAGGTTATAGATGGGTGGGGGGGGGGGGGGGGGCTGGGGGGTTGTAAAAAAGGTGTACAAACTAAATTACTTGTGGGGACAAGACATGACATTTTCTTGCAGTTATCATGCAATATATTTCTCCCTTTGTTTATCTGTAGTATTATGTGGACAACCTAAAGCTTTTATTTTAAGTGCAGCCCATTTCAAACAAAGGTTATCAAGATTTGAGGTAAAATAAAAAGAAGTCTAAATTTCAAGTCAGAAACTTTATAATGTTGGAAAATAAAGTGCAAACTTACCAAGACTGCAGAGTTCACTCAGAGTCAGAATGGAATCTCAAACTGCCTCAGGCTCAGTTCCTCCAAATGATCGAATGAATGCCCCAGAAGGTTAATTATTGCACAAAATGTCTTTTCTCGTCCACTGTGTACTTTTGTTACAGTGCATGTGGCAGTAGTGCATGTATCGTCAAGCCGAGTTTAAACTTATATTTTTAGTTTCAGTTTAAAAAGCACGAAATTTAAACAGAGCGGCCAGTTCGCACCGTATTCAAATTAAAATCCTTGTACATGTTCCATCCTCCAGATATAATGATGCCTGCACACACAATTTTGAAAACACACTTGAGACCTCATAATTTGCGACGTCTGAATCCTGCACGCAATCTTTTGAGTTTTGAGTGTTCGGATTGACATTTTTTTGCGAATAAAATGAATCAACAGCGATTCTACAGGTGGCAAGGTAAAAGACTTAAGACTGGTTCTCTGACAAAATTGCCCGTTTCACTTTAAAATTCTTTCAACCGTTCAAATTGTCGACTATTTAATTAAATTAGCGATTAATTACAGTGCATTCTTTTTCATGGTTGGGTGTGTAATAAATACAGAACCACACTTATGTTTGAATGGGTTAACGATTACTGGACTCGAGCGTGTGGCGCTGGGATAACCACTCGAGCCTACCGGCTCTCGTGGTATCCCTGCGCCACTCGCTCTCGCCCAGTAATCGTTAACCCATTCAAACATAAGTGTGGTTCTGTATATATCTCACATGGCCTTCTGACATGAGATACGCATACCTTGCGTAGGAAGTGGGGGAAAAATCGACAGTCTGATTTGTTTTGTTTTCTTTGGGATGAACAACACTTTCAACATACAGGCTTACCTCGTGTTGGGCAGTTTTATCGATGAAGGAAGCCGGAGTACCCCAGCCAACCACACAGTAGCGGCAAGCACCTGTCACATTCCCCCGTGTACCAACTCCGCACAAGCAGGGTGCAAGACAAGTGCACCATCGACGTGCAGCACGCCTTAGTACATAGCGCCACCGTGCCCACAAGGGGGTACTCGGGATTAAGTGACTTGCGCAAAGAAACAACGCATTTACTCCTCGTGGGGATCGAACCGTGGACCTTTCGAGTTGAAGTGCAATGCCGTAACCACCGAGCCACCGTGAACTCCATCGAAGATCTATCCATGTTCTCAAATAAATTTCGGCATTGTAATCTCACTCTTAAAATTTAAGTTTTTTTTTTTTTAAATTCCTTTAATTCCCTTTTCACAATACCCGACAGTCAAATATTTTCTTGGTATTGATGTTTCTAAATCTTATGACATTTCTTTGTTTGAATGGATAGAGAAAACCATTGTACATTACTAACTATTAACCAACACTACTGCAGACGGCATCTTCTGAAGGATTTCCTAACCATTTACCCAGCGTACACCATATCAAAAAAAAAAAAAGTTTAATTGTCTTTTAAGATTTTTCGCAACATTTCCATAAAGCAATATCATGTGACCCCTAATTGGAACGAGCTCGCCGAGGTCGTTTCAATAAGGGGTCACCTGATATAGTTTGACCGAATGTTTTAACACTTTACCCAACGTAACAGTCAAAACCGGCCAGCGCTATTCTCAAAAATCGCCAATTAATTTTCATTATTTTTTCATTTTTTTTCTCCAAAACATAGGTTATGACCCCTCATTGGAACGAGCTCGTCGAGCTCGTTCCAACGAGGGGTCATAACCTATGTTTTGGAGACAAAAAATGAAAAAAAATTAGTTATTCAAGAATTTTTTTTGAAAGTATCGTCTGCTTTTCATAATAGGTAAAGGGTTAAACCTTTTTCAACTGCTCAATTTGTAAATTACGCGTGTGCCTTCGGGTGGTTTGTTAGGCATAGGGTTAAATAACTACGCATGCTGATTGTTTCCCTCCCAGACATAGCTTGTTTTCCCTCAGTGGGACGGACGCAGCGAGTTCGCCCCAGTTAGGAGCGATAAACTATGCTTTTGATGCAGAAATGGAAGAAATGCTATTAAACTTTGTGTGGAGATTTTTGTGAACGACTCAGGCCTGATAGAGCAGTTGTGATGATATGATATGATATGATATGTTATGTTATGAAATGATAATATGATATGTTTATTTATCAGTATACTAAAGGAATACAGTGTTAACAAATGTACATATATATTTATACAATACTCAGGCCCATAATGACAGAAACAAACACAAACATTTGAAAAGTTAAGTCCAGAACGAAATCTGTATGATCACGTAAGGTGAACACTGTAAAATCAATATGCCACTTTTTGGTGAAATAATTTATGGATCTATCCATTTTAATCGATCAGGAAAAGAATGGACCGGATATATATCCGTACGACTGAACCACGACCTGAACAAAAGATAGCACGTTTGGCCAGTGGCGGCTCCGGGTACTTGCTCCAGAGGCGCAGATATAACCTGCTAAACGTGAAAAGTTAAATGTGTTGAATTATCTGAAAAAGCATTATAAAAACGTACCATGGTACACTATAGTAAACCATGCTATCCAACGAAACACCAAACCGCCAACAACGAGGAGAAGGTGTATATTGTCTTTTAATGTACTTAGTCGCACAACAAAGCACACGGCGTCGCAAGTTTTTAAAGGAATATGTCACAAATAGCCTAAACTTTGAGGTAACGTAAAAACATAAAAAAATTACACCAGTTTAATGAAATATGTCAAATATGGCCTAAAAACATCAATAATTGCTATAAATAGAAAAATTAAAAACTTCTATCTCGCTTTTTCCTATTTTTTTAGTTGTACAACATACAAAAATTTCATAAAAATACCAGGCATTTTAATTTTTGACGCTATGACCAACGCCCACCCCCTCACCCACATCGCTATGACGTCACCTTTACGGTTGGGCATTTTCTTGCACGACACGACATTTTTAGACATGATTTTTGTGGGGATTATATTCTTAATTTTTTTAAAGGCTAAGGCTTAAAATAAAATGTATCGAAATCACGTAAAATTGGTATCGGTTGTCTCAATTTGAAATGCAAAAATAAATATTACATCTGCAAATAACCATAAATATGTGTGGGAAGTTTCATAACTGTACTTCGTATAAATACGACACAAATGGAAACACGAGAGTGTGTTTTTAGGGTTTTATTGAAATATTTGAAATGACGTAAAACATCCAAATTGACAATAAATCGAAAAAAACAGCTACCTCTAATTTTTTAATCTGTACAACCTTCCAAAATTTCATAAAAATCGGCCAACATTTAATTTGTTGTGTCGTCGACTTCAATAAGGTCACCTGAAAATTCGGCCTGAGCCTTTGAGAATTTCCCATGACGGCACCACATTTTAAGATATGGTTTTTGTTAAAGATGTTATTTCCCAAATTTGAAAGAGTGAGGTTTGATGCTGGGATAGATACTGAAAGATAGAGAAAACGTTTGAAGTGACGTTGTTTTGGATCAAGGTCAAATATCACAAATCTAAGATCGCAATGTTCAACTTGAAATGTGCCAAATTTAGTGATTGTGACTTTAGAAATGTGACAGTGGTTCCCTAAAAGAAAAACAAATAAAATTTTTTAAAATTTTCTTAACGTTGCTATATAAGTCATTTCAGCTTCGTTGGATGACGTAATTAAGAAACCAGCCTTCCTTTACATGAGGTAGGGCGAACACACCATTGTGTGTACGCCCTCACACTTTGCATCTTTTATCGCTATAATATCCCATATACGACTGAATGGATACCTCAGATGAATGAACGTTGGATTTTCATTCAGACTGTCTGAAAATAAATGTTGCAGTGACTTTAAAGGTCACGATCGTGTCAAAATTACATTTGGGAATAGTCAACAAACGTTCTGTTATCTCAAAAGTAAGCAAACGTCTTCAACATGGTGCAACAAATGGCACTGGACGTGCTCGTTGAATGACTTTCTTTGCGATCTCAAATCTATGCAGCTCCTGAAAGCAATCGTTTTATACATTACTGTCTCTAACGAACAGGTGAACCCAATTTGGCTTGTAGACAGATTCTGTAACAATTTATTATTATAGATATGTGAAGAATATTTTCCTGATATAATTACAATAAACAACCCACACCCTTAAGATTTGAAATTTATATTGCAAAGGCTGGTATTGCTACGAATATTTTCACGCGTTCAGGCGAAAGCTTCGCTCCGCGTTCCAAATAAAGCATGGCTCGCACTCGGTTAAAATGGTGGAGAATTTGACAGACTCACGATAAATGTTTCATTGCAGTTATCAATTTGTTCAAAATCTCTTGCATATGGCATAACAAGCCGGGCGTCCAAAATTATAGGTAACATTCCGCGGCTTGCATAAACCCCCGAACACTCAGAGGTTACCTTCTCCAAGTCTGAATAGTATCGGACTATGCACTGCACCCAAAGGGGACATCGAGGAGTCTATTTGGTATTTGCTGGAAAGTTCAGTTTTTTTGTTGGGAGGTACAGTAAGCATTTAATCCTATAGTCCTATAGGCTGTAGGATTAGATTCACACTGAGCTGCCTTACCAGTTTAGTATTTATTTTGTTGCATGTTCAAGGGCGGTCGAGCTAGTCTTCACGCGGAATCTTATGCACAATTGGTTGAAAGGACAAATCAAACATTTCGACGAAAGTTTAGTATGCTTTGGTATTTTAAATTGTTCACCAAACGCGCAGTTCGGTTTCCGTCGGTTCATTACGATTCCCGTCATAACACCCCGGGTGGGTGAAAAGGACGACTCGTATCCCATCGAGCAAATGAGGTACCGAGAAACTGCACGAACGAGTGACTTCACATACTACTCTAGGACTCATCGCGGTATTTGAGGATAACCATGACATAGTATTTTACTATTTGAGGATACATTATGAGGGTACATTTTGAGGATACGTGTTGAGGATACGTTTTGGAGAATACCTTTTGCAGATATTTGTCTAACGATAGTTATGACTTCCAACCCTATTGAGCTCCTGGTTTCTGGGCCATCCATCACCTTCATCGCTTAATAGGCCAACATATATCCGTAGTCACTATCATATGTCCTCTGATCAGTTTTTACAAACTATAGTCTTCCATCACCTTTGCAGTATTGTACCATTACTGCATTGAACCATTACTACTGCCTACCACTATTCTGCCCTCTGCTAGAGAGTCCGTCTCTTTCTAGGATGTGTTACTACTGCCACTGTCAGCACATTAATGCTTGCTGCTAAGGACCCCATTTCATATTGCTATCAAAGTTGTTTTCTAGTTCTGCTTGCTCGAATGACTCGAATCTTATAGAGCAAATGAGCTATCGAGCAGCTGCGTGAACGAGGTACTTCATATAATGCTCTTCGAATCATTTCGGTGAGAAGGAAGGATTCTCTTAGTGGGATTCCAAGCTCCCATACAGCTTCTGGTAGTCTTACCATCGTCTTCCACCTTGTCGTGAACTATCTGTCCTTTGGTTTGCCTCTCTTGTATTCACCTTTACTATGGTGTTCTACCAACGTTGCAATCTTGTACCATTAAGGTCTTGTATCATTACTTTAGGTTACCACTATTCTGTTCTGTATCTCAATCATTACTAACGTGTGGTACTACTACGGCTCTTAATACATTAATGCCGCTAGGGATCCCAGATCACACCACTATCATTCCACTACTGCTTGCTCGGACAACGTTTTCATACCTATTCCCTAATAAGCTATCGAGCAGTTGCTGAAAGGTCATTGCTCGAACGACTCGAATTCCATCGAACAATGAAGCTGTCGAGCAGTTGTCCATTGAGTAAATGTTCTTGCTATCTGAGTGTTAATCTACGCGTTAATCTACGCGTTGTGTCCATAGTAAGGCTTTCACATGCTGTACATATGGCCTGGGCACAAGCAGTGTTTCAGGCAATGGACCTCCGGGTATCCCGGAGGTCCATTGGCAGAAACATTGCCTGTGTTTGCTATGAGTAACCTGGAGACTCGTTACTGTCTACGACTCATTTCGAAAAAGGGAATCTAGAAGTGATTCTACATGTGTGTACCTTGACAAGGGTTTGATAATTTCATCGAATGAGTTAAAGAGCCATGAGAGTAATCGCTCTATGCGACAATGTTCGGGGGACTATTGGAGGATATTTGTCGTAGAAACCACATGTTTCAGTGCTCAAATACCGAAATACGTCGTAGTCCTGTACTCAAAATGGAAGACTGAAACGCACATCGCACAAGGACCACGTATCATTATAGGAATTACGCACGGACTACCATAACAACTAAACATGGCGCATATGGATCACGTGACTATAACGTTACTTCTGGTGTCCTTCCAGGAGTCCAGCAACCTGGGGGTGAAAAATATGAGACATACTACTAATACCTCATAATGTGGAACCCATTAATGCACATTAATCGTTTGTGGTAATTGTTGTTATTTTTACATTAATGGTATAATCGAACTGGTACAGTATATTGCATCCCCATTATTCTAAAGCATCCCTTCACGTTTCACACAAAAGACTCATAATCAGATAAGTTTTGTAACGTCTTCTTAATTGCTATTCGCATTTCCTTATTTCATATAATCACATCTTTATGATCGCTGCGTTGCAATCATAACAATGGAAGTCTCTGTATTGAGGGGAAGTGCAGTTTAATTATTTTACAACATATTAGTAAAGTAGAAGACCATTTCGTAAGCTTTCCGATACATACAAACTGCCATTGGTGATAAAAATAGTTGTGTTCTTCTACTCTTTGGCCCGCCGCTGGTTGGTCGCGTATCTGTTATGGAAAGGCCTACACCTGTGTTCCCAATTGACGCTAAGCAGACATCCCCTACCCCCGTTCTCTCCTTCCAGCACAATATACTTTTGTTAGCAGCACATGCGCGCATAAATTTAAAGGCAAATTGTCTCCGGCAAAAGACTGCAATGAGATATAACTACAATCTCCAGAAATGAGATATGATTACGATTTCCATATATCTATCGAATTAAATGGCAGTCCCAAGCCAAATCCCTTTTACGAAGGGAATATTGCAGAATAGCAAACCAAATCGAATGGCAATTTACCAGAGGCTTTTAAAATGACATATAATAATCCTAAATAGTAGCCCTTGGGGAAGAATCGTTCACACGCCCCCAGCGTCAGGACTATTCTTCCTCCAGGATCACTGTTATAATATCAGAACGTTTCTTTTCATGTTCTATCAGTTGATAGTACCTGAGTTTGTGTGATTTCTGAAATAAAACCTGAAGCAGCTAAGCGAAGCTGCTGAAGGTTTTATTTCAGAAATCACACAAACTCAAGTACTATCGACCGATAGAACATGAAAAGAAACGTTCTAATTATTTTATTATGCCGAACAAAAAATAGCATTCATTGTTAACTGCAACATGCCATCAATCTTGTAATAACAATGTAGTCGAATCCAAAAACATGACGGCATTTCGAACGAATGGCGTCTCTTCGAAAATGACTTGCCTCAAGTGCCGTCGCTTTGGGAGTTTCTATATCATAAAATGCCAGTGTTTACAACTGCATCATGCTGTTCATGTTATAATTCATTGTTAATACTTGTGTGATAAGTGGTATAAATTAATGGAATATAAATTAATGTTTCTTGGACAACGACAGTTGTTAGAATTAAGCGGAGTGAAACAATTTATTTTGAACTTGAGACGGAGGCTCAGTGAGGTCGAGGAGTACTTAACTTGTGGAAATATATTTAATTGAAGTCATAACTCATATTCAGGAATCACTGAATAACACGTGAGTTTTTAATATTTCTGATTCTTTTGAATTCATTGTTTGCAGTTAAAATTGAAAACACACCCACTGAAGATGTAGTAGTGATAATGTTTCCAGTTGGGACAATGGACATATTCCACACTTTCCACACTTTCACCCGATGCAAGACTTGTTGATTGTCCGTTTCTTTCTGTACATTTTACTTTCAACCTTATTGTGAGGTCCAGTCTTTCGACATTCTGGGAATATCATATTCACACAAAACATATCTAAAAGTGTCCTGCCGTGATAAAAAATTCAACGACCGTTTTGATCGAACTCTGTGGTGTCGTAATTGGGTTCAAGGCGTCGAACATTAAAATGCGAAGGATGTGTTTGAAATTTTAGTATGTTGTAAAACTAAGAATATAAGAGATTGCTGGTTTTTCGATTTGGCGCACTTTTGATGTTTTATTTGTCATTTCAAAGTTTAGCATATTTGTGACATATTTCACAGAAAACGCTACTTTGTGATTCACGTAGCTATGTATTTATAAATGACACATCTAGGAACTTCACACTGTTTCATGGTTACTTTCAATTGTGCGATTTTTTATTTTTAAGTCAAATTTACGCGTTCGATGCCAACGATGCAGATTGTTTCGTTTTTCTATACCTTTTTATTTTAAACCTAATTTTGAGGCTCAGGCTATCGAATTTTTCGGTATATAATATCTCCTCACAAAACAAAGTCTAAAAATGCCTGCCAATATATCCAACCGTTATAGCTGAACTAAGAGGCGACATCGTTAAGACGGGTCATCGGGTCAAAATTAATATGGTGTATAATTTTCTCTGAAATGTTTGTATGTTGTTGATCTCAAAAAATAAGAGATGGATGTTTTAGTTTTTTTGTCTTCTTTTGTTCTTGTCTTTTATTTTTGGGTTTTTCAGTTTGGTGCCATCTTCACGTTTTATTTGTTTGACATTCCATTAAAAACTCTATCTTGCGATTATTTATACAAGTCGCAGCTACAAAACTTCGCTCACTGTTTTCTGGTCATTTCAAATTAAGCGATTTTGTATTTTTTGTTTCACATTTACGTTTCGGGTGTTAGTGATGCCGGACTGACGGACGGACGGACGGAATCATGTATGCAATCCAGTATACCCCCAATCTCTTAGAGTGTGGTGGTATAAAAATATCCGGCCGCGCTACAAAATTCCCGACTGTTATGGCCGAACTCTGAGATAACGTCATATGGGTCAAAGCGTCAAAAATTAAAATGCCTTGTATTTTTCGATATTTTTGTTTGTTGTAGAGATCGAAACCAAATGGGAGATAACTGTTTTTTCGTATTATTTATCGCCATTTTTGACGTTGTTACGTCACTTCAAAGTTTAGGTTATTTTGGTCCCATTTCATTAAAAACTATTCCTTTCTAATTTCAGTAGCCCGTATATATCGATTATACAGCTATCAAACTTCGCACACCGTTTTCTCGTCATTTGAAAATGTCTCTATTTTAGAATTTAAATTTTGACCCTTTCGATCCTTTACCTCTTTCATGAGATAAACGACTCATTTCAGGATTATAATTCAACTTTGGGTTTCTGCGGAGTCAAAAACATGGGAAATTTGGTTGTTTTTAAGAAAAGTGTCCAAACTGTGTCAAATTGGCTTAAAAACTGGTATTGCATCCAAAAGATTTTTCTGCTCTGTTGCCTAATGCGTCAGCTGGGGGGGGGGGGGGAATACGAATTCACAGCTTTCTTTGTAAACTAAACCTAATCCCAAAAATAAAACTAAAATCTGCATCTGCGCAGAATACATTTTGACAAAATCTGTCTCATTTTCCCATACGGCAAGAGACATAGTGTTCCTCCGCCCCACCCGCACAAAACAATATGAATGTCAATTTTGTTTAAAAAATTTGGGTTGCAGCAAAGTAATTCACCAACATTAATAGACAGTGCCATTTTGTCTTAAAAACAAATGTTAAATTCTCGTCTACCTACTGCAGTGGAAAAATATAACCCTGAATGATCCCCCCCCCCCGGTATGCCATTTTTCATAAAAAACTATGATATAATTCATGAATTAATTGATCTTGACACAAAATAAACCTCTTTGATATTGTATGTACCCGTTGGGATAGTTTTTAAATCACATCCTGGCTTCTGAAGACATTCGACATTGTGTTTGATGAATATTTTGCAATTGTTATATAAAAAACTCGGGTTTTGTTCAATTAAGGCACTTTGAGTCATTGGTACGGCACTGACAAAACATAAAACACTATATTTTTTCCAACAGTATGACCAGCACAGCTTCCGTGGTGTTTCGTAACATTGTTAAAATGCTTAAAACAATCAAATATTGATTCTGAAGTACACTTTTTGTGTTGTGAGTATCTATAAGTGCACTTTTACAACTTTGGTTTTAATCTCAAGAACACCCATTCTGACAAAAGATAACAGCTGCCAATTATTGGAAATGTAGAGCCAGGTAAATGAAAAGGAAAGAAACAGTTTGTCTGATGGACAGACAACAAGACAGAAATACATACATACATGCAGTTGCACATGGAAGTCTACATAAGAGTACTGACTGACATGCAATGAAAATATAGCGAGAGGATCCAGGGTAGGGTTGTCAAACAGGAAAAAACCTCATCGGGCCGTGAGAACTGCAGCCCCAAAGCAAACCATAAACAACTGAAAGTGTATGCTATGCTGCAGTCTGCAAACATGCCGTTCAGTCTTTGCAAATGTCTCAATCACTTGGGGTGGGGGAGGGGGCTCCGTGTGGTTGAAAGGCGGACTTTGTTGAAGGAGAGAACAAATTTGTTACTGTAACTTTGTGCTGTAACATGGGAACTCTTGCAGCACTTGTACTAGCCTACCATATTGGTACCTATGCGCAAATGTCATTCATTCACATTTGTCACTTCATTATGTTTTTGTTCCCACTGTAGCCTACCCCCCCCCCTCCCCCAACTCCCCAAATTTGTGTTCCAAAATACTCTTTCAATGAAAAAATTGTTTTTAACATTTTTAACAGCATAATATGGACAAAAACTTCTAAATAGTAGTAAATACAAGTGCAATATAGGTTTGCTGGCTATGTGTTTAAATGTGATTAAGGATGATGTTGGAAGATTGGAACCCTCCTCTGTCCCTTGTACTATCAGGGGGAATCATTGGTTTAAACAAATGTGTTAATATGGTAAACGTGGGTGTTATTTGGCATTTATAGAAGATGTTATAGTGTGCTACTGGAGGTACACTTGCTCAAGATGTGAATTCGCATGCACCAACAACCTTATGTTTGGCAATGTACAGATGTATTTCTAACTGTGACAACAAATCAACAATATAACTTTTCAAAACAAGAAAACAGTATTATAGGGTGTGTGGTCTCCCATTGGATATTCACATGTGCAATAAAATCTAAAAATAATAATTAAATCAGTGTTGGGAGCCAAAAAATGTGTTTCCTATAGGTATCACAGTACTGAATAACAACTTTCTGGTCACAAACAATATGATCGCATCAGTTTAATTTTGGCATTCAAATATCTTTGTCAAGCATAGACCTTCATAGAACTTTTTCTGATCCGAAAATGGGGGGTCATGCAACAAAGAAGAGAGACACTGACAGGGAGGAAAAAACCGGCCACATGCAGATATTTTTCAGGAATTCCCAACAAAACCACACCAAGGGTCAATTGTATACTTTAGGTCTAAAAGTCATCAAATCACCATCTTTTTTTATCTGGAATATTCAACAATAACGTAATATTTCAGTGGAATTCTTCAAATGTTTATTGAAACAATATATTTTCCCACGGCTGCTTAGTTTTGGAGATTGCATCATTTATAGTGATATCGTTAATCCCTCGTTCAGTTTTAGAAGTAACTCCTTATCCGCTAAGAGCAATGAAATGCAAAACGCAACGGTTTTCAAACTAAAATAGCCTGAAAAAAGTTTCAGCAATTGATGAACTCATTGTCCCTAAATACTACTATGCCGGGGGCGGAAAAGCGCAGATTATCCACTGCAAACTTCGCGTAGACTGTTGTGAAATAAATGGTCGTCCGTTTGACAGATTTGTCGGAGATAATCCTGAATGCCGCTACCGATACTGTTATGGAAACTCCAGCTATCATATACTTTCATATTCTTTTACGCACATGACCGCCAAACGATGTTTGGCTCATTTCAAAAAGATGACAAATCTATCGAGGTCCAACTTCAGGGAAATTCGTTTAACCCTTTACCCAATGAATCTCCCGCATCCGCCCGCGTAATATACAAATTCAGCGACTGAAAAAATATTATTTTTCGAAAAATTTCAACAAAACCATATCATGTGACCCCTCTTTGGAACGAGCTCGTCGAGCTCGTTCCAAAGAGGGGTCGCATGATATGGTTTTGTTGAAATTCTTTGAAAAAAATTAAAAAAATTATATTTAAAATAATAAATTTTGATACCGCCTGCGTAAGGTAAAGGGTTAAATCCGACTCGCACATTTTTCTAGTCAATATTGTTCAAGAATGCATTATCAAAACAAGGAGATTTGAAAACTTATTCTTGGAAAGTGGTAATTCGTCGGCAGTTGTGGGACTTACCACATGGTGTTGACTGGATGTGATCCACCTTTCAAATACGACATTTATAGCTGAGTCTTCGCCACCATAGCGTGTTCACTGCACATTTTAATTCATCGGATGATGCTCCAGTCATTATACATGATTATGTAAACATTACGCACCAACTCGTAATAGCTTTACAGATTAATCGATTAACTCAAACTAATTTGTGAGGCCGACAAACATTTTATTCTAAGAATTTATTTATTTATTGGGGGTTTAACGTCACATACTTATGCACAATGGCTAATCGTGACCGTGACAGTTTTACGGGTGGAGGAAGCCGGAGTATCCGGAGAGCCACCGAGCAACGACGAGCAACTGTCAGCCCCTCAACATTCTAACTCTATTCAAGCTCCATTGAAGCAGGGTTACAGCGGTTGAAGACGTGCACCATCGACGTGCAGTACGCCCTAGTACACTGCGTCATCGTGGCTCCATGTAGGTAATCGGGATAAAGTGCCTTGTCCATGGAGACAACGCGGGTCGTCCCGGACGGGAATCGAACTCGGGACCTCTAGCATAGAAGGCCAATATTCTAAGAAGGGTTAATGTTATACTATGCTGTTGGTTGTGTTCCTCACTACTGGCAAAAAGCACAGAAAGCTCTTTCCAGTGATGTGTTGCAGAGCAGCATGGCTTCTGCTCTTTCCGATTGTGTACAGCGAGACAAGGGCAAAGATATGCCGGCTTCTTAACACCCTTGTCTTTGAAAGAATTATGATAACGAGGGTAATGCAGACAGATGGTTAAGTACGTTTTCGCTAGGGTCCTGCGAATATTCGAGATTCGATTCGATATCGATACCATACGTATGCTTCGAGATCGATCCCGAATCAGTCTCAGGATTTGATTTTTTTCGAATATCTCGTACAAACTTCAATTTGTTACATTTCCAACAAAAATTGAATAAAACTGTCATTAGAAAATTCCCTCATGTAGGCTCAATTCCTATTTATTTGAGTAATTGACAATGTTTAATTGTTAGGTAAGGTGTGAATTTGGACCAGAACATTATCCATAGTTTCGGTCTTTGAAGGCTTACTATTTACGTTTTTAAGAACGTGAATAGTTACAAGTTAGTCCTTTTTCAGCGAGGGTGCTACAGAGAATATTTAGTTATTGGTGTTTAAGGTGTTCACTCCGTCGCGTAAGGGTCATCACAGTGTTCCGTAACTTCCATTTGATGTAATATGAAATAACTTGTCTTTTAAGATTCGATTCGGGATTCGATTCGATGTCGATATCAGAGACACGATTCGATTCGAGATTCGATTCGAACAGAAATTTGTGATTCGCAGATCCCTAGTTTTCACCATGAACAATTGACTAAGTGGAGTATTCATAATCTTCGCAATGTACACGTCATGACGTGTCTCAATAAATGCTTTTTAATTTACTGTGTCTTATATGTACTGGGAATAAAGTTCTCCCTTAAATTAGAAATTTGTTTTTGTATCTGATATTCGGTCACTTTTGCTTGCAGTGTATTTTTACGAGTTAAGTGTACGGCGGTACAGTTAAAACTAGAAGTCCTGTCACGGACTGTGCGTTTATCTAGGCTTAATTGGACGTAGGAATTGCGCGCAAATGCCATATCGAGCGCCATCCAAAGCACGACAGGTTCTCCTGGTTACTCATAGCAAATACAGGCAATGTTTCTGTCAATGGCTACGATATAGCATATCGGATACATCTGTACCAGACAAAATATATACGTATTTACAATGAGCTGTTAAGGTACATAATGCATAGCTTTAAATATGTTGTAATCGAACCACAATGAAATTTCATTTCTATCAATCTTTTGTCCAAAGGGTTGTTTTATTTAAATCATGGATGATTTTGAATGTTGTATTAAAATTGAAAGACTAGCACACAATACAATTATACAATCACAACAGATACATTTGAAGACGAAAATTATTTTACATATATTTACAAGTAACCAAAGTATAGCTTTAAATAAATTGTACTTGAAACACAGTAACATTTCAACTTTATCTTTCTTTTTTTGGGCTATGCAAAACCACGCCATTAAATTATTTCTCATATTTGCAAGTCGTCGAGTCACAATAAAAACATAATTAAGGTCCTGAATTTTATGTATTACAAATATACTGGGTTTACAAAGTATACAATAATTACTATTTGGTTCATATGCATACTATCTGCAAGCCTTACTCGCTTTAAAAGCAATTATTCTTGCTGCAGCGAAAAACATTTAAAAAGTGGCATAGCATCTGATATTAACAGCTTCAAAACAGAAATAAATTAAATGCATAATTCAGAAAAAATTACAACAATTGATAAAAACTCACAAACACACACACACACACGCCATTTTATATACTATGTCATCCCTTGAAAGCATGAAGGCACCGTTATGTTTCAACTGACGATATATGCGTATCGTCGTTATTCGTTTTTATTCTGCGTGTATAAATCGGAGAGTAACGTTAATATATATTTTACATTGAAAAAGCTTGTGTCATATTTGGTAATTTTGGAAAGGTGAATTTTGTCGGGGGGGGGGGGGGAGGGGGGGCATTGTGTTGTGGATCCCATGCACTAAAAAATCGTAGGTGGGAAGAATAATCAGTGACAGTTTAATACGACACCCCATAGTGGTGTAGGATTAAATTATTACCGTTCCACCCCATAAGGACAAGACGGACTTGTTCACCTCTTTATATATTGTAATATATAAGACGGTACCATTCACAGCATCGGTGTTTAAATATATTGATTCAGCTGTTGGTGTGGCGTTAAACACTAAAACAGTTAGTGTGGAAAGGGTAACATCAACTCGTTGTGCAGCTTCTATCTAACCAATAACTGATGCTCTGTGGAAAAAAGGCAAAAGACGAAACCGAGGACTGTCTTGGCTGGTCTGTTATCCGACATTTTGAATGTGCTTTCTATGGTGCATTTCTACATAATTTGAGTGTCCCTGTCTGAGTGGAAATATCACTACATGAGTGTTTGAATACCAATACACATCCCATGCACTGTAACATGAGTTATGTTCATTATTTATCAAGTCCGTATTTTTTTAACGTCCATTGCACGTGACCTTTGATGCATGGAGAATCACACGAGGTCGTTGTGTTTATAAGAACAACTATTCCATTTCATTTCGCGTATTTATATAAATAGCAGACATTGAAATACTTGAAATATCCGCAGAGCATTTTGACGACATTCCTGACGAATTTGTACTAAGATGCATCGACTTTTCTCTTGATTTCCAGCACAGGAAGACTTCCAAAAACCTTTTTCGAAAGGTGCTTCCCGTGATGAAATACAAATAGAAATTAATAGCGTGATTCATGGTTGAAAGGCAACGGATTAATTTGTCGATAAACAAATAAAAAGCCATTTCTTTGAGTGTTTCTATTTTCCAATAGTTTTTGTAGATATAGTATATACCATTCGGCATTATGAGAATAAAGAATACAACCGATACGGTTGTCATCATTATTGTGATTTGACGCTGCTGTTTCATTTTTTCTTCTGACTGTTGTTGACTCTGGATCATCGCATCTTGTATTGCTGATGTCTTCCGCATCCCGTATATAATAAATCCGTTACAAATAAACAGAACACTGCAAGGAACTAAGGCAAAAAATACAAACTCTATATAATACCATACTTTTTCTCCAAAATATAAAAAATTTTCTCCCCAAACACAAGTCGGTCTTCCACTCGCTAAAAATAGTTCCTCCTTTGTGAACAAGAAGTGCGCATCGAAAGCAAAATGGAAAATAACAACGAAAGACAAAACAATGATAGCATTTTTCTTGGTACAAACTCTTTTTACTTGTAAAGGAAACTTAACAGCGATAAATCGTTCCAATGTAAGACATACAAGTGTCCAGTTAGAAGTCATTATAAGCCAACTGATAAAGAACAAATAGAAACGACATCCATGTTGTGTTATTTGCACATCCAACCTGCGAAGTTCATCAAATATAAGAAATACTATTAAAGCCAACATATCAATAAAAGCTAAGAAAGCTATGTACAACGAAGTGGAAGAGATAGGTTTTAACATCATAATTGTAATAATGGCGGCAAGATTTCCGGGTATACCAACTGCGTTGAGAATGCGTAAGTATAATCTGTTGATCCATGCTGCTATCCAGAAATATGTATATTGTTCAATAGCTCCATACTTTCCATATGGAGATTTGGTTGTTATCTGATCCAATGTATTGTTGAAACTGGTGTCATTAGTGGCTGCAGCAAGCGTTGCTGAATCGGTCAAAAATGTTTCACTCAGCACTGACGAGGAACCAACTGAATACACTGGTGTTACTAGCGATGTAGCCATGCTTCAGATCACGTGGAGCGTTCTGTTAAAAAAAAAGAAACACACTTTTTTAAAGTATTCCGCCAAACATCATTAGGTTATATCGTAGTGTGACCACAAACGCGGATTGAGCATATCGACCAGGTCGCAAATGGGTCGCGATCTCCTCAAAATTCTCAGCCCGCTTTTCAACAAGACACATTGTAGAATCACGCCTTTGGAAACAGAAATGTGAGAATATTGCACCTGAGATGCTACTGACGCCTTGGCGCCCCGCTCCTGTGGTTCCGGAGAGAAGTATGATAATTCCCCATATCAAACATTTACCAACATCTACCAACTAAACTCTGTTTCTGATTGATGGTATCTTATAAATACTCTTCAAATTAAGAAACTATAACTATACATCGAAATTCCACTAGAGTTAATTGGAAGCTCTCCGATTATGAAGTGGCCAACAAGGAAGTAGAAACATCACTCTTCAAATGTAAAAACACAAGGAAAAGTGAAACGTCATTGACACCCGTAAACATGGCTGCATTGACAACAGGGGAAGTCAATACCGTGTATGACAACCACCCACGAGCAGTGGCTTGGCAACATCAACCCATAGATCATATCAGAGTCTGAATTACACGCCGCTGAATGTTCTGTCACTCCTCTTGTACTGCCACAGAGAGTTCCTCAAATGTTTGTGGTGTAGACTGTCTCTGACGGACGCGAGGATCAAGCTCATTCGAAAGATGTTCAATCGGGGATAAGTTAGGTGAATGTGCTGTGTACCAACCACTTTTGTAATACAACCACTTTTGCAATAAAATTTATTACAAAAGTGGTTAACGCGTACCAACCACTTTTGTAATAAAACCACTTTTGTAATAAACTAACCATTATTGTAATAAACTCATTTCGGTGATAAATTACGGACGTCCATTTTATAGTCGGACATTGGGGTGGGGTGAGGGACTAGTTTACCTAAACATGTTTGTGTATCGTTCGATGGAATAACGTGTTCATTCACCAGTTAAAACATGGTAGTGACTGAAGAAAGTACGCAACCACGTTTGCAATAAACTTTATTACAAAAGTGGTTAACGCGTACCAACCACATTTGTAACAAAACCACTTTTGTAATAAACTAACCATTATTGTAATAAACTCATTTCGGTGATAAATTACGGACGTCCATTTTATAGTCGGACATTTGGGTGGGGTGAGGGACTAGTTTACCTAAACATGTTTGTGTGTCGTTCGATGGAATAACGTGTCCATTCACCAGTTAAAACATGGTAGAGACTGAAGAAAGTACGCAACCACTTTTGCAATAAGCTTTATTACAAAAGTGGTTATCGCGTACCAACCACTTTTGTAATAAAACCACTTTTGTAATAAACTAACCATTATTGTAATAAACTCATTTCGGTGATAAATCATGGACGTCCATTTTATAGTTGGACATTGGGGTGGGGTGAGGGACTAGTTTACCTAAACATGCTTGTGTATCGTTCGATGGAATAACGTGTCCATTTACCAGTTAAAACATGATAGTGACTGAAGAAAGTACGCAACCACTTTTGCAATAAACTTTATTACAAAAGTAGTTAACGCGTACCAACCACTTTTGTAATAAAACCACTTTTGTAATAAACTAACCATTATTGTAATAAACTCATTTCGGTGATAAATTACGGACGTCCATTTTATAGTCGGACATTGGGGTGGGGTGAGGGACTAGTTTACCTAAACATGTTTGTGTGTCGTTCGATGGAATAACGTGTTCATTCACCAGTTAAAACATGGTAGTGACTGAAGAAAGTACGCAACCACTTTTGCAATAAACTTTATTACAAAAGTGGTTATCGCGTACCAACCACTTTTGTAATAAAACCACTTTTGTAATAAACTAACCATTATTGTAATAAACTCATTTCGGTGATAAATCATGGATGTCCATTTTATTGTCGGACATTGGGGTGGGGTGAGGGACGAGTTTACTTAAACATGTTTGTGTGTCGTTCAATGGAATAACGTGTCCATTAACCTGTTGAAACTTGGAAGTGACTGAAGAAAGTAAGCAATCACTTCTGCAATAAACTTTATTGTATAATAGGTTAGGTTTTTCATTCAACGTAACCGATGATGTAATAAATTTATTGCATAATAGGTTAGTTTTGCCATCCAACGCAACCGATAATGTAATGAATTTATTGCATAATAGGTTGGGGTTGCCAATCAACGCAATCGATAATGTAATAAATTTGTTACATAATAGGTTAGGTTTGCCATCCAACGCAACCGATAATGCAATAAATTTACTGCATAATAGGTTAGGTTTGCCATCCAACGCAACCGATAATGTAATAAATGCATTGCATAATAGATTAGGTTTGCAATCTTACGCAACCGATAATGTAATAAATTTGTTGCATAATAGGTTAGGTTTGCCATCCAACGCAACCGATAATGCAATAAAGTTACTGCATAATAGGTTAGGTTTGCCATCCAACGCAACCGATAATGTAATAAATGCATTGCATAATAGATTAGGTTTGCCATCTTACGCAACCGATAATGTAACAAATTTATTGCATAATAGGTTAGGTTTGCCATCCAACGCAACCGATAATGCAATACATTTACTGCATAATAGGTTGGGTTTGCCATCCAACGCAACCGATAATGTAATAAATTCATTACATAATAGGTTAGGTTTGCCATCTTACGCAACCGATAATGTAATAAATTTATTTCATTTGCAGTTAAGTTTTCCATGCAAGACAACCGCTGATGTATTAAGTTTATTGCATTATAGGTTAGGTTTGCCATCCAACGCAACCAATAATGTATATATTTATTGCATAATAGGTTAGGTTTGCCATCCAGCGCAACCGATAATTCAATAAATTTATTGCATAATAGGTTGTATTACATTACCGGTTGTAACAATGCTTATCGAGTTGATTGTGTGGGTAATTGAAAAGCGCACAGCTCACGATACATGGTAAAATAGACTGCTGTATTGTTGGGTCAGAGGAGGTATGTCTACCACTGCATATGTCTGGCGGTGTAATTCCTATTACGAAAAAAAAAATAAAAAGGAAAAACAAGTTACACAAGTTATCAAAATCTGTTTAATAGGTCACTCGAAAAAGACAGGACGTTTACATCTGTTGGACAAAACTTCAGTGTACAGCTGACTGGCTTGCTCGACTAAACATTCCATGTCAGCAGGATTGGCACATAAGGAGCTTTGTGTTGCCAAATGCGGTAATGAAAGCGTTAATAATATTAATCTAAAATGGAATAAACATCTTTTTATATCTGGTCACGGGTTTTGATGCGCAGATCTACTTTGCATTCGGGGGTCAATGTCCCATGTAAAGCAAGATATTCAATTGTTTGGTAGCACATGGAGGGGTCGCGTCAGATTGATCATGAGTGCTCAGTTTTACTATTCTGCATTAAGCATAGGTTATTTCTTTTCAAGAACGATGAAAGTTCAGACACGATTATTGCTACGGATAAGTTAACCGTTGCGCAGTCCGTCCATGCGGCACAAGATCAGGGGCATGCGTAACTGGTTTCGTGTTATGTGGAAGGACTAGATCAGAGTAAATAAATTTCTTTTGACGACTATACATTTGCCAACTGTTATATTGCCAACTGAAACATTCATCCTTCCGGTATGGCAATATACCAATCGGCCCGTAGTCAATTGTTACAGTGCCAAGTTAGGTTCATGAAAGTTCAGACTCAGATGTTTGATAAGATTACGTGTGCGACTGCATGTAATTTATTACTCCGTTTCAGAGCGAGCAATCGGACCAGTGGTGAATCCTTTTCATGGATGCAAAGGGATCAAAGTTGAATCCAGTTTATCACCAGCGTCCAAGCTGCACCATTCTTTCGTGTACCAAAAGGCAAAGGGGCATGTTTTACTTGTCTTGTGGCACGCGGAGAGACAAGACCAGAGGGATAACGTGCAGTTGAGTTTACTACTGAATACTCAATTTTGTTATATTTGTTATGTTCATTCATTCAAAAAAAACAAAAAAACAAACAAAACGGCGAAAGTTTAGATTCATGTGTCAGAAGTGATATGATGTGAGCCCCTTTTCACGGTTGCAGAGTCAGACCTGCTATCACATCCCTAAGAGCAGCCGTTTAGTACAGCAGTAGACCAGCCAAAGGCGCCCTATTGTAATTCAGATGGATCTTGGAAGTCACGTCATGTCACGTGACTGCGGGCGCCCATGTTGTGTTGACATGTAACCAATGTGCGTGGTTATGTTGTGAGGTCATTGCCATAGCGATACGAGGTTCGAATGCGCGTGCGCAGCTTGGGTGTCTATGGGGACACGCGTTTTGGTCGTCCATTTTGTGTATAGGGGCGCCATCTTGATTTCTCAAATGCCTCGTGACGAAACCTTGCCTCTTGGTATAAGATCGGGGGTATGTTTTGAGGGTATGTTTGATTCGAGGGGAGTATGTTCCGGTAGTAAATAATTACACAAATGAACCCGACTTTCGTGTATTTTAGTGGATTTTACTCTGGTAACCATGTTAATGTTGTAGCTGGGACGCGGAAATCTTCCGGATCCAATGTTTGTACGGAGTGTGTTTTGGGAAAACATGGAATTACCCCAAACATCCGATATTAAATATAGAATAACACAAAACAGCTTGACAATGTCTAAAAAACTATCCATGGATGGAAATTTTTCTGAAAATATCGAGTCTTCCAGACACGATGGACGGCAGCGGCAGGGGCAAAGGGGACCAGGAGCTCTCGGGATGTGGCGGCAGGGAACCAGAGGCTCTTGGGGTATGGCGGCAAGGGGCAGGGGCGGTCAGGTAGCAGAAACTGGGGCGCGAGGGGCGCTAGAAGCGGCGGAGGCTCCTCTTCTTCCATTTTCCCTCTCTGTTTATTGTTTAAAAAAAATAACAAGAGTTATCTCCATCGAAAGCAGAAAGTGCCTGTATGTAAAATGATTTTCCCTTAGAATCCATTTAATGAGTCCTAGTTAGTGACTCGGTGGATCCAAAAATATCGAAATGAGGCTATGATACGCGTGATTTTGCACGCATTGAACTCATTTTCATAATCTTCAATTTGAGACATATGATTTTGCGCGCAATGTGCTCATTTTCACAGCATTCATTGTTCCATTCGACGAAAAACGGTATTCAGTGGGTCTATTTATCTATTTATTTATTTATTTATTTATAATTTATTAATTTATTTATTTATAGGTGTTTTACGACACTTATATAGTCTGAGTCATTTTGTGTCGGTGACAGTTTTATGAGTGGAGGAAGCCGATGTACCAGAAGAGAACCACCAAGCAGCGACGAGACCCTATAACCTCTTCAACGTCACATAATCCAAGACTGTACTTCAGTACTACGCACTGCACAACACAGTCAGGATAATTAAGGTTAAGACGCGTGCACACCAGTCCATCTCAGAACACCGTCAGCTTCCCCACCCGCTTAACATGCGAGCAGTCGAGGTAAAGTACCTGACCCAAGGGCACGAAGTGTTAAACCAAATCAATCACTGAATGGTCACCCCATCAAAAGACTAACCGGGTTCAACGGAGCTTAACTTCAGCGATGTTGGTGGCTGATGCACGTCCACCTCTATTGTGATAATTTACTAACACCAGTCAATGGTGTGTAATAAAATTTCTAATTTTCTCGCCTCATTTGGGGTTAACAGTGTGCGGAAGAATTCAACCCGACCTATAAAAAGGGACAACAAGATCGATAGGAACTACGGGGTTTAAGACAAACTGCGCCCGTAGGAGGAATTCGGGCAGACATATCAAAAGCGATAGACGTCAAACCCAGCTTTCCCCATCCATCCGTGTGCAGTAAGATTTTAGCGCCCACCAAATTTGGGAATAGATTTGATGCTACTTTGTGCTTCCCCCTCTCCAAACAAACACACTGTCCGGCCATAAAATGGACGTCCGTGATTCATCACAAAAATAGGTGTATTACAATAATGGTTAGTTTATTACAAAAGTGGTTTTATTACAAAAGTTGTTGGTACGCGATAACCACTTTTGTAATAAAGTTTATTGCAAAGGTGGTTGCGTACTTTCTCCAGACACTGCCACGTTTCAACTGGTGAATGAACACTTTATTCCACTGAACGACACACAAACATGTTTAGGTAATCTAACTCTCAAGCCACCCCAATGTCCAACTATACAATGAACGTTCGCGATTCATCATAAAAATAGGTGTGTTACAATAATGGTTAGTTTAGTACAAAAGTGGTTGGTACGCGATAACCACTTTTGTAATAAAGTTTATTGCAAAAGTGGTTACTTCAGTCACTTCCAAGTTTCAACAGGTGAATGGAATGGACACGTTATTCCATTGAACGACATGCAAACATGTTTAGGTAAACTTGTCCCTAGCCCCACCCCAATGTCCACCTTTAAATTGGACGTCCGTGATTTATCACCAGAGTGAGTTTATTACAATAATGGTTAGTTTATTACAACAGTGACTGGTACGCGATAAACACTTTTGTAATAAAGTTTATTGTAAAAGTGCTTTCGTACTTTCTTCAGTCACTACCATGTTTTAACTGGTGAATGAACACGTTATTCCATCGAACAATACACAAACATGTTTAGGTAAACTAGTCCCTCACCCCACCCCAATGTCCGACTATAAAATGGACGTCCGTAATTTATCACCGAAATGAGTTTGTTACAATAATGGTTAGTTTATTACAAAAGTGGTTTTATTACAAAAGTGGTTGGAACGCGATAACCACTTTTGTAATAAAGTTTATTATAAAAGTGCTTAGTACTTTCTTCAGTCACTACCAAGTTTCAGTAAGTGAATGGACACGTTATTCCATCGAACGACACACAGACATGTTTAGGTAAACTAGTCCCTCACCCCACCCCAATGTCCGACTAAAAAATGGACGTTCATGATTTATCACCGAAATGAGTTTATTACAATAATGGTTAGTTTATTACAAAAGTGGTTTCATTGCAAAAGTGGTTGGTACGCGTTAACCACTTTTGTAATAAATTTTATTGCAAAAGTGGTTGTATTACAAAAGTGGTTGGTACAGTGCTGGTCAGAGAAGAGTAGGAATATTGTTTTGGTGACGAAATGCTTTGCAAACACGCACAACATGTAGTCGGTTATTGTCATGTTGAAAGAGGCCGCCATTGAATGAATGCCCAGACGACGTGACAAGTTAGGATTTCATATCTGAAGCGAATACTGGTGAGATTACCCTCCACTCGAACAGGTGCTGTCCGGGCAACATGGTTAATGCCAGTCCACAGCATAACACTACCGCCACCAAAAAGATCAACTTGACTTACACAATTATTGGCGTAACGTTCGTTCCGACGTCTAAACACTCGGGCACGTCCATCAGTACGTGATTTCACAAATTGCACCACAGGTCGTCAGAGCGGTGTGTTTTCAATTCTCCGCGTGTTTGGGCGATATTCTGACCCACCAACACACGCATTTCATGATTTGATTACAAATCATAACATATATTTCAAAATCTTTTCACCATGACCAATTTTATATATGTACAGTTCCGTGGCATTCGGATGCATAGTTTCTTAATATGAAGAGTATACATGTTGTAGTTCAAAAATCTGTCGGACAAACAATTTTAACCCGTCTGTAGTGAATACTTTACAAATAAACTAAATAATTATTATAAATTTAATTTATATATATAATTTGAAATATTTTATGTATGCATATTTATATTCTTTAACAATACAATTTTATAAACGCTCATTATATTTGAACTGCAATCCAAATATAAATGACCAGTCTTATATTCCCATCGTTAAACAGCTTGTAAAACGATAGGGGAGGGGAGGGCATAGGGGCATTTGCCACAGAAAAATAGACATTGACCCCTTAACTGTCGCCTTCCCATTCCAGCACCATAATCACCACCCATCCACCCCACGTTCTCTCCCATACACACTTGTTACCCGCCATTATTAAATATATTTGAAACTGAAAACTGCACTTTTCGTTATATAACAAACTCCAATCCAGTGGTTGGTTGATTCTGCAGAGTGGAATACACAGCAAGACAACCATAGGAGACATTGGTTGGTGACCCGTCAGAGGTACAAAATGCTCCTACGGTCGTCATGTCACATAGTTAACAGTTAGTGAAATATCTCTAAAGCCGAAGCATTAACCACTTACCCATGAGGCAATGATACAGATTTATAAATTTATAACAATTTGCTGCTGTAATGGACTGCACACCCAGCTCACAGAGCACATTTGGATCTGGTTCATATCTTTAGAGAGATCTTCACATAAATGTTTCGTGATCGTACTTGCGATTCTTCATGTTCGACCCCAGTAGTATGTCTGGGGTTTCTCAGGACAATTCTACCGGACCTCGGAGACGGACCTCGGAAGTGACGTCATGTTACGTGACCCAGTGGCGCCATGTTTGTTTGTTATGGTAATCCGCGTGAGCTTCCATGTCGTGACGTCATCCCCATAGTGATACGTGGTGTTATTGCGCATGCGCAGCGCGTGTTGTTAGGGTGATACGTGTTTCCGTCGTCCATTTTGTATAATGGAGAACGCCATCTTGGTTTCTATGGTAGCACGTGGCTGCTATGTTACCCAAAGGTCTACAATAAGACAGGGGTATGTTCGGAGGGTGTGTTCGATTGAACAGGAGAATTTTTCCGATTCGTAGAATTACCACAAACAACCCGACAAGTTGTTCTATTTCGATTTTTTTTCAGAGTTCGCTGCTTCTATCTATCTGTGCAATAGTTTTCGTCTACCTGACCATCTGTATGAAGAGTAATCTCCCTTCTATATAACAAAAGCATTTTTCATTTACAAAACCCAATAAGCTATCGAGCAGTTACTGAAAAGTCATTTCTCGAACGAGGATACCTATCGGGAATACCTTATGGAGAATCCCTATTTGTCATATCAGCTTATGTAAAAATGCACAATTTGGCACATTGTGCACGAGCACATAGGCACATGCTGAATGTGTCAATATGTGCTTCTGTAAAAATGCACAATGTTATGGCGTACGAACAGGTTCGAAAATAATTATTGAGGTACATACTATATTATTTGAGGTTCATCCTATATTATTTCAGGTTCATCCTATATTATTTGAGGTTCATCCTATATTATTTCAGGTTCATCCTATATTATTTCAGGTTCATCCTAAAACAATATTTATGACCCTCTCGTACGCGATCAATAATTTGTCCGTCCCTGGATGGACTATAACTATTGTTTCATGTTGAACTAGGTTCTACATAAATATTTCAGGTTCATCCTATATTAATTGAGGATGAACCTGAAATTATTTGTAGGACCCTGGATGGACCATAATTATTGTTTCATGTTGAACCAGGTTCGACATCAATATTTCAAGTTCATCCTATATTAATTGAGGATGAACTTGAAATAATTTGTCCGACCCTGGATGGACCATAATTATTGTTTCATGTTGAACCAGGTTCGACATAAATATTTCAGGTTCATCCTATATTAATTGAGGATGAACCTGAAATAATTTGTCCGACCCTGGATGGACCATAATTATTGTTTCATGTTGAACCAGGTTCGACATCAATATTTCAGGTTCATCCTATATTAATTGAGAATGAACCTGAAATAATTTGTCCGACCCTGGATGGACCATAATTATTGTTTCATGTTGAACAAGGTTCGACATAAATATTTCAGATTCATCCTATATTAATTGAGGATGAACCTGAAATAATTTGTCCGACCCCGGATGGACCATAATTATTGTTTTATGTTGAACCAGGTTCAACATCAATATTTCAGGTTCATCCTATATTAATTGAGGAAGAACCTGAAATAATTTGTCCGACCCTGGAGGGACCATAATTATTGTTTCATGTTGAACCAAGTTCGACATCAATATTTGATGTTCATCCTATATCCTGGATCGACCATAATTATTCAGGATAATGCTAAAATCCCACGATGCAATACGCTCCACGAGCCAATCAGTTGAGTCGATACAAACGCGATATGCGCGTGATTTCCGAACAATGGGACATAACTGGGGGAAAAAGCAAGATAAACTTGATGCAGGCACACAGCTTCAGACAAAGAATCCCGCTGAGAGATTGTTTTGTACGCGCTTCACTCGATTTTTTTTTCGACCCTTTGTAATCACGCAAAATAAAAATAAGATTTTTTCCCAGGAAAATGTCAAATGGGCATTGTTGATTGTTTACTGTACTGTTACAAACAAGTTGTGTTTTAATATTGAAACATGACTCGCTAACCAATAGTGTTGCGGACCGGACCGCAAACAAACGGTCCGGTACCGGTCCAGGCGTGGTCCGCGTACGGTCACCCGTAAACATGGCTGCATTGACAATAGGGGAAAGTCAATAACGTGTATGACAACCACCCACGAGCAGCGGCTTGGCAGCATCAACCCATAGATGATATCAGAGTCTGATTTACACGCCGTGGAATGTTCTGTCACTCATCTTGTACTGCCACAGAGAGTTTCTCGAATGTTTGTGGTGTAGACTGTCTCTGACGGACGCGAGGATCAAGCTCATTCGAAAGATGTTCAATCGGGGATAAGTTAGGTGAATGTGCTGGCCAGGGAAGAGTAGGGATATTGTTTTGTTGAAGAAATGCTTTGCAAACACGCACAACATGTAGACGGTTATTGTCATGTTGAAAGAGGCCGGCATTCAAAGAATGCCCAGACGACGTGACATGTTAGGATTTCATCCCTGAAGCGAATGCCGGTGAGATTACCCTCCACTCGAACAGGTGCTGTCCGGGCAACATGGTTAATGCCAGTCCACAGCATAACACTACCGCCACCAAAAAAATCAACTTGACTTACACAGTTATTGGCGTAACGTTCGTTCCGACGTCTAAACACTCGGGCACGTCCATCAGTCGTGATTTCACAAATTGCACCATAGGTTGTCAAAGCGTTGTGTTTTCAATTCTCCGCGTGTTTGGGCGATATTCTGACCCACCAACACACGCATTTCATGATTCGATTACAAATCATAACATATATTTCAAAATCTTTTCACCATGACCAATTTTATATATGTACTGTTCAGTGGCATTCGGATGTATAGTTTCTTAATATGAAGAGTATACATGCTGTAGTTCAAAAATATGTCGGACAAACAATTTTAACCCGTCTGTAGTGAATACTTCACAAATAAACTAAATAATTATTATAAATTTAATTTATAGAAATAATTTGAAATATTTTATGTATGCATATTTATATTCTTTACCAATACAATTTTATAAACGCTCATTATATTTGAACTGCAATCCAAATATAAATGACCAGTCTTATATTCCCACCGTTAAGCAGCTTGTAAAACGATAGGGGAGAGGAGGGGGGGGGGGGGCGGCATAAGGGCATTTGCCACAGAAAAATAGATATTGACCCCTTAACTGTCTCCTTCCCATTCCAGCACCACAATCACCCATCCACCCAATGCTCTCTCCTATACACACTTGTTACCCGCCATTATTAAATAGATTTGAAACTGAAAACTGCACTTTTCGTTATATAACAAACTCCAGTCCAGTGGTTGGTTGATTCTGCAGAGTGGAATACACAGCATGACAACCATAGGCGACATTGGTGGGTGACCCGTCAGAGGTACAAAATGCTCCTACGGTCATCATACCGCATAGTTAACATTCAGTGAAATATCTCTAAAGCCGAAGCATTAACCGCTTACCCATGAGGCAATGATACAGATTTATAAATTTATAACAATTTGTTGCTGTAATGGACCCCACATCCAGCTCACAGAACACATTTGGATCTGGTTCATATCTTTAGAGAGATCTTCACATAAATGTTTCGTGATCGTACTTGCGATTCTTCATGTTCGACCCCAGTAGTATGTCTGGGGCTTTTCAGGACAATTCTACAGGACCTCGGAGACGGACCTCGGAAGTGACGTCATGTTACGTGACCCAGTGGCGCCATGTTTGTTTGTTATGGTAACCCGCGTGAACTTCCATGTCGTGACGTCATCCCCATATTGATACCTGGTGTTGGTGCGCATGCGCAGCGCGTGTTGTTAGGGTGATACGTGTTTCCGTCGTCCATTTTGTATAATGGAGGACGCCATCTTGATTTCTATGGTAGCACGTGGCAGCTATGTTACCCAAAGATCTACAATAAGACAGGGGTATGTTCGGAGGGTGTGTTCGATTGAAGAGGAGAAATTTTCCGATTCGTAGAATTACCACAAACAACCCGACAAGTTGTTCTATTTCGATTTTTTTTCAGAATTCGCTGCTTCTACCTTTTTATGCAATAGTTTTCGTCAAACTGACCATCTGTATGAAGAGTAATCTCCTTTCTATATAACAAAAGCCTTTTTCATTTACAAAACCCATAAAGCTATCGAGCAGTTACTGAAAGGTCATTTCTCGAACGAGGATACCTATCGGGAATACCTTATGGAGAATCCCTATTTGCCATATCTGCTTATATAAAAATGCACAATTTGGCACATTGTGCACGAGCACATAGGCACACGCTGAATGTGCCAATATGTGCTTATGTAAAAATGCACAATGTTATGGCGTACGAACAGGTTCGAAAATAATTATTGAGGTACATACTATATTATTTGAGGTTCATCCTATATTATTTCAGGTTCATCCTATATTATTTGAGGTTCATCCTATATTATTTCAGGTTCATCCCATACATTATTTCAGGTTCATCCTAAAATAATATTTATGACCCTCTCGTACGCGATCAATAATTTGTCCGTCCTTGGATGGACTATAATTATTGTTTCATGTTGAACCAAGTTCTACATAAATATTTCAGGTTCATCCTATATTAATTGAGGATGAACCTGAAATAATTTGTCTGACCCTGGATGGACCATAATTATTGTTTCATGTTCAACCAGGTTCGAAATCAATATTTCAAGTTCATCCTATATTAATTGAGGATAAACCTGAAATAATTTGTCCGACCCTGGATGGACCATAATTATTGTTTCATGTTGAACCAGGTTCGACATCAATATTTGATGTTCATCCTATATTAATTGAGGATGAACCAAAAATAATTTGTCCGACCCTGGATCGACCATAATTATTCAGGATGATGCTAAAATCCCACGATGCAATACGCTCCACGAGCCAATCAGTTGAGTCGATACAAACGCGATGTGTGCGTGCTTTCCGAACAATGGGACATAACTGGGGGAAAAGCAATATAAACTTGATGCAGGCACACAGCTTCAGACAAAGAATCCCGCTGAGAGATTGTTTTGTATGCGCTTCACACGATTTGTTTCGACCCTTTGTAATCACGCAAAATAAAAATTAGATTTTTTCCCATGAAAATGTCAAATGGGCATTGTTGATTGCTTACTGTACTGTTACAAACAAGTTGTGTTTTAATATTGAAATATGACTCGCTAACCAATAGTGTTGCGGACCGGACCGCAAACAAACGGTCCGGTACCGGTCCAGGCGTGGTCCGCGTACGGTACGATGAGGACCGGGCCGCCCCTGCTGTACCGATACACAGGCACGCTGGAACGGTCCGGGACGGTCCAAGGGACCGGTCCAGGGAGACGCAAAGGGAAGTTTTGCACTCTCCCAATTGATACACAAACTGATAATTTCATCTTGATAGACGGTGAATACAATGAAGTCGAGTAAGTTTGAGGTAACTGTCAACTATATTGAGCCAATCTGTCACCAATCAACCACCTGCATTCTGTGATTCCTGTCACGGGTGTCGGGTGAAGGTATCAGCGATGAGCGGTTCTACAAAAATGTTCCCAAAATAGCAAACGCTCAAATTCGGTGACAAGAAGCTGTCATTCAATTCCTTTGTCGGCAAAGAATTTCAATGTGTATTGTGTATCTATTTCTATAAACCCCGATCTGGATTATGTGCACATGGAAACTATTTAGTTGGTAGTAACTTGGTCCCTGTATTTCATCTGGATCTGGTAGGTTTGGTGTGGTGACCCTATTAAACTGGACCATGGGCGCAGATCATGGGGGGGGGGGGAGGGGGCGTGTGCCCCACAAAGTTTCTCGGGGGGGGGGGGGCATTACATGTTATGTCCCCCGCGCTCCTCCCACATATATAGGTCCGATAGCAGCTGATATTGGTCGAGCAAAGCTGCAATAGCCGAAAATCGCGTATTTTCAGCTTGCTTTTTCAAAATTTCCTCCCGCAGGGCCAGACCATGCTTAGCCTTGCGCGTTGTGTGTCCGAACAATGCTGCAATAGGCGGAAATCGTGTATTTTCAAATTTTCCGCCCGCAGGACCAAAACATCAATTGGGAGAGTGCAAAACTTCCTTTTGCGTCTCCCTGGACCGGTCCCTTGGACCGCCCCGGACCGGACCAGCGTGCTTGTGTACCGGTACAGCAGGGGCGGCCCGGTCCTCATCGGACCGTACCGCGGAACACGCCTGGACCGGTACCGGACCGTTTGTTTGCGGTCCGGTCCGCAACACTATTGGTTAGAGAGTCATATTTCAATATTAAAACACAACTTGTTTGTAACAGTAGAGTAGTGAAGCGCATACAAAACAATCTCTCAGCGGGATTCTTTGCCTGAAGCTGTGTGCCTGCATCAAGTTTATCTTGCTTTTTTTCCCCAGTTATGTCCCATTGTTCGGAAAGCATGCACACATCGCGTTTGTATAATTATGGTCCATCCAGGGTCGGACAAATTATTTCAGGTTCATCCTCAATTAATATAGGATGAACCTGAAATATTGATGTCGAACCTGGTTCAACATGAAACAATAATTATGGTCCATCCAGGGTGGGACAAATTATTTTAGGTTCATCCTCAATTAATATAGAATGAACCTGAAATATTTATGTCGAACCTGGTTCAACATGAAACAATAATTATAGTCCATCCAGGGTCGGACAAATTATTGATCGCGTACGAGAGGGTCATAAATATTATTTTAGGATGAACCTGAAATAATATAGGATGAAACTGAAATAATATAGGATGAACCTCAAATAATATAGGATGAACGTGAAATAATATAGGATGAACCTCAAATAATATAGTATGTGCCTCAATAATTATTTTCGAACCTGTTCGTACGCCATACAATGTGACATATTGTGCCCTAGCACATAAGCACATACGGGTATTTGAGGGTACCTATGACCTGGTATTGTATTATTTGAGGATATCTATCGAGGATACCTTTTATAGGATACTAATTTGAGGATATCTATTGGGGTATCTGAGAATACTTGTCATACAGGTTTTTACATCCGGGTACACTATGCTACATCCGGGTACTTATGTTGGGTAGTTGATAAAAAATGCAATATATAACATTTCATTCATTTTATTCCGTCCACAGAAAACATTTCTTTTATCTTTAAAAAATGACTCCCTAAATTTTAAAGATCAAGATTGCAGTTTGATCGACAAACTGACCAATCAGATCGAAGTTAATCAACCAATCAAATTTCTGTATTCCCATTGTGTTTCTTTTCCATTACTTTCTATACTAATGTTCTATTATTTTTCAACTTTAACCTACAATCCCATAGGAAACACAAACACAAACCCCATCCGAGAATCAAAAAGTCGATCACAATTTGCTGAACTGGGATGGTGTTTTCAAACACATCCATCAGAGGTACATAAGATTAGGAAAAGCAGGGACTAGACATCATTCACGTTCGACCTATTGACCAACGAAGATGTTCCGACTTGGCACCAAGCAGACTTATGCTAATGTCGCCCAGTACAAGGGTGAACTGAAGATACTTTGAGGGAAATGACAAAAAGCCTTATCCAATCAAGACTGGGATTGCATCTTTAGAAGAATGGGATGCCGTGAAGACCCAGATAGAATAATTGTATATTGTGAACTGAATAAAAATTAATGAAATGCTATATATTGCGTTTTTTTTTATCAACTACCCAACAGAAGTACCTGGGTGTAGCATAATGAACCCGGATGTAAAAAGCTGCATGACAAGTATTCTCGGATACCCCAATAGGTATCCTCAAATTAGTATCCTATAAAAGGTATCCTCGATAGGTATCCTCAAATAATACAATACCAGGCCATAGGTATCTTCAAATACTCGTATGTGCTTATGTGCTAGGGCACAATGTGTCACATTGTCCATTTTCACATAAGGACATATTGGCACATTCAGCATGTGTCTATGTGCTAGTGCACAATGTGCCACATTGTGCATTTTCACATAAGCACATACAACAAAAAGGGGATTCCCCATCAGGTATTCCCGATAGGTATCCTCAAATAATACAATACCAGGTTATATGTATCCTCGAATACCCGTATATGCCTATGTGCTAGGGCACAATATGTCAAATTGTGCCTTTTCACATAAGCACACATCGGCACATCCAGCATGTGCCTATGTGCTAGTGCACAATGTGCCACATTCATTTCGCATATCGAATTCCAAATCCCTCGAAGTTGAGTAGTGCTTGGTTACCGAAATTTTGATGAGGCCAGCCGAGGGTCCTGATGAGTTTAATGGATGTCACGAATTAGGCTGAATTAACTATAACAATTAACCTGCTAGCAGTTTCTAGATTGTTCCTATTATTATTTTTTTTTTGTCTCAAAGGTAAACTTGTACTTCGTTGTGGACTCCGGTCGTGGCTGCTGAGGAGCAGCCATATCTGGACTCCACAAGGGGGCCAAAATGAAGTGAAGGAACCATTGACTAAACGACTTATTTAATTCGCCAAGATTAAATTCGCACAACAGAATCAAGGTTAGGATAATGTACCTACTCAGGAGTCAGAAGATTCATCATCTGTCTTCACATATCTTAAGCGTGCAGTGAAATCTTCAAATATGAAAATGTTTGTCACTGGTCGCAATTTTGTCTTCACGTGTGATTTAAGCAGCACGTGTCAAGAAAGCGCTTAGTTCTATTAAAACAGGTACTACAATGGGGAATCCAAATAATTACATGTGAGGAGGGCATTCCGAAATGAGTATGGGGCTTTTTGTGAATTGTGAATTCTTCTCCAGTTCGGTTCGTATTTTGTATCTCCACGCGTTCTCCAATCCCTCTGACAGATGTGTCAGTTTTGGGAATGTGGGGATATATACTGCACTCTTGATAGAATCTCTTGTTTTGGGGTAATGGGCTAGGAGGGAATCGGAGATTAAAATGATGTATATCGGAATAGCATAAATTAATCACTATTTATCATATTAAGCACCACACGTTTGTAATGGTGGAGGCAGACCTGGCATTTTCAGGAGAGCGATTTATTCGCTCGCCTACTGCTCGCCTTAAAAATCTGAGGAGAGCGAAAAATAGCCCTCCTAGCTTTAGAAAATAATAATTACCACAACAACATGTTCCTAAAAGCCACAGGTGTTCAGATCTGTGCTATGTTAGTGGTCTCTGCAAGGTGGCCGCACTGCCCATCCCACACCTCCGGGCCTTTAAGGCCCGGAGGTGTGGGAGGGGGAGTGTAACCGTCTCACAGACCACCTTGTTAGCAGCACCAAATAAAATGTACAAATACCACTAGGCAGAATTCATTAATAGTACAACTTCATGTTGCGCCTTTTTGCTTTTGTAGGCTTCAGGAGAGCTAATCGCTCCCCTCGGCTATGTGAGGAGAGCGATTTTTATCTCTCCTGCAGTTTTAGGAACGCCAGGCCTGTGGAGGAAGACGGTCAATCTGGCCATCCTGTCTCTCAACAGAATGTCATCGTCTGTATCTTACTTAGTTCATGCTAATGTGAGTATTCTGATACGCTTGTAAACTTTATAATCTGTTGAATAGATTTACTTACTTACTGATACATTAGCCTTATTGACAGTTCAAAAATATCTGTTTCGTTTGTTATTAGTTTATTATAATATCATATATTATCTCTGTTAACTCTTTGTACAATCTGCCTCTCTGTGGGTGCTTTTTTGCTTTAATAAACTATTTAGCAATGTTCTTAAAAATGTTAAAAAATGCTATAGTGAACATTGTAAATCTTGACGATAATCTATACTTAAAATGGAGCCTTTTCTGCGTTGTATCTGGTGGAAGAAAACGCTCAGGCAGTTCAGAAATACCGAATGATTTAAGTGGACGGGAATAGAATTTCTGATGGAGTAACGAGACATCAATCATTTCACGAGACGGACTTCGGCAATGGCTATAAATGTGTCTGGATTCGATGACGAGAGAAAGGTGTTTGCACTGAGAATCAAATCACAAAGAAATGTCGGTGATAGAAATGAAATTAATTTGATAACTATTTACGATGACGAGGATAAACATTATTGCTGGATTAAAAACTGATTTGTTTGTTGTTGATTCAGACTATCAGACACAATGGAGAGATATGGTTTTTTTGTTTCAACTGCCTCAATTCGTCCCGCAGCAAAGGTTCGTTAGGGAGACACAAGGAATATTGTCGAGTCAGTGAAAAGAGTCATTCTACTGAACTCTGGCGAGAGTCATGTCGAGAAATGTTAAAAACACAGCTTCGGGTTATTGTTACATTAAATCATTTAATGTTCTTTCGACAATCGTTTATACATGAGTTCGATAACGTATGGTACGTCAAACGATCGGAAGGGGAAGATGTTGTTCAAATGTTCGTGCGCAACTTGGAATCGCAAATCAAAAAGCGGTCCAAGCGATTTAAAACAACAGTGCAGATAAAGCTATTGACGGACAAACAGACGAAAGACTATAAAAATTGTGGTGGAATATCAAATTTGTCGAGGATCGTTTGACGATAAACTGTCGTACGGACACGAAAAAATCAGAGATCATGATCATTTCACCAGACGCGTTTTCATAATTGTTTGGGTTCCGATTCTCATCTGTTCGTCAAAATCAAAATCTAGGTATTATTAAAGGCGAAATTTCGTGCATTGCTAAACAAAGAAGAGAAACACATTTTGTTCATGAAAAATATGGTGATGGGTAAAAAAAAACAAACGACAATCTCGGAAAGAACGCTGATCACTCGAGAAATACATTTCGTGGACAGTTATAAATTTGTGGCTTCCGCCTTGAAATGTCTAGTAAATAAATTTGCAAATGGATAAACTTCACATCATGGCTCGATATGTCCCTGTCCCTGATAAAGTGAACAGTCTCTTGCGAAAATGTGTCTATCCATACGATTATATAGACATTTTGGACATATCAGAAGAATCGTCGATGCTTCACAAAGACCAATTTTATTCGAAACTCGACATCGCACACATAGAAAAATTTCACAGACGTGTTTTCGATACATTACGATCTAAGTCCAGCGTGGTACTTTATGCCCCTGGACTGAGTTGGAAAGCCCTTTTGAAATTGTCCGCAGTCGAATTGGAATTAGTGTACAGTTAAACCTAGAAGTCCGTTCACGATCTGTACGCTTATCTGGGCTTAATTGCTTGTGGGAATTGAGCGCAATTGCCACATCGAATGGCATCCAAAGCACTGCAGTTTCTACTGGTTACTCATAGCAAACACAGGCAATGTTCCTGCCAATGGACCTCCGGGTTACCCGGGGGTCCATTGGCTGAAACATTGCTTGTGCACAGGCCATGTGTACAGAATTTGATAGCCTTACTGCGATCATAACGCGTAGATTAACGCACAGATCAACGTGCAATTTGTGCGCATTTCATGGCAAGACTTCTAGTTTTAACTGCAGGACGTCGACATGCTTCTCGTGTTTGAAAAGGGTATCACAGGTGTCATATCGTCATGTCTTACAGATACATCACACATTTAGATGCAAATAATCTGTATGCTTGGGCCATATGTCGATCGTTACCGACACGTGTGGGAATTGAAATTCCAAGTGGGTGACAAAACTAGAAGAAGGAGATAACTGTAGACATTATCTGTGTGTTTTAAGTGGATTTGGACTACGATTCTGAACTACATGACTTGCATAAGGAATAAACTTTAGCCCAAGAACATACAGGGATCGAAAGTATGACATAAGTAATTCAACTTCACTGAATCTCTTGTCGTTTGTAGATGATACTTCTACATACAAGTCTGTAGCAAAGATACACCCCCTAGTCTCAGATTTCAATGAGGAACTTCAAAATATATCTGATTGGTGTGCCGCTAACCACTTATTATTGAACGAACCGAAAACGAAATACATGTTACTTAATCCAGGCCAAAGAGAAAGGAATATTACTTATCAGAATGTTTTTATAAACAATCGGGTCATCAGTAAAGTTGGTAAAGGAGAAAATGAGAAGTCCTTAAAGTTTCTTGGAAAAAATATTGATGAAAATCTATCGTACGGCGCACACATATCTCAAATTACAATGCCCACTCTGACCCTCTATTTATCAAAGATAGTATACTGAAGTTAGAAGACTTATACAAATTACACGCCACATTATTCCTGTTTGATTGGCATCATGGGAACCTTCCGGATTAATTTGCAAATTTCTTCTCGATCGTAAATAATCAAACGAATGTAAACACTCGCCAGACAGGTCTCGTACGCAGACACAAAACCAGAACAAAAGTCCCTGATAAATTACTGGTTTTTGCACTTCCAAAACTATGGAATGACTTAGAAAGGGACATAAGAAAAATAGAGGATAGGAATGAAATCAAGTAAACGTTAACAGCATCGCTTCTCGCCTCTTATTCTAAAGATGTCTCCTGTTCGAACCCTTATTGTTCAGATTGGCTCACCTAACCTATGTGGCATGTGAACCGATTACATCAGCAGCTTTCTTTCTCCGTCTCAGGGACATGGCTGTGGGCCCTCACTGGGACGAGCTCAACGAGCTCGCTCCGGTGAGGGGTCATGGTATACGGCTTTGAGATGGGAAGTGAAAGTGTAATAAAATTTGAATGGTGATTTCTGTGTGTGGCAGGTTTTGTTCTTTGCGTTGGATAAAGGATTAACGATAAATCAGGTGTTGACTCTAAAAGCTGTCTGGTATTCTCGTCCACGTCGCCACTAATTCGGCCTCCACCAATCACTGCGTAGGTCCATGTATTGTTCCGTTACATTCAAGGTATCTGGAGGATTGTGTCGGCAGAATCAAGAGAGCGACATTTTGTAGGTGCTAACCATCAGCGGCACTATGAGCGCATGTCGGAGTGTGACCACGTCAAGACAGAGTATGGAATCCACAATGTTGCAATTATTTATCCCTTTTTTCTCTATTTATTGTTTTCTTTCTTTGTTTTCTTTTCTTCTCTCTTTCACAGGGAAAGGTAGGAAGACAGCCAATCTGACTATGCCTTTCCCTGCCAGGAAACAATTATTTTGGAAAATGTACAATGTATAAAATGTTTTGGTTGAAAAGGGTATGTTACAATTACAATACGTAAACTTTGTATCATTTTCGGAAACTGGCAAATAAAATATCAATATCAAAGGTGGTATGAAAAAATTATACAAAATTCGAATTAAACAAAATTAAAATTGAACAAAATTATAATTAAACAAAATTAAAATAAAAAATAAATAATTAATAAAAATGTCAAAAAAAAGAGGTCATATTTTCTCGAAGTCTCTTGTAAGAGCGTCGTGGGTGATACTTCGCATTTTTCAGTCTCAGTCCTGGTGATCGAAAACTATCACATCCTTCTCTAAATTCACTTTCAGAGCCCCTCGCGATGATTTCTTAACAACTTGTTTGGCAACAATAAATTCCTTTTTGCTGCTTTTAAATTACTTCTGTTTTAATTAATTTTTTTATGTAATTTTTACGAAAATTGTTTTTTCTTTGTTTGAAGAAAAGCTTTTTTATTATTTTGTTTTTATGTTCTTTTAACTAAAGGTAATTAAAATATATTCAATTCCGTTCCATTTAATGTCGAAGCAAGTTCTTGTATTTTGACGACCCACCACCACCGGAACCCTTTACGTTTATTTTCAATAGACCCATTTCCGATTAGTTTCGCGCGTTTAGACGTCATTATCAACTTGTAAACTAAATCGACAGTTCTTCTTCTGGCTTCGAAAGCGATTTTGCTTTGTCGGCAAATAAGTCGAAGCTTCAGTCCCCAATTGCAATTTTTTTCCGACCTTCACAATCGTCGGAGAGATCCGTTTCCCAGCGTCATCGGTGAAACACCGCGTTTAAAAAAAAAAGTTATTTAACCCTTTGAAACCTAGCGGCCGCATTTCCGGCCAGGGACATCATACGTCATAACGTCATTAAATAGGATGGCTGTTCAGTAAATGTGAGGAGTAGACCAATAAATATTTTCAGCGTGCAGCCCGGAGGCTGTGATTAAGAGTCTCGGTAGATCACGAGACTCTTAATCTCGGGGTCGTGGGTTCGAGCCCCACGTTGGGCGCCATTTGTACCCGCATTTCTCCCAGTGGGTGGATGACTTAAAAAGAAGGCGAGAAATATGTTTACGTAAGTTCGTTTATTTCATAAGGATGCTGTTAAATCATGAAAATGTCACTCGTGAATCATGCGCTGCTGCACGTCGTTGGAATGAATCATTCCAACGAAGTGTAACACACCATGAACTAGCCAAAAGTTTACTGACTGAAAATAGCTTTAACAATCAAACGGACCCGGTAACGGCTCACGATAGCCGGCCGTCGTTTCATGTAAAGAAACGACGATCAGGCTATTGCTTGACATTTTAAATTAAATAATTATGGCCTTGAAATGATAAAATTATCTTTACCTGGAATTATGAATTCCGATCCGATTCCTTACGAATGGTCCAATAAATACACACATTACTTATATAAACAAAATGATGCCACCATAATTAATCAACTTCCAGTAACACAAGAATGAGAAGAATGAAATCTTTCTCATTGTTCAATACGGATAAAAGTGAACGCTTAAATGATTAGCCAATGTCGGATTAGTTTAGTAGTGCTCAGTGCATGCAGTGAGTGGAGCATGGTAGTGACGTGTCATTGAATCCAAAGAGAGAGTTTTTATTTTCTGTATAGACTGGGGCACCTGTGACATTAACCCTGTAATTCTATATTTGTTTACAGTAAATGAGACATGTGAATTAAAACACCCAAGTTTAAAATAAATTAAACCAGTGCTTTAACCCTGCCACACTTGCACGCTGAAAATATTGATTGGACTACCCCAAATAATGAATATGGACTCTTCGAATTGCTGCCATTGAACTGGCATGGAAGATACTACTAGAATTCAAAGGGTTAATGTCCAATTTATTCATTTTCTACTTACTATTTTTTTTATATTGCGCATTTAGGAAAGATTTTTCTCCCCCCACTGCATGTGTAACATACTTGTGTCCCGGGTGAGATAGCAAGGAGAGACAGATGTATCCCACCCCATCCACGTGACGTTATACATTTATAACGTTATTATGACGTTATGCATATCATATCAGTTTCTTGCTACCAACTAATTCATATTGACGTCATTGCAATGCAGTGTGATCAAAGTTTGATGCTCTAAAACTCTTCAACCCTCAAGCTGCCACCGTTCTTAATCGATTTCGTGGTATATACCTTTCGTATATACATAACTTGTGCATGCTCTTTCCGATGGTTTCATCAGTTTCTCAAAACAACGAATACAAAATGAGTTGATTGAACCAGCACGTGACTCCCGATTAATCGCTGCATGGCGGGGTGAGAAAAATTATCCTCGATGAGTCTGAAGGTGGGAATGGGGACATCTCACCCGAGGGGCAAGATATTTGAACCAGACCTTCGGCAAGCCTCGGGTCTGGTTCAAATATTTTGCCCCTCAGGTGAGATTTTCCCATCCCACCTCCAGACTAACCGGGGATCATAATAATCCCAGTTTCTTATGCAACGTTTTAGGGGGCGCGGTGGCTCAAAAAGTCCGCAGTTCGATTCCCGCAACGGCTAACTGCCTTGTGTCGTTGGCAAGGCACTTTATCCTGATTGGCGCTGTGTACTATAGTGTAATGCACATGCCTTCAACCAATGCTAACCTGCTTGTGTGGAGTTAATACGTCGGAGAGTCCGACAGTTGTTCCCAGCTGCTAGGTGGTTCTCTCCGGGTACTCTGGCTTTCTCCACCCATAAAACTTTCCGATACGAGGTGACCATCGCTGTCAAAAGTGTCGTTATACCCAAATTAATAAATGCACGACCTTGTACCTCAAAAAGCTCATTTCTCACTCCTGCAATACGTATTACCGTCTTCTCTACTAGTCATCAAGAGCTCCGCTCGATCTATTAGCTCGTTGGGGTCGCAAGGAATGATCGTGGAACTCATACCATCGGCCGCCATTGCCATTACGGTGACCGATTTGCAGTATTCGTTATTTCCGCTCCATATAGGTTTCACCCATTTTTCCATTTATAGCTTTTACTCGCTTGCGGCCTCATCCCTGTATGGGTCCTTATTCCTTCTCCTTGCATTTGTGACAGTCCGCGCGTTAGTGGCGACACTGATCGCCGATTCACTCTCTGCATGAGTCTGCCTATCACGAGAAGACTTTGTGGTGATGATGAGTAAGAATACTGAGGAAATGGTGGATTATAATGATATCGAGGGGAGATAGGTAAGTGGGAGATGTCGGCTGGCAATAGGACCGGTGGCGATGAGACGTCAGGCTTGTAAGAGATCCGATGAGAAGGCATGCTTTATCTAATGGGTTTCGATTCTTTGACAATCTCCATCTTTGTCTGTTCCTGAGTTTCGATGACGGGTTTGAATAACGTCTCACGTTTCAGTTCGATATTTCCCATCCGTCTCGCTATATCACGCGCTTGAATGTTTTCTTGTTTTATTCGAGTTATTGTCGAATTATTGTTAAATTATTCTCACTTTTTATTTTTTTTTTATTTTAAACGTTCGCATCCGATGTAACAATTTCTCTAATTTTTTTTTTGCGCCACTCAAAAATTAGAGACGTCACCGACAACGAACATTTCCCGACCTTTTTTTAATAATATTTCCATAGGGTTTGCATAGGACCTTCACCGGGCTCCTAAGAAAATACTCGACATATTAACAAAAAGCAAAAGGCTAAAATTGACATAAAATTGCAAGTGCGCACATTTTCGCGCACAAAATGAACGGAAGACACTCTGTTCACAGTGATGTCTCTTCCAAACATGGCGAAGAAATGCAAAATGGACTCCACCCTAACGTAAAAAATATTGGAGGATATATCTCTCACTGGTAAATCACCAGTGCTGACGTTGCATCATTTTTTGCGCTAATGTTAATCAGTGACTCATACACCCTTGCGACCATATCCACGCCTTCGTGTTTTTCGTTTAAATATCTACGCCTTCGTATTTTTCGTTTAAAACACCCCTCTTACGTCTATTTATATGTATTGAATTACAGTTAAAACTAGAAGTCCTGTCATGAAATGCGCACAAATAGCACGTCGATCTGCGCGTTAATCTACGCGTTATGATCATAGTAAGGCTATCAAATTATGTACATATGGCCTGTGCTCAAGCAGTGTTTCAGCCAATGGACCTCCGGGTAATCCGGAGGTCCATTGGCAGAAACATTGCCTGTGTTCGCTGTGAGTAACCAGGAGAACCTGGCGTGCTTTGGATGCCATTCGATATGGCAATTGCGCGCAATTCCTACGCGCAATTAAGCCTAGATAAGCGCACAGTTCGTGACAGGACTTCTAGTTTTAACTGTACGAACCGTGAATCTTTCCTTATAGAACGCGCAGGGAAACAACTCTCCGCGAACTGTGTTCACGTTCCATGTAAGTCACAACTGCCAATTTGTAACAAATCGCGTTTTTGTCAGTACTCTCAGTGGAGAGAATGCACAACAGCTAGTTACAATGTGCATAACATCAAGTTTTATCGATAAGACGTGTGGAAGTGCAGCTCTCCGTGAATGCTGTCGGTGAAACACTGCAGCTATTAGTTATAATATCGTGGTATAATTTGTTTCTTAACACTAATAAGTACCTGTTTTATATTGAAGACACATTCAGCTGTGCAGCTGAATTTAGGTTTCTGTCTTATGTTTACAGTTGGGCCTTCAACGATCTGTTCTTCACTACAGATATTCTTCGGCAGGCTTCTCCTGGTACACCGGTTCCAACATCAATTTGTTAGGAGTATACGCGGTGTGGTGGTCAACTGCAGAACGTAGAGCTCCTGCTAGATGGGGTACATAAAGATCCCAGTACGATTGTTTTTCCCCACGCAGCACCTAAGAGCCTCCACCAGGGTTCGGTTAACATTTTCAACTTGTCCATTGGAGAGTGGGCAAGACGCGGTCGTACAGTTAAAACTAGAAGTCCCGTCATGAAACGCGCACAAATAGCACGTCGATTTGCGCGTTAATCTACGCCTTATGATCATAGCAAGGCTATCAAATTCTGTACATATGACCTGTGCACAAGCAATGTTTCAGCCAATGGATCTACGGGTAACCCGGAGGTCCATTGGCAGAAACATTGCCGGTGTTTGCTATGAGTAACCAGGAGAACCTGCCGTGCTTTGGATGCCTTTCGATATGGCAGTAGTGCACCATTCCTACGCGCAATTAAGCCTAGATAAGCGCACAGTTCGTGACAGGACTTCTAGTTTTGACTGTAAGAGCCTTATTTATTTGTAATTATTTACAAACTGACTGGAAGAGCTGGCTTTCAAAATTGGATCCCTTGTCTGTATTAATCTCAAGAGGGCAACATAACATTGAACACATCTCACTTACAGCAGATCTGGCTGTATCCCTTGCAGATTGTGATGCCAGGGGAATACACCCCACCCACTTGGTAAATTGATCCACAATGACCAACAAATATTCATTTCCCCTACGTTTATTTTGGCCAATGCGTCCAACAAAATCCAGGTGTACTCTTTCCATTTGGCCACCTGAATGGTAACATAACATTTGATGCTTAGCATGGCATGAAAGTTTTTTCTGTCTATCACATTTTGGTCAGGACTTGACAAAGGCCTCAACGTCAGAAGCCAATATCGTCTAGTAGTAATGTGATTTGACTCGTCCTGTTGTCCGAGTAATACCATGATGTCCCGCAACTGGCATATCATGGTTTTTATTATAATTTCATTTCCAAAGGAAAATAACACCATTAACACTTTATCATTATTTTTCTTTATTGTATTCAAAAGAGGGTCCTTCATGAAATATTTTTTTTCTTTATTTTTCCAGAATAGTTGGGCATCAGAACAAGCAAGGAAGAGCCCATTTTGAGAAGGTGACTCTCCTTTCTCACGCCACTTCAGTAGAATTTGTAAAGATGGTTCTTTCTGCTGTTTCATCAAAAACTTTTCCAATTTCTGTCCCAGAGAATTGGGACAAGACACATCAGGGGCAGGTTGTGAAGAATCTGACATAGGTTTATTCACAAAGGCAGGACAAAGATTCCCCTCCACTTCTGTATCAATTTCTATACTACTGTCATGCTCAGTTTCTAATTCCCCATCCCGGTCTGACAAACCAAAATGGGCTTGGACAAAAAAGGAGACAAGTGATCGATCTGGGTCCGCCTCTGTCATTTCAGATGCTTTCAATAGCAGATTTTAACAAACAATTGAATCCAGCGCTAATTTAGTCTACCTTAGGAATGTTCACATCTGTGTTATGAGGTAATGGGACGGCATCGTCCTCTTAATCAAATAATTTGCTCCAATTCCTATTCATTCCTGTGCAGTACTTGCACTCCCGCAAGGAAGTTTATTCAAAGGCACCTCAGCCTTAAATTGGCCACATTTATCTTCCACTGATACTCTAGAAAGAGCACCCGCATTAGTGTATAATGTTCCTCGCCTATGTTGGATATTGAAATCAAACTGATTTAGGTGCTCAGTCCAACGGGTAATTTGGCATCCAGGCTTATTGAAATTGAGAAACCAAGACAGACCACTGTGATCAGTTCTAATTGTAAAATGTCTACCAAGTAAACAGAGTCAGAACTGTCGAATGAATCTGACGACTGCTAAAAGCTCCTTGCGAGTTGCACAGTACTTGCGCTGTTAAGGGCTGAGACATAACTGCCATATGCTATCACTTTTTCCTGGCCATCCTGGATTTGAATCAGTTCGGCCCCAAAGACTAAATTCGATCCATCAGTGTCTAATATGTTAGGATCTGTTTTATTAGCAAACGTAAGGACTGGAGGAGATTTGAGGCCAATCTTGATTTGGTCAAATGCGTCTTGCTCCTCCCCCTCCCCCACACACACCCAAAAAGCACTTTTACCTGTTCTGGTATATAATGGGGCCTCCATTGTAGCATATGATTTGATAATAAATGCTGTGTGATAATTTACAAGGTCAAAAAATCTTTCTACATCTTTGGTACTTTTTGGAGTTGGCCAATCAGTTATAATTTGTGAAGATGAATTGTCTATTTCCTTACCATTTGAGATTTCAGTTCGGCCTAAGAATTCCATTTTTTTGTCGGAGAGGAATACATGTTCAGGTTTTAATTTCAATTGATTCTGATGTAGGGGTTTAAGCACCATTTCAAGATTGTCAAAATGGTTCTGCATACCATTTCCTAAAACATAGATGTCATCAAGAAAGGCCTGGGCTATCTCCAAATTTAACCCTTTACCCAACGTAACGGTCAAAACCGGCCAGCGCTATTCTCAAAAATCGCCAATTAATTTTCATTATTTTTCCATTTTTTGTCTCAAAAACATAGGTTATGACCCCTCGTTGGAACGAGCTCGTCGAGCTCGTTCCAACGAGGGGTCATAACCTATGTTTTTGAGACAAAAAATGAAAAAAAATTAGTTATTCAAGAATTTTTTTTGCAAGTGTCGTCTGCTTTTCATGTTGGGTAAAGGGTTAAACATCTTATTACTACATTCGTTGCTCTTAAAAAACAACTTGAGGTTCCACATAAATCGAAACGCATTTTCAAATATGCATATTGCCTATACTTGGTACTGAAAGCTTTTTTATGTATGTTCTCCTTTGCAATTGGAACCTGCAAATAAACTTGATTCCCGTCCAATCGTCTAAAAAACTTATTTCCAAGTAGAGTTTCTAAACAATATTCAACGATAGGTAATGGAAAATTATAATTTTCTGCTACCGTATTGATCTTTCTAAAATCAAGGCATCATCTTAAAAGAAAACGCCCATATCATCAATGTGCACATTATTTCACAAACATCAGGCATTTTTTCTCTAGAGTAATATAAAAATACAGAAGCAGGCTTTTTACAATTTTTTTCCCAATCAGTTTGAACGTTTGTCTATTATTCCTTGTTGAAACCCATTAACCCTTTACCTAACATGAAAAGCAGACGACACTTGGCAAAAAAATTCTTGAATAACTATTTTTTATCATTTTTTGTCTGAAAAACATAGGTTATGACCCCTCGTTGGAACGAGCTCGACGAGCTCGTTCCAACGAGGGGTCATAACCTATGTTTTTGAGACAAAAAATGAAAAAATAATGAAAATTAATTGGCGATTTTTGAGAGTAGCGCTGGCCGGTTTTGGCCGTTACGTTGGGTAAAGGGTTAAAAATAAGAAAACGGCATTCCCTCCATGTTTTGATAATCTGTATTTTCTTCTGTTCAATGCGAGCATCGTGATGTATAATACAGACACTGTGCCTCTCATTAACATAAAAGTCTAGTAGGTGAGATTTGATAATGTTCTTTCCTGGAAATAATAAAAACATGCAAGTTTCTGTAAAAACACATTCGCTAAACAAAGAATCAAATTGGACATTAGTGCAGGTATGTCGGATACTGATAGATATTCTTAATGACGGATTATCTGTGAAGTAGTTGCGTCCTGTTAGCTTACCATACACGTTTTCGTCTGTTGTTTTCGTTTATTAAAAGTAAGAAAAAGAAGTATGGCATTATTCTCTACTGACGCCATGAGAGTTTTTTTCAACAGTTAGTAAGGTCACAGACTATAGATTAACCAGACCAGCGACGTGCACGTTATTTTTTGAGGTCAAATATGGCGGCCCTGGAGCGCTGGCCCCCTGGCGGCCACGGGTACTCGATCGAATGAGAACGCTGTTGCAAAGTGTGGCGAGGGGCGAAATCAAACCAAAGAAATGCGTTGAAAATCTACGAGTAAACTGTGTGATCGTTGCAAAGAATGGAACGGTTCGGTTCAAGATGTAAGAAGAAAGGCAATTTAGATTATTTCGCATCATGCCTTCTTCCCAAATAAAGGTTTAATATCAATTCTGTCGGAGCAAATTTGCTTACTAAATACACAAAACATCACAACGCTGTCAGAGCACTGTCAACAGTTTTGCTGAATGCAGGTGAGAAATGATGAAGACGACCAAAACAATATTATTCGGCGTTTGTTTTGAGCATACTTTGGTGCCTTTCATTTAAAATTTTCATCCCACTCAAATTCTCAATATTTTTTTTTAGTTCTGCAGGGATGAGATAGTTGAGCTAATAAATTATGCCTAACTGATTTCAGCTTGACTAAATTCAGTAATTTGTGACTGCAATACAGAAATTTTATTTTATGTAAATTTACATAATCCAATTGTCATGTAAATTTGTCGAAATAAAATTAGATTTTTAATAAATTCTCTATATACGGTATTTCATATTTGGGGGGAAAACACATTTTTTACCAATTTTTCAATTAAAATTTAAGAATTTTGGCCGTTTTTGGCTAATGTTCATGCACTGCAGGCTCACACCTGATTTTAGTAAATTGTGACACTCTGTTGATTCAGATTCTCTCAATATTCAATTACTTTTAAAAATTATATGGTGAAATTTAACAAATCGATACCAACAAAACCCCCAACATTTGCAATCCTTACTGGTAACTGCCCAATTTAGTGGCCATGTGGCATGAAATACACTATTTTTTATTTTAACTTATTTGTGTGGTGGGCAAGAAATCTAAACACCAGCATTATGGTACAAGATTTCAATCATCATTTTTGGTTTGGAAAGGGGGGTGGAGGGAATTGGGCTGTTTTGGGAAGGAGATGAAAAGAGCAGCTTACATGATACATATGATTACTTTAGGGAAGAACAGGTGACTTTTTAAACTATGAGATAATACTGATGAGTAAGGTTACAAAACATGTAAGTCTATTCAGTATTCAATATGTTTAGTGAATTTTTTTTTATCAATTTAAGAAAATCTCATTAAAAATTAAAATACACTTTCATGGTCACTGTAGGCTTCTGTCTTGTCTACTTTGTTTTAAAGAGAAAATTAAAAGTTTGAAATTTTAGTTTTTAACTTTCCAGTGTAGTTCTGTTGAGATCATATCTTTTATGGTGCATTATAAATGTGTTTGATCGTGAAAATGTGAAGTTTTTCAACATGGTCTCTTTGCCATAATTATAATTTATTTCACCCTCCAAAGAATTATATCATTGAAATTAAAAAAAGTAAAAAATAATCTCCTTAATATTACTGGAAATATTTCGAAATCGTTATTCGTTAGAATACTTAGCCAAATCACTGGGTACTAGGTATTCACTGTGCTGTAAGTAAGACTTAGTTGTTGATATATTGTAATAATGTTCAGACTAATAATAGGTTGACTTATGAAAGTCCAATATGGGTATTTGGGAATATAACAAATACGATTATACCACAACTAAGATCAAGTTGAATTAATTTTTCTTTCAGTTTGTAAGATATGTGCAGTTTTTGAGATATGGGCATTTTAATTTTTTTCTATTTTTAGCTCCTGTGGTTCCCACGGGCCTACGGGAAAAACATTCTGCATAAATTAGGTACTTATGACCCAATAAGCCCTTACTCAAAATTTGGTTCAAATCGGCCTCTCGGTTTGGAAAATAGAAATTTGGAGTGGGGCTAAAATTTTTGCCCCAGCCATAACATCGCCAAGTATACACCCTCGAACTTCTCTTGAACAAACTTGAGTCTACACGTCAAAAGGAAGCTGCATACCAAATATCATGTCTCTGCTATTGCTGGTTTTTGAGAAGAAGATTTTTTAAGAATTGGAGCATTTTTGCCCCACCCCTCTGCTCAATATGAGCCGAAACCTAATTTGCCAAAAAATCAAAATGCCCCTATATAACCCCTACTCACATGAAATTTCATTAACATGCGGCCACTGGTTTGGGAGAAAAAGACCCAAACACCACCTTCACGACGGACGACGGACAAAAAGTGATCAGAAAAGCTCACCCTGACTTTCAGTCGGGTGAGCTAAAAATGTTCTTCACGTCCTCTGGTCAGAATCTTCTGGCCCCCACCACCGAGAGGGTGATGCCCCCTCTCGTGATCTTCCCAAAGAGCCACGCAGCGGATTCATTGGAGATGGTAAGAAAAAAATGAGCCCCCGACCAAGGCATCCACCACATCTGGGCCCTGTCGGGAGACACTCAGAGCATCCTCAGAATCACTGGGGAAAAGAATCGCTAAGAAAAATAGTTTCGGCCTCCCCGCTGGGGTGGGACTTTAAAATACACTATGGGAAAAAATCGCACAGGTAAGGGGGAAAGGCTGTGATTCACCGTACCCAGTTTAGCCTGTTAAAGGCAGAAATATTGACGGGGATATGAAGTAGTTACACTATATCTTTGTCCGAGATCAACGCGGAGGGGGGGGGGGGGGGGGCATTGTCATAGACCTAATGATTGCAATATACCCTTTAGCACCCCATCACATTTTAAGACGCCTGTCATTCGATGTCAAGATCACGCAGAAGATAAAATGAGTTTGCCGTTTGTGTAGTAAATTACCAACAGCCCTCTGTGCATGTTGGTCAATGATTTCAATCAAAGCCTGCGCCTGACATTCCTAAAAATGCAGGAGGGCCAAACTTCGCTCCCTTCTCATGCCTAGGAGGGCGATTGGCTTTCCTAAAACTACAAACGCAAAAAGTGGCAAAGTGAAGTCTTCCTGTTAATGAATTCTGCCTTTCATTTTATTGCTGCTAACAACGTAGTCAAAACGAGAGACAGCAAAACTGCCCTCACACCTCCAGAGCAGCCCTCTTATAGAGATCACTAACATAGCAGAAATCTAAAACACTGCGGATATTAGGAATAGGCCGTTATGGTAATCATTATTTTCTGAGGGCAGGGGGCTAGCTTTCGCCCTCCTTAATTTTTGTAAGGCGAGCGAATAAATCGCGCAAGAACGTAAAAATATTGGGCGAGGGGTGAGGGAAGGGATTAACAGAGCACCCATTTTACTAACAGTATGAACTGTGATATGCAGTATGATCCCATCCGTGCGTGGGAGCTGGATAGAAGGCATTCCCCTCTAGTGTGTGTGTCGGGGGGAGGGGGTCATTCCACGTGAAATCTTGAAAGAATGAGGGCCAAATATTTTGTTCTCGTTGATTCTGGGGCTGCAGTGACCACTTCCATGTGAGAATTGCTTATCACTGCAAGTTCGAATTGGGTTAATTTTTGGGGTGTGGTGGGCCTAAATATCCATGGGTTGGTTTTGGGGCTTCGGCAAAATGAAAGCCCGCCCAAACACAATTTTTTTCATTTTTATAGCTAATAACATGCTACAGGTTCGATTAGTAGCCTAAGCACAGAAAATTTCGTGGCCATAGCTTCAGCCGTTTTTGAGTTATCCAGTCAGATAGAAAATATTAACACTGTGCACAATGGGACTTTTTTTTATTTTGGAAATTTTCTCAAAAGTTATGGGCTCATATCAATGAAAATCATCCATGGACCCATTAACCCTTTACCTAACGCAACGGCCAAAACCGGCCAGCGCTATACGCAAAAATCGCCATTCAGTTTTTTTAATATTTTCATTTTTTACTTCCAAAACATAGGTTGTGCGTCGCGCTCGTTCCACTGAGGAGTCACAACCTATGTTTTGGAAGCAAAAAATGAAAATTTTTAGTTATAAGAGATTTTTTTACGAGTGTCGTCTGTTACTAGCGTTAGGTAAAGGGTTAATAAGGAAAGAAAATTTCATGGCCAAAGCTACAGCCGTTTTTCAATTACCCGATTGGACAGAACTCCAAAATGTAAAACTGTGGATAATGATGAGAATTTTTTTTTTTTTTTTTTTGGAGGGGGGGGGGGGGGGGGTAATTTCCGAAGGTTTGGGTAATAGCGCGCCCGGTGGTGCCATGGGTAAGCACGGAAACTTTCGTGGTCATTGCTTCACCCGTTTTTAGTTACCCTGTCACAGACTGACGGACAGACATTTGCTGAATTATAGCTTACAGTTGTCATTCGTCATGGATGGGCTATTAATTGTGATCATGACTTTTTCCAGTGTTGGCTATTTCTCGAGTGCCCAAACCAGCGGTTTGTGGGGATGGTTGCGAAATCGACACTGCAATATGCAAATTCATTTCACTTAAATCATGGTACTTATTTTTTTTTTTAAATTATGGTATCAACAAAATGCACCCAGAACTAGCCGAATGCTTCCAGTGATTTTAGAAACATTTTTGATCGTTGAAAAATCTTTTTTGAGAAGTTACTCGGTGGACTGGGCGATGTTAGACGTCTGCTCATTTTCGATGGCTTTGAAGACACTTTTTTCCAATTTTAGTAAGTTCAATCGGTTTTCGTTGATTTTTTATGAAAAGGAGATTGAGAATTCATTCATAACTTTATAGTATTATCAGTTTTTGATAGATAAAGCATTTTAATTCACATGAGATGAAGAAAAAATTAACAAAATCTTCGCGATTTTTACTTTGGATCTATTTTTAGCACACGTTAAAACTTTGACAACTGACTCATATAATTTTTGGGGGGAATGGTTTCATGTTTCATTACCGTTCAGTGTTTGCTTCTCCTCTTGGAAAATTGTAAAAACAAAGGCCGGGGTTTTTCTCACTGGAATTTGTGCAGTTAAAAGCACAGCAGCCGTGACCCGGCATTTCTTTTCGCCATTGAATTTGGAATTGTTTTTGTTTTGAGTACCGTTTCCCGCCAGGTGGCAGTATCGCCCTCGCGTACTTCATTTGCTCCCTTACCGTCGCTGGTCTGGTTAATCTATAGTGTGTGGTAAGGTTCTTTGTTGTCTAATAATTTTAAGAGTGATAACTTTATCGAAAGTAGAATATCATGACAAAACATTCCTGGCTTATAAGTCAGACATGTTAGTTTGGTTCACAGATATCCAGGCTGGCAAAACGCTTGACACCAGACAGTTTCCAGCCAGCGTGAACACTTGTTATATGGAGGACAGCCCGATTCTTTATCCATTCCGACATCCTGAATTGGGTGTGGTAATCGGTGGTTATTATTATTCTCGAGTGGGTGTGGGAAGGGTGTAAGATGGAGATATCTCATCCGAGAGGAAATATATTTGACCCTACGCTACGCTTGTCGAGTACCGGACATTGATGATACAAATTCGATAACATATCGAAATTTTAAGTTTTATAGGAAATTCTAATACCCTTATTGTTAAAGTTACTCACAAAGTTAGAATATTAAGAGGATGAATGTTTGAAGACAAAGGGTTTAACCCTTTACCTAACATGAAAAGCAGACGACACTTGCAAAAAAAAATCTTTAGTAACTAATGTTTTTCATTTTTTGTCTCAAAAACATAGGTTATGACCCCACGTTGGAACGAGCTCGACGAGCTCGTTCCAACGAGGGGTCATAATCTATGTTTTTGAGACAAAAAATGAAAAAATAATGAAAATTAATTGTCGATTTTTAAGAATAGCGCTGGCCGGTTTTGGCCGTTACGTTGGGTAAAGGGTTAAGATACGTGCTTGAACAATATAAATGCGCACACCGTCTTTACTTTCTGAATGTTTAAAGACAAAGAGTTTAAGATGCGTGCTTGGACAATATAAATGTGTACACCATCGTTACTTTCTGAATGTTTAAAGACAAAAGGATTCAGATGCATACATGAAAAATATAAATGCACACACCATCTTTACTTTCTGAATGTTTAAAGACATAGGGTGTAAGATGCGTGCTTGGACAATATAGATGTGTACACCATCGTTACTTTCTGAATGTTTAAAGACAAAAGGATTCAGATGCATACATGAACAATATAAATGCACACACCATCTTTACTTTCTGAATGTTTAAAGACATAGAGTTTAAGATGCGTGCTTGGACAATATAAATGTGTACACCGTCTTTACTTTCTGAATGTTTAAAGACAAAGGGTTTAAGATGCCTGCTTGAACGATATAAATGTGTACACCATCATTACTTTCTGAAAGTTTAAAGACAAAAGAATTAAGATGCGTACATGGACAATATAAATGCGCACACCGTCTTTACTTTCTGAATGTTTAAAGCCAAAGGGATTAAGAATTTAAGATGCGTGCTTGAACAATATAAATGTGTACACCGTCGTTACTTTCTGAATGTTTAAAGACAAAAGGTTTGAGATGCGTGCTTGAACAATATAAATGTGTACACCATCGTTACTTTCTGAATGTTTAAAGGCAAAAGGTTTAAGGAGCGTACTTGAGCAATATACATGCGTACACCATCGTTACTTTCTGACTGTTTAAAGACAAAATGTAAAGATTTAAGATGCATGCATGAACAATAGAATTGCGTACACCGTCTTTACTTTCTGAATGTTTGAAGACAAAAAGTTTACGATGCATACATGAACAATATAAATGCGTACACCATCGTTACATTCGGGACGTTTAAAGCCAATAGGGTTGTGATGGGTACTTGAACAATATAAATGCGTACATTGTCGTTAATTTCTGAATATTTAACGACGCATCTTAAACCTTTTTGTATTTTATCATTCTGAAAGTAACGACGGTGTACGCATTTATATTGTTCATGTACGCATCAGAACCTTTACCTTTTGTCTTTAAACATACAGAAAGTAACGACGGTGTACATATTTATATTCTTCATGCACACATCTTAAAACCTTTACGTTTGTCTTCAAACGTTTCGCATGTCAAGTATGGAAAGCTAGACTTAATCGGCGTATCTTTCGATGGATTTGACAGTAACAACACGACGCCAGAAGGACAAGGGGTGGTGGTTGTCTACAATAAAGATGAAAATGAACACCATATGAGGTTTTGGTTTTTCCACATAAGTCGAAATTTTACACGACTCGAATTCCCTTGAATCTCCCCCCCCCCCCCCCCCCCCCCACACACACCTTTCATTAAGGCGAATTGTACCGAGTACTGAGCTAAGGAATAAATAGAAATTCTAACTCGGCCAAAGTTTATACTGATATTTACGAAAATCATCTCCGAAGTTAGACCCCACAAATCTCAAATTTTGGATCGAATCGGACCCCAAATTGCAAAAAACGCAGAACATTTCGAATCGAATCTAATATCTTGGCTGTTCAGGATGACATATCGCACCTTCTTACAACCTTAAATACTGCCAGTCGCCACTAATGTATTATATTTAAGAAATAACTGTTGTTTTCCTTCGGTTTGTGCGATATAAACCGAAAATTTCAGCACAAGCTTCATAACTCGCGTAGCGAGTTATGATTAAGCTTGTGCTGAAAATTTTCGGTTTATATCGCGATATAAACCGAAAATTTTCAGTACAAGCTTCTTAACTCGCGTAGCAAGTAATGATTAAGCTTGTGCTGAAAATTTTCGGTTTATATTGCATAAACCGAAGAAAAACAACAGTTATTTCTTATAATTTAATCCGGCTGTAATATTAAAATATAAACACTATGTGTACGTGAACGAAAAACTTTTAATTTTCAAAAAGACAACAGTCGAACTCAGGAAAGTGTTCACAAACAGGTCACGTCAATCATTGTCAAATTGTTTGTTGTTTTGATTTTGGATCGCAGACGACAGATATTTAGCAAGTCACGTAACAATATCATTAAAAACATTTTTTTGTAAGTTACCCCAAAATCATGTTTGGATGTATGATCTTTTTATTCGTCTCTCACTTCGGTATATTTTATTCAATTCAATTGTTCCCGAGAAATTATCACTATATTCTTGCTGACTGGAGGCGATGAAAAATCGATCATTGATCTTTGTTTACAAGCTTGTTATCCATCTGTCAGTCCGCCGTCACGCCCTCATGGTGACAATTGGATTGAGTGGGCGGGGCTTCCAGTGTCTTCAAAGTTGGATAGGATGTGCGAACGTGTAGACAAATCATTACGTGAGTTGGTGTATACGATTTTGACGACTTTCACGCTATATGATTTCAACTAATCAAACGCAGAGGCGGGGCAAATGATTAAATTATTCAACAATGAATCGCCTGTTTGACAAGTTAACAAAAGAGTGGAATATGTCAGAACGGAATAATAGTAAGTAAGTTGTAATTTCGGAACAGGAGGTCTGTTTACCTCTTCGTCTGTCATCGGGTCTTTTGTACAGGTAGCCTGATGATACAAGAATAGTTCAAGAGGAGACACCTGGTAAGATGTTGGAAACATGTCGACGATCGGAAAACTTCCAAATCAGGAAAAACAAAATTGAAACATCGAATTTCGAATCGTCAAGCTTCGCCCGAAAAAACAGACTGACTTACCATTCCACAAAGTAAGGACTTTCTAAATGCTTCACAGGAACCGAACCAAACAGACTGGCTTGCCCTTCCACAATGTAAAGAGTTTCTAAATGCTTCACAGGAACCGAACCAAACAGACTTACTTACCCTTCCACAATGTAAAGAGTTTCTTAAGCTTCATATGTCCGAATCCAACAGACTGACTTACCATTCCACAAGGCGAAGCGTGCATTAAGCTTCACAGGACCGGAACCAAACAAACTAACTTACCATTCTACAAGATAATGAGTTTCTTAAGCTTCAAGGGCCCGAACCAAACAGACTGACTTACCATTCCACATGGTACAGAGTTTCTTAAGCTTCACATGTCCGAATCCAACAGACTGACTTACCATTCCACAAGGTAAAGAGTTTCTTAAGCTTAACAGGGCCTGAACCACTGCTTTATCATTCCACAAGGTTATTTATTTATTTATTTTGTGCTTAACGTCGCGTGAGCAGCTAAGCCTATATCGTGGCGAGAATACGTCAAAGGTAAACACATGTCAACAATGAAGTAAAACAGGTTGAATAAAAACAAAAAATAAAAAAATGACAAAAGACAGCATGGGATGAACAGCAGCAGTAATATGTGATGAAACAAGAAAGGTGAAGACCTTATAAATGAACCTGTCAAATTTGAGACTTGAAGGGTCTAGTTTAAAACAATTTTAAAATTTATTAAAAAGGTGGTTTGCTTTCAGAAAAGAGAAAATCTTGTGCGGACTCTTATGACAAAAAAAAATCTCATACTAATCCAGCTGTAAAATAATGCCCTCTAACACGATTGATATCGGTACATTGGAAAAGAATGTGCTCCACTGACAGCACCTGCCGGCAAGGAACACACTCTGGTCGCACAGTATCCTCCAACAAAAAGGAATGTGTATGACCAATATGACATCGTGACAAAACTACGTGATCTTTTCTACAAAAGGTTACTAGACGGGTAGTGATCGAAATTATTCTTTCGGAAGGGATGGGGCTTGTTATTGGTCGCTTCATCCCAGTCTGCCTGCCGCATAGATTTGATATACTTATTAATATGTAATTTAAATTCACTGAAAGGAATTGTAAAATCAGTGAGGGGCTTGTGTTAAAGCCTGTATTGTTGCACTGTCTGCTTGGTGTTATCGGCGATACCTACATGTCGGGGTGAGCAGCAAAACACGATATCATATTGGTCAGACATTCCAAAATGAGAGGGCACTTTAAATTGGAGTTCAGTATAGCAAGTAAAGAGGAAAGTAAAGCGGAAAGAGAGTCGAAAAAGATAATCGACTTCTTTTCCTAAACATTCTCGATGTGTTCAAGCGCGAGTTGTAAATCTTCAACTTCAGCTGTGAAAATAGAACTTTGATTCGGTATTCTGAATGAGGTGATATAATCACCAGTGACAAGGGCTGATGATACTTTGTTACCATCTTTAGATCCTTCGTTATAGACATATATTTGTATTTGCACTGTTCCTTGACTTACAGCTGAAGTTTGCGCTTTAGCATTCATATTTTACTGCTATAAAAGATTAAAAAATCATCAACAGTGAAGAATCCACCATCTTCTCAATTGCGACGATGATACTATTTAATTTTACAGAACAAAGGGTAACGGATAAAATACTACTAGGGGGTCTTCCCAGTTCCTGTTCCTGTGGATCAGATGACGCTAACCCAACACGAACCTGAAATTGGCGGCCCGTTGACAATTTTTAATAAAAAAGGCATACGCCATCTCCACCCCATGTTAAAAAAAGATCCTTTAAAATCCCATACGTCAACGTTGTATCATAAGCCTGTGGATCAAATAACGCTGACCCAACACGAACCTGAAATTGGCGGTCCTTTGACAATTTTTAATAAAAAAGCCATACGCATCTCCACCCCATGTTAAAAAAAGATCCTTTAAAATCCCATACGTCAACGTTGTATCATATGCCTTTTCTAGGTGAAATAAAATTGCCACCACATGTTCTTTTCTGGAAAAAGCTTTGTGAATAACCTTTTCTAATTTGGCCAAATGATCCACAGTACTTATATGGCACCTGAAACCACACTGAACATTCGTAAGTGAGATTGTTCGATTCCAGAAACCAGACAAGTCGATCATTGATCATTCTTTCCATGGTTTCACACATACAACTTGTTAAGGCGATAGGCCTGTAATTATTTGGGTTGCTGTGATCTTTATCGGGCTTTGGAATAGGAATAATTGTTGATTTTCGCCAAGAAGGTGGAAACTGGCCAGTCACGCATATATCGTTAAAAATGGACAATAAAAGTTCAAGTGAGGACTGAGGCAGATTTTTTAAAAGTTTGTAATGAATTTCATCGGGTCCAGTGGCACTATCCTATGCAAAAAGTTCCTTAACTCTCCCATAGAGAAAGGATCGTTGTATTCCTCAAAATTATTGGAAGAAAATTTAATATTTTGTTTTTCCTGCTGCTTTTTAATTCTAATGAATTCTTAATTACAATTTTCAGACGACAAATGTTTAGAAAATGTGGAGGCCAATTTGTTTGAAATTTCCATTGTTGATGTAAGTAATGTGTTGTTATCTTCCAGGTGTTGTATAGTTAATTTTGTTTCTTTATCTTCAATTTTAGTAATGAGTTTCCAAATTTTGTTGATTGGGGTGTTTTGGTTAAGTTCAGAGACATCAGTTTCCCAAGAACATTCCTTTTTTTGTTTTATAAGTCGTCTTGTTTTAGCCCGAATTATACGTAGTTTGTCCAAATTTTGTGTGGTTGGTGACTCATTAAATTCGCGTTCAAATTGCTTGCGATCCTTTATAGCCTGTTTGCACTCAGTATCAAACTATGGTTTGGATTTGGCGAGGTTTTAGGAATGACTTTGCCTGCAATGTCAATAACTCTGAAGTGAAATGTTCAATCTGGTCAGTACTTTCCACAAATTTCTTATATGTGAGTCGTTCAGAACAAAGCGACGAGAAAGTGTTCCAGTCAACCTTTTAAAGGTCCACTGGGGCACTCTCCCCGCTTCTGCCGCAACCCCACTCTCCAACACAGCTGGAAAGTGGTCACCCCCGCACAAGTCACCTTCTACCTTCCTAGAAAAATCGAGAAAGATAGAAGGACATTCAACTGAAAGATCAATTGAATTGTAAGAACCAGATGCGGGGTGCAGGTAAGTGTCTGAACCATCATTGAACAAGCACGGGTCGAATTTTGTAATAATATCTTCTACAGTTTTACCATTTACATCTTCTTGACTGCAGGAATTACCTCAAAGGGGGCAATGTGCGTTGGAATCCTCAAACAAAATGTATATAGTTAGGAGTTGTTGTACCAGCAGCTCGAAATCATTCAGTTGTAGGGTTGCACTTGGTGAAACATAAATCGAACAAAGTGTAACTGTTTTTTCTAAAGTTAGGTGTAACGCCACAGCCAGTAAATTTGTGTGTAATGGCACAGAACTGTGAATAATGTCGTTTCTAACCAAGACAGCCGTTCCACAACTACGAGGATCATTATCATCTGCCCAGGCATCATACGATATATAATGCTTAAAAGCTGAATGATCTTGAGCGTCGAGTTTCATTAAAGGAGATTTCTGCAGGCAAAAGGCAGCAGATTTATATTTTTGGCTAAAAAGGCACAGTTTATTAAACTTCGCCCTAAAACCTCGACAATTACACTGTATTATATTGTGTTTTGGTGTATTATCCATGCTTGGGAGGAGATTTTGGTGGTGGTCGCATGGGAGATATGGTCACCGTATTTCTCTTTGGTGGTATTTTACGGGAAGATCCACCATGAGAAGAATTCGGGCGTAACTTGGTTGAAAACGTGAGTGCATCGACTGACATGTCTTCAATGCCTTCAAACATGTTGCTCGTAACAACTTTTTGAAGGCGCGTGGGTATTCTGTCGGACTCTAGTTTCGATATTTCTTTTTCTTTTTTTTATTATATTGTTCTCGTTTCTGCTTCTGACTTAATTTTTGTCTATGCTGTGGATCTGCTTTGGTTTATCTGGCTTATTATTTTCTGCTTTTAAGTTTTTGATCTTTTTTTTTGTTCTGAATGGGATAGATGAGTTGTTTGTTCTTGTATTTGACTGGATTGTGATAGTTTTTCTCTTGTTGTGGATATCTGCATTTGTTTGAGTGGCCTGTGGTACTGGTTGATCTATGGTAAAAGCTTTCACTAGAGTTGGGATTGTTCCTTTGAGCCATTATATTGTGTCGGGCACTGTACTGACTGAGTTGACAATTTCTGTGACAATTTGGCAGATTATGATGGAGGCGATGTACTCAGACCGGGCATTGCTGTAACGATTATCTCTGGCCTCTTTAAAGCTTATTTGTTTTTCGCATTTTACTTTTTGAATTATTTGTTTCTTTTATCCAGACAGGGCCATCTTTGGATGATGACATGTGATTGCCTTGACAGTTTACACATTTGATGGCATTGTTTCATGGCTCTGTGTCTTGTTGGCCGCATTTGTAGCATATTGCTTGACCCCTACAGTTGTTTTGCCCGTGTCCATATTTCTGGCACTTGAAGCATCGAAGTGGATTTGGTATATATAAATTCACTTTGATTTCCCATATAACCAACTTTGAGAGGTTTTGGTGGTTTAGAAAACCATAGGTTAATATAAAAGTATTTGCTTTAATTACTAAGCCATTTTTTCAAATTTCGATATTTTTAACGTCTGCTACACCTTGTGGCTTGGGTTCTTTTTTATCTCGAGTACATCTATGCCAGCCAGTTATTTTGTTCTAATTACACCTCTGCTGTTATTGAGGGTTATATGAGAAAAAACATTCACCTCCATATCTGCAAGCTTAATTGTATTTAATAAATTATTTGCCTGGGCTTATTTATTGCATTCAATAAGTAGAGCGCCATTTATCAGCCTTTTTGACGTTTTTAACCCAGCCATCAATTCCCTTTAAAGCTTTTTCAAGGGCAAGAGGGTTGATATTGCCCGGATAAGTATCGACCTCGTTTCTGTTTTTTCTGGTGTTAGTGTTTGCCATGATCTTTCGGTTTTGAAGTTCTTCTTCCCATGACTCCCACCCTTACTCTGACCCCATCATAGGATGTTAATGGATATCCAGCGAATGACACCAGAAGTACATGAGGTAGTATACTCGATCAGCGTTGATGCAATTGCATAGCCGCTGGTCGATTGACCCTCATAATTTGTGAGAAGTGTCAGGTCGTGGCGGTCAGTCAACCAACCATTTCCCTAAAAAAGCGCAACAAAAGCCAGGCCTGGCGTTCCTAAAAATGCAGGAGGGCTAAAAATCGCTCTCCTCACAAAGCCGATGGGAGCGATTAGCTCTCATGAAGCCTACAAAAGCAAAAAAGGGGCAACATGAAGTTGTACTATTAATGAATTCTGCCTAGTGGTATTTGTACATTTTATTTGGTGCTGCTAACAAGGTGGTCTGTGAGACGGTTACACTCCCCCTCCCACACCTCCGGGCCTTGAAGGCCCGGAGGTGTGAGAGGGGCAGTGTGGCCACCTTGCAGAGACCACTAACATAGCACAGATCTGAAAACCTGTGGCTTTTAAGAACATGTTGTTGTGGTAATTATTATTTTCTAAAGCTAGGAGGGCTATTTTTCGCTCTCCTCAATTTTTTTAAGGCGAGCAGTAGGTGAGCGAATAAATCGCTCTCCTGAAAATGCTAGGCCTGAAAAGCTACTACTGACAATAGACGCAGACAGTTCAACAAAACGGAAGATGTTAAAAAGTATTACAATCACTAAAAGTCAGTATAGGGTAGCAACGTTAAAATTGAACTAAAAGAAATAATTGATTGAATTACTACCCAATCCTCCCTGTATTTATGTGGGTTTGGGGCTCCCGATTGGCCAGAACGGGCCAGTCCGATCATCCGCCTACTCCCGAAGTTAGGGCCGAAGCTGTGTATTGGATAGGTATCTCCAAAATGGAGACCACGGCCAAAGCAGTGTTTACGACCTGATCTCTATCTTGGAGATTTGCCCTAACCGGGGCCACTGTCTGCCCTCAACTGCCAGAATTCCTTCCACCTGGGCCTTCGGAATGCACCCCACGGGAGAATATGGTGCCTGCAAGATGGTATTAGCAGAATTTAATATGTTGGTCCGGGGCCGCGTATTTTTATATTCCGCAGCAAACCAGCTAAATTGAGCAACCCTGCTAATTTAAAACCTCAAACCTGACCAATTGAGCAGGCCGTCCTCTATCCACAACCTGAGGACCTTCCTAGTAGGGATTCCACGAGGTAACCAGTTTTTTTAAGCTTCGCAGGTCCCGAACTAAACAGACTGACCTACCATTCCACAAGGTAAAGAGATTTCTTAAGCTTGACAGGACCCGAACCAAACAGACTGACTTTCCATTCCACAGGTAACTAGTTTTTTAAGCTTCATAGGTCTCGAACTAAACAGACTGACTTACCATACCACAAGGTAAAGAGTCTTCTTAAGCTTCACAGGACCCGAACCAAACAGACTGACTGACCATTGCACAGGGTAAATAGTTTCTTAAGCTTTACAGGACCCGAATCCAACATACTGACTTACCATTCCACAGGGTAAAAAAATTCATAAGCTTCACGGTGCCCGAATCAAGCAGACTGGTTAACCAGTCCACAAGATAAAGAGTTGCTTAAGGTTCACAGGACCTGAACCAAACAGACTATTTTACCATAAAAGGTAAAGAGTTTCTTTAGCTTCACAGTGCCTAAGCCAAACAGATGACTTACCATTCCACAAGGTGAAGAGTTTATTAATATTCATAGGTCCCGAACCAAACAGACTGACTTATCAGTAAACAAGGTAAATGGTTTCTAAAGCTTCACAGGTCCAAACTGACTGACTTACCTGCCCACAAGATAAATAGTTTCAGAAGCTTCACGGGTCCCGAACCAAACAGACTGACAAACCAGTCCACAAGATGATGAGTTTCTTAAGCTTCACAGGGCCTGAACATAACAGACTGATGTACCATTCTACAAGTAAAAGGGCTTCAGAAAGCTTCACAGGGCTTGAACCAAACAAACAGACCGGGGGACCGATGAAGGGAGTAGTAGGAGATCGATGAAACGGGCCTTATTGGGGGGGGGGGGGGGCACAGGAGGACCAATGAAGGGAGTAGTAGGAGAGCGATGGATCGGGCCACATTGGGGGGACCACGCAGGGGGACCGATGAATGGAGTAGTAGGGGAGCGATGAAACAGGCCTTATTGGGGGACCCCGCAGGGGGACAAATGAAGGGAGTAGTAGGAGAGCGATGGATCGGGCCACATTGGGGGACCCCGCAGGGGTACCGATGAAGGGAGTAGTAGGAGAGCGATGGATCGGGCCACATTGGGGGGGGACCACGCAGGGGGACCGATGAAGGGAGTAGTAGGAGAGCGATGAAACTGGCCCTATTGGGGGACCCCGCAGGGGGACAAATGAAGGGAGTAGTAGGAGAGCGATGGATCGGGCCACATTGGGGGACCCCGCAGGGGGCCAATGAAGGGAGTAGTAGGAGAGCGATGAAACGGGACTTATTGGGGGGACCCCGCAGGGTGACCAATGAAGGGAGTAGTAGGAGAGAGATGGATCGGGCCACATCTGCGGGGACAAATAAAGGGAGTAGTAGGAGAGCGATAGATCGGGCCACATTGGGGGACCCCACAGGACCGGCGAAGGGAGTAGTTGGAGAGCGATGGATCGGGACTTATTGGGGGACCCCGCAGGGGGACCAATAAAAGGAGTAGTAGGAGAGCGATGGATCGGGCCACATTGGGGGACCCCGCAGGGGGACCGATGAAGGGTGTAGTGGGAGACCGATGGATCGGGCCACATTGGGGGAACCCCGCAGGGGGACCAATGAAGGGAGTAGTAGGAGGGCGATGGATCGGGCCACATTGGGGGACCCCGCAGGGGGACGGATGAAGGGAGTAGTAGAAGATGTGGAGATCCGGTTGTAGAAACCATAGGTTTTTATGACAATTAGCCTGCTAGTCCCCACCAGTCCCAAATAGTCCCCACCAGACCCCACTACTTCCCACCGGTCCTCAAATCACCAAAAAAAAAAAAACAGACTACATGTGATATATATTCTTCAAGAATATTTTGCAGCACGTGCTCTCATGGCCTCACACGACTAAAAAGCCAAACGTTTTCCAAAAAGGGATGCTTAAATTGGGGTCGCCGGGGATATGGCTGTTAAATACTGAGATGAGGCCCAAGAGGGATAGTAAATTAGGCCTGACTGAGGGAGTTTGTCATGGCCCTCATGCACTCAAAAGAAATGAGGTTAAGAGCGGCAGTAAATTAGACCTTATTGGGGGATTTTCTCATGGCCCTCGTCGCCTCATATGACAAAAAAGGGATTCTCTGGAAAATGTCCTCGATACGTATCCTCAAATAGTACAATGCCAGGCCATAGGGATCCTCAAATACCAAAATGAGGCTAAGCGGGATAGTAAATTAGGCCTCATTGAGGGATTTTGTCATGGTCCTCATGCACTGAAAAGAAATGAGGTTAAGAGGGATAGTAAATTAGACCTCTTTGGGGGATTTTCTCGTGGCCCTCATGGCCTCATACGACAAAAAAAAGGATTCTCCAGAATATAATCGATAGGTATCCTCAAATAATACAATACCAGGCCATAGGTATCCTCAAATATTGAAATGAGGCTAAGAGTCGTTGTAAATTATACCTCATTGAGGGATTGTTCATGTCCCTTATGACCCCAAAAGAAATGAGGTTAAGAGGGATAGTAAATTAGACTACACCGAGGGCTTTTCTCATGGCCCTCATGGACTCATACGACAAAAAAGGTATTCTCCAGAAAATATCCTCCATAGGTATCCTCAAATAATACAATACCCGGTCATAGATATCATCAAATACCGAGAGGAGGCTAAGTGTCGTATGTCCGAGTCACTTGAACAAGCAATTACTCGTTAGCTCATTTGCCCAATGGGATTCGAGTCGTTCGAGCTGTATGTGCGAGTCACTCGAGGTAAAACGCAATCCCACTTACGGAAACCCATTTGTGGAATCCCTTTTTCGAAAACACCTGTGGCTATGAAATCCTTTTTTTCTGAAATGGGGCTAAGAGGTGTATGTGCGAATCACTTGAAAGATCAATTGTTCGATGGCTCATTTGCTCGGTGGGATTCGAGACATTCGAGCAGTATGTGCGAGTCACTCGAGGTAAGACGGAATCCCACTTATGGAATCCCTTTTCTGGAATCCCATTTGCGGAATCCCTTTTTAGGATATGTCTGTGGCTACAGAATCCTTTTGTTCTGAAATGATGCTAAGAGTCGAATGTCCGAGTCGCTCGAACGACCAATTGCTCGTTAGCTCATTTGCTCGATGGGATTCGAGTCGTTCGTGCAGTATGTGCGAGTCACTCGAGGTAAAACGGAATCCCACTTACGGAATCCCATTTGTGGAATCCCTTTTTTGAAAACGCCTGTGGCTATGGAATCCCTTTTTCTGTAATGAGGCTAAGAGTCATATGTGCGAGTCACTCGAACGAGCAATTACTCGTTAGCAAATTTGATCGATGGGATTCGAGTCATTCGAGCGGTTTGTGCGAGTCACTCGAGGTAAAACGGAATCCCACTTATGGAATTTCTTTTGTGGAATCCCTTTTTAGGATATGTTTATGGCTACAGTATCCTTTTTTCTGAAATGAGACTAAGAGTCGTATGTGCGAGTCACTCGAACGAGCAATTGCTCTATAGCTCATTTGCTCGATGGGGTTCGATTCGCTCGAGTAATGACTTATCAGTAACTGCTCGATAGCTTATGGCTGCCTTCATCGGTCCTCTGCGGGGTCCCCCACTAGGTCCGGGAAATAGGGCCCGTTTCATACATCTCCTACTACTCCCTTCATTGGTCCCCCTGTGGGGTCCCCCCATGAGGCACGCCTCTCCTTCTACTCCCTTCATCGGTCCCCCTGCGGGGTCCCCCCAATGACGCCCGATCCATCGCTATCCTACTACTCCGTTCATCGGTCCCCATGCGGGGTACCCCCAATGTGGCCCGATCCATCGCTCTCCTACTACGGTCCCACTGCAGGGTCCCCAATGAGGCCCGATTCATCGCTCTCCTACTACTCCCTTCATTAGTCCCCCTGCGGCCCCCCCCCCCCCCCCCCCCCCAATAAGGCCCGTTTCATCACTCTCCTACTACTCCCTTCATCGGTCCCCTTGCGGGGTCACCCAATGTGGCCCAAACCATCGCTATCCTACTACTCCCTTAATTGGTCCCCCTGCGGGGTCCCCATTAAGGCCCGTTTCATCGATCTCCTACTACCCCCTTCATCGTCCCCTGCGGGGTCCCCTAATGTGGCCCGATCCATCGCTCTCGTACAACTCTCTTCATTGGTCCCCCTGTGGGGTGTCCCAATAAGGCCCGTTTCATCTCTCTCCTACTACTCCCTTCATCGGTCCCCCTGCGGGGGTCCCCCTCCCCAAAAGGTGGCCCGATCCATCGCTCTCCTGCTACTCCCTTCACTGTGTGGCGAAGCCCTCCACGTTGTGATTGATTTTTGGCTTCGATCAGTTTAGATCATCTTGACTCCACCACACTCCACTTTCTACTGTAATTGGAACAAAACTGGAAAATGGTCCAAGTTCCTTGGAGTCTGAATTCTGTGGTGCGTGGGTAAAACACTCAACACAAGACTGTCTATACAGTGGGATGTATAAACCAACCTTGCACTATTTTATTAACTTAAACTTTCAATATAAATACAGTGTCCTACACTGGAGTCCATCTGAAAGATTTCATCAACTCAAGTATGAACAGAATAAATTCTATCTACGAAAAACATTTCTTATAGTCCGTCCTGGAAATAATAGCCCACTGTAGGTTTCTAGATGTTTACAGTATGAGTTTTCAGAGGAGACTGCTGACAAAATGGCCGACTGGGGATTATATACGTGGTTTATTTTCCAGTTAAAATCAGGAAAAATTTTCTTAGGAGTTCCGACGCCATCTTTGTTGACATTCTACGGCAGTAGCAGGGAGTTAAACTTTCATGTACTTTCATGCCAAGTGTTGGGGGTACAATATCACTTGGCAGAAAAGTATCAAATATTGCACTCTTCTGACCAGATATTGAGTTACTTGTTAAGTGATTAACTCCGATATATTCTAGATTATAATTGGTTTTAGATAGGTTTTATATCCCTACTACCCCCTTTATTGATCCTCCCGCGGGGTCCCCAATAAGGCCCGTTTCATCGCACTCCTACTACTCCCTTCATTGGACCCCTGCGGGGTCCCCCCTATGTGGTCCGATCAATCGCTCTCCTACTATTCCCTTCATCGGTCCCCCTGCGGGGTCCCCAATAAGGCCCGTTTCATCGCTCTCCAACCACTCCCTTCATTGGTCCCTATGCGGGGTCCCTGCAATAAGGCCCGTTTCATCACTCTCTTACTACTCCCCTTCATTGGCCCCCCTGCGGGGTCCCCCAATGTGGCCCATTTCATCACTCTCCTACTACTCCCTTCATTGGTCACGGTGGGATCATGCAATAAGGCCCGTTTCATCGCTCTCCTACTACTCCCTTCATTGGTCCCCTTGCAGGGTCCCCCAATAAGGCCCGTTTCATCACTCTCCTACTACTCCCATCATTGGTCCCCATGCAGGGTCCACGCAATAAGGCCCGTTTCATCGCTCTCTTACTACTCCCCTCCATCGGTCCCCCTGTGGGGTACCTCAATAAGGCCTGTTTCATCGCTCTCCTAAAACTCCCTTCATTGGACCCCCTGTGGGGTCACCCAATGTGGCCCGATCCATCGCTCTCCTACTACTCCCTTTATGGGTCCCCCGGCGGGGGCCCGAATAAGGCCCGTTTCATCGCTCTGCTACTACTCCCTTCATTGGCCCCCTGTGGGGTCCCCCAATGTGGCCTGATCCATCGCTCTCCTACTACTCCCTTCATTGGTCAACCTGCGCGGTCCCTGCAATAAGGCCCATTTCATCGCTCTGTTACTACTCCCCTTCACTGGTCCCCCTGCGGGGTCCCATAATAAGGCCCGTTTCATCGCTCTCCTACTACACCCTTCATTGGTCCCCCTGTGGGGTCCTCCAATGTGGTCTGACCCATCGCTCTCATACTACTCCCTTCATCGGTCCCCCTGCGGGGTCCCCCAATGTGGCCCAATCCATCGCTCTCCTACTACTCCCTTCATCGGTCCCCCAGCGGGGTCCCCCAATAAGGCCCGTTTCATCGCTCTCCTACTACTCCCTTCATTGGTCACCCTGCGCGGTCCACGCAATAAGGCCCATTTCATCGCTCTGTTACTACTCTCCTTCATTGGTCCCCCTGCGGGGTGCCCCTATAAGGCCCGTTTCATCGCTCTCATACTACACCCTTCAATGGTCCTTCTGTGGGGTCATCCAATGTGGCCTGATCCATCGCTCTCCTGCTACTCCCTTCATCGGTCCCCCTGCGGGGTCCCCCAATGTGGCCCGATCTATCGCTCTCCTACTACTCCCTTCATTGGTCCCCTGCAAGGTTCCCCAATAAGGCCGTTCCATCGCTCTCCTACTACTCCCTTCATTGCCCCCTGCAGGGTTCCCCTAATAAGGCCCGTTTCATCGCTCACCTACTACTCTCATCATTGGTCCCCTGCGGGGTCCATCAATAAGGCCCGTTTCATCGCTCTCTTACTACTCCCTTCATCGGTCTCCCGGCGGGGTCCCCCAATAAGGCCCGTTTCATCGCTCTCCTACTACTCCCTTCATTGGTTCCCCTGTGCGGTCCCCAATATGGCCCGTTTCATCGCTCTCCTACTACTCTCTTCATTGGTCCCCCTGCGGGGTCCCCCAATAAGGCCCGTTTCATCGCTCTCCTACTACTCCCTTCATTGGTCCCCCTGCGGGGTCCGCTCAAAAAGGCCAATTTCATCACTCTATTACTACTCCCCGTCATTGGTCCCCAGTGGTGTCCCCCAATAAGGCCCGTTTCATCACTCTCCTACTACTCCCTTCATTGGTCCCCCTGTGGGGTCCCCTAATGTGGCCCGATCCATCGCTCTCTTACTACACCCTTCAGCGGTCCCCCTGCGGGGTCCCCCAATATGGCCCGATCCATCGCTCTCCCACTACTCCCTTCTTTGATCCCCTGCGGGGTTCCCCAATAGGCCCGTTTCATCGCTCTCCTACTCCTCTCTTCATTGTTCCCCCTGCGGGGTTCCCCAATAAGGCCCTTTTCATAGCTCTCCTACTATTCCCATCATTCGTCCCCCTGCGGGGTCCCCGCAGTAAGGCCCGTTTCATCGCTCTCTTACTACTCCCCTTCATTGTTCCCCCTGCGGGGTCCCCCAGTAAGGCCCGTTTCATCGCTCTCCTGCTATTCCCACCATTGGTCCCCCTGCGGGGTCCCCGCAATAAGGCCCGTTTCATCGCTCTCTTACTACTCCCCTTCATTGTTCCCCCTGCTGGGTCCCCAATAAGGCCCGTTTCATCGCTCTCCTACTACACCCTTCATTGGTCCCCCTGTGGGGTCCTCTAATGTGGTCTGACCCATCGCTCTCATACTACTCCCTTCATCGGTCCCCCTGCGGGGTCCCCCAATATGGCCCAATCCATCGCTCTCCTACTACTCCCTTCATCGGTCCCTCACCGGGGTCCCCCAATAAGGCCCGTTTCATCGCTCTCCTACTACACCCTTCATTGGTCCCCCTGTGGGGTCCTCTAATGTGGTCTGACCCATCGCTCTTATACTACTCCCTTCATCGGTCCCCCTGCGGGGTCCCCCAATGTGGCCCAATCCATCGCTCTCCTACTACTCCCTTCATCGGTCCCTCAGCGGGGTCCCCCAATAAGGCCCGTTTCATCGCTCTCCTACTACTCCCTTCATTCATCCCCCTGTGCGGTCCCCAATATGGCCCGTTTCATCGCTCCCCTACTACTCCCTCCATTGGTCCCCCTGCGGGGTCCCCCAATAAGGCCCGTTTCATCGCTCTCCTACTACTCCCTTCATTGGTCCCACTGCGGGGTCCACGCAATAAGGCCAATTTCATCACTCTCCTAAAAAATAGCACGTCGACCTGCGGGGTCCCCCAATAAGGCCCGTTTCATCGCTCTCCTACTACTCCCTTCATTGGTCCCACTGCGGGGTCCACGCAATAAGGCCAATTTCATCACTCTCTTACTACTCCCCGTCATTGGTCCCCTGCGGTGTCCCCCAATAAGGCCCGTTTCATCACTCTCCTACTACTCCCTTCATTGGTCCCCCTGTGGGGTCCCCTAATGTCCGATCCATCGCTCTCCCACTATTCCCTTCTTTGGTCCCCTGCGGGGTTCCCCAATAGGCCCGTTTCATCGCTCTCCTACTCCTCTCTTCATTGTTCCCCCTGCGGGGTTCCCCAATGAGACCCTTTTCATAGCTCTCCTACTATTCCCATCATTCGTCCCCCTGCGGGGTTCCCGCAATAAGGCCCGTTTCATCGCTCTCTTACTACTCCCCTTCATTGTTCCCCCTGCGGGGTCCCCCAGTAAGGCCCGTTTCATCGCTCTCCTGCTATTCCCATCATTGGTCCCCCTGCGGGGTCCCCGCAATAAGGCCCGTTTCCTCGCTCTCTTACTACTCCCCTTCATTGTTCCCCCTGCGGGGTCCCCCAATAAGGCCCGTTTCATCGCTCTCCTACTATTCCCATCATTGGTCCCCCTGCAGGGTATCCGCAATAAGGCCCGTTTCATCGCTCTCTTACTACGCCCCTTCATTGGTCCCTCTGCGGTGTCCCCCAGTAAGGCCCGTTTCATCGCTCTCCTACTACTCCCTTCACTGGTCCCCCTGCGGGGTCCCCCAATGTGGCCTGATCCATCGCTCTCCTACTACTCCAGTCATTGGTCCCCCTGTGGGGTCCCCAATAAGGCCCGTTTCATCGCTCTCCTACTACTCACTTCATTTGTCCCTCTGCGGGGTCCCCGCAATAAGGCCTGTTTCATCGCTCTCCCCCAATGTGGCCCGTTTCATCGCTCTCCTACTCCTCCCTTCATCGGTCCCCCTGCGGGGTCTCCCCAATGTGGCCCGATCCATCGCTCTCCTACTACTCCCTTCATCGGTCCCCTGCGGGGTCTCCCAATGTGGCCCTTTCCATCGCTCTCCTACTACTCCCTTCATTGGTGCCCCTGCGGGGTCTCCCAATAAGGCCCTTTCCATCGCTCTCCTACTACTCCCTTTATCGGTCCCCTGCGGGGTCCCCCAATGTGGCCCTTTCCATCGCTCTCCTACTACTCCCTTCATTGGTGCCCCTGCGGGGTCTCCGAATAAGGCCCGACCCATCGCTCTCCTACTACTCCCTTCCTCGGTCCCCCTGCGGGGACCCCCAATAAGGCCCGATCCATCGCTCTCCTACTACTCCCTTCATCGGTCCCCTGCGGGGTCCCCCCAATGTGGCACGATCCATCGCTCTCCTACTTCTCCCTTCATCGGTCCCCTTGCGGGGTCCCCCAATGGACCGATCCATCGCTCTCCTACTACTCCCTTCATTGGCCCCCTGCGGGATTCCCCCAATAAGGCCCGTTTCATCGCTCTCCTACTACTCCCTTCATTGGTCTCCCTGCGGGGTCCCCCAATAAGGCCCGTTTCTTCGCTCTACTACTACTACTGCTAATGCACTTTTACCCCTGTCATTCTGCATTATTAGCGCAACTCAATTCCTGTAGAAAAACAGTATGCTCAACCATGTGCAATTTTACACTAGCATTCCTAACCTCTACCGGGATACATGTACATGTAATGGCGCAAATAGATATAAAATTTCGACTCCATATATACAATGAACTAAGTGGATTACTACTAAATCTCAGCGCCATATATTCTCCAATCGAAAAGTGTTTATAATTGTTATTACCAAGACAAGAAGCACTTTCATCACATGGACCACCGGATGCAAAGGCTTCTTGTGTTTTGTCCTCAGAAATTGTAAATAATTACCAAGTTAAAAATCTACTCTGGAGCGCATTTATCAGTAACCCACCCTCCACATGCATATCTCCTTTCTGTTTCAGTTCATGACTTCACTGCCGAATTCGCTAACAGTGTATTACATTTTGCATTGCACAGTGCGGCACATGGGACACTTGCCCCTACACTTTTTACTACAGAACTGTTATGCAATTACACAATGAGTGAAAATGGGCGCAGACAAACGCCTCAACAGACAGGCATTTTTGTAATACATTATTAGCAAATCCAAACAATATTTGACCAAATGATCCCACCTTCGGTCGCTTCGGTCCGTTTCTTCTACTTCTAGCCTTCGGGTTGGAAGATGGTTGTAGTAGAAGAAATGAGCAGGACGGACAGTGGTGACCACACCGCGGCATGCTCATCTAAACGACTATAGTGTTTCATGGTACATTCATCGATATACGAGCGTAACTTTTCTCCCACCGGGCCGAACCATAGTGGTCTTGAATATTTCTACTCCTCCGATTGTATCGCGCTTCCTCCGAGTCTGTATCAGGACGACTTCGAATCGAATCAAAGTTCGACTCCATTCAGGGTCCACGTCTGGACCTGGCCAATGACCTGCACATACTTCTTATTTGCTGAACATGTAACATACATTTCATTTTTAACTGGGATATCGGTGGAGATCCTCCGTTTAAAAAACTCATCCAGTAACTTAGGTTTCAACCTGGAGTAGGAAATACTATCCGCTATCGAATTTGATTCCCGTGAGATGCTATTTGAGATTCGGTTTGATTTAGAGTTATCTGCCAGTTCGATTCAGGATGCGATTCAAATCGAAATTTGAGAGTCGCAGTCCCTCAACCTTGGCAGAAACTTCGCTGAGTAAGTGAATACTGAAAAGAAGACGCATTTCCTATTTCCATCTTTTCAACACACCCAAAATATTCTGAATTTTCTGGGCGAGTAGAGCATAAAGGACTTGTCCAACTGGCTTTCAGCATTCTGAAAATTCTTCAGTCCTGGACAGTTAGTATTTATTTATTTATTTATTTATTTATTTATTTATTTATTTATTTATTAGTGCTTCCGATCACATATTTCTGCACATTGGCTAATTGTGACTGCAATAGTGCTACAAGTCAACAGTAACGGTATAAGGCTGCAAATGGGGTATAAATCTATAGTAAGAGTGAATACAATAGATGCCGATCAATACAGATTATCATGATAATGTGCATGTCCTGTGATTTGTGTCAGATTCGCGGTGGTGTCCAGAATGGGATCTTAACGAGCCGGCTTTTTTGGACACCGCCGAGAATCTGATACAAATCACCGGACATGCACATTATCATGATAATTCATTTATCTAACAATTCTGTCACAGAAACAGATTAAATTTTAACCCTTTACCCAACGTAACGGCCAAAACCGACCAATGCTATTCTCAAAACTCGCCAATTAATGTTCATTATTTTTTCATTTTTTGTCTCAAAAACATAGGTTATGAGCCCTCGTTGGAACGAGCACGTCGAGCTCGTTCCAATGAGTGGTCATAACCTATGTTTTTGAGACAAAAAATAAAAAAAATGAGTCATTCAAGAATTGTTGTTGCAACTGTCGTCTGCTTTTCATGTTAGGTAAATGGTTAAATTACTTTTAAACATTGTTGGGACATAATGTTCGGTCGATCACTGAAACGCACATAAAATGTTTCCATGCGACTGTTATGACAGCCCGTAGCGCTACCGGAAACGAGTCGACCTTGTGATACGGAATCAGAACGAGTCATCTATATATATATTATGTGATACGTACTGTTTCTCGTAGTTTTCAGGCCAAAATCTATATGATTGTTAGATAAAAAGAAGAAGACGCATTTCCTATTTCCATCTTTTCAACACCCCCAAATATTCTGAATTTTCTGGGCGAGTAGAACTTAAAGGTATTGTCCAACTGGCTTTCAGCATTTTGTACATTCTTCAGTCTGGAAAGTTAGTATTTATTTATTTATTTATTTATTTATTTATTTATTTATTTATTTATTTATTTGTTTATTTATTTAATTATTTATTTACGATCACATGTTTCTGCACAATGGCTAATCGTGACCGCAACATGGAGATAGTCAACGTTAGTCAATCGTTTATACCCACATCGCTCACTTTAGAGGACTTTCAGCTCAACCCTTGGTGACTGGATCATATTTTGCCAGTAAAAGAGAGCTTGTTTAACAGAGTAAACAAGCACTGCTTCACTTTCCTGAGTTCCCATGGTGATGTCCCGGACAATGGCAAGCAGGAAAGAAAATTGAATTTTCGAACAATGCCCGATATTCTGCTCTCATACCACGCCATAAATAAGCAATATATAAAGCACCTTGTTGTTCATAGCCTCGACACAAGAAATGAATAACAAATTTAACGATTATTGAGAATACAAACATGAAAGAGTAATCACCTAGTTTCACTTCCATTATGTATGGTCACTAATAGGGACCATTTCTTCCCGTTTCGAAGCTGTTTACAAGGGAATTGTGAATGGTAGATCAAACTATGGGTAACTTTTCTGCTTCTGGGCAGAATGATTTAATTAACTGCATTAATGTCCTTACACTCGTAGAATATTTACATCTTGGTTTTGCCCAAAGACCTCGTTACGACTGTATTGTTTAAATGTTGGCGTAAACTCCGCAATTTACCCCCGCCCCCGCCCCCACCCAACGCACACACCCCAAGACGGCGTCACGTCGATCAACGCGATGATGTTTGATCATGTAAAATCATTTTCGCTGTGAGGGCAGTCACCGCCTAACAGCCTTCGCTTCATCAAATGTCATGGTGTTTACCAAGCACGAACACTAGTAACACGGTATAGACTTTTCAAACTCGGCATTTGTTTTCTGTCGATAATAACTACATTCACAAATTAATGTAGATATTTAATTTGTATTTCGACGAAAAATGTAAACATCATTAACATATTATTTTTGTTATATACCTAAAAGTATATTCTTTAAAAATCGATCGGTGATTGCACAGCGTCGATAATTTGAACATATTCAAGATGTTCTGTTGTTGAGAATTATTGTTTATTTATGGGCTTTTTGAAATAAGAGGTATTTCGGTTGTTAGAAACCTGAAAAATCAAATCCACTGTAGATCGCTGTTTCGTGGTAGAGAGTACAGGGATAGAAGTTAGGAAACATAAGAAAAGTATATGCATCATTGGGCCCTCACTATTTTAGTATATCGGCCTTGACACACATGTGTACCTGGTCGATGTCCCTACTGTTATCTCCTACATTATTACTCTAAACAGAGTTTTCCTCTGAAATTATTTATTGAGCTGACATGTGCACAATGTACATTTTCGTGCTATTTTTCTGAATTGAAAGTCTGTGTTATTCAACTGAAATTAGTGAATTGTGGAGTATATATAGATGACGTTGAACTGTTACATATATTGGAACACAAAATGTTTGAATTGAAGAAAATTACTCCTGTGTGCTGGAAATTAGAACAATTATATTGAAACAGATAGACTACCTCAGAATGACAAAACGAGAACATCATATAAATTACATGTTACATGGCACAGCAGGATATTGAGCCATAACAAATGGGACAAAATCGTAACAGAAGGGATGTTGTGAATAACAGTATTGAGAATTGTTATTCTGAACAAACCATAAGAAACAAATCATTCAGCCGTAAAACAAAATAACACTTGTATACATGAAATGGTGTCAGTGGCTCCCATAGACCTGACATAAGCCAGCGAAGAACAAATTAATTCATGACCTAAACATCAAACATTGATGTTTCATAACAGGAGGAAAAATAGTAGTAACATTAATGACATCTTTATGAGAGTGTGTCATAAAATCTGCTTTGTTGTAATTTAATGGGAAATCAAGGAATATTATCACCCTTTATCTCCGTAGTATCAACGCCTCAGATAGCGCTAAAAATGCATGCACACATGAAATTAGGATTTAGGAAAAAATCTTAGTAAAAGGAGAGACTTTCTGAGTAACAGAATAGACATATTATCTATATGTTTCTATACACGTTTTCAGCATTATATACTTGAAATTAATGCATGAATCATTCGTTTAAAAGAAAATAAAACATGCATTCTGTATACAATCGCTGACACTAAGGTAAGATCAAGATGTAATGGTTTTGTTCAGACGACGCAAATGTTGTGGGTAACCTGAAAGCTGGCAAATATATGCAATTCTTCAGAGCGTGCAACAATTCGGTGGTCTGATTCAGTAAAATGTTATCTGCTAAATCACTTGAACATAGCAGATTCTCATTCACTCGTTGGCGCGAAGTTTACATTTTTAAAAATAGTGGAATTTGCACAAACGAAGGGCAAACGCCACACTTTTAAATATTTTGAATAAAAGAAACCTTTATGTACTCAATGGATGTTAATCTGCTGAGTTCAAATGGATGAACGGATAACACCCTATCTTTGCAGACACTTCCCCATGAAAATTCACACGTTGCAACGTATTGGTTAATAGTATCAGCTTTCAGTCTGCCGACAACATTTGCCCTGTTTGGAGGAGGCCACTCCCCCATACAAATGACAGGTTAGAGGAATTATTCAAACAAAATGTCGCGAATGCACCACTTGACTTGAGTTAACGTGCGAATATATTTGTCTGCAAAAAGGTTAATAGCATAAAACTGAACTCACTCAAAATGCATAAACTCTGGTTAAAAATGATTGTTGATACATGTAGCTAAAAGTTCAAAACATCGCTACGCAGTTAACACAGAGTAGTGCATGTTTAGTACATAACCTCTAGCTATTACAAGTGCAGTTTAAAGGTAAGTTATGACAGAAGTCCAAAACATAAACATTTATTACATGTTGGCTTTCTTTGCATTGTGATGTTCCTCGCGATTGGGCAAAGTTCAAAGTGTGATTTTCATTCAGTTTTAGGATTCGGCTGTGGGACGGTTCCCATTTTTCCTATAGAATGCCTTATCTTTGAATGGCCTCGATCAACCAAATCTATTGCGATGTATGAGTTTCCCGAGTCTTTTCATACAATCCATATGCACTCCATCACCGTCAACCTTTTCTGAAAGGCCAGGATAAGGCTTACTACAAATTCATTCAAACAACCCTGTAGCGTACAATTTATATATTTCACGGGTGGGTCAACAGGCAACGCTTCAATATCACTCGTGGCGGTGCACACAGATGCCGCTTCAGCATCATTCGCGGTTATGCTCGCGGTTGGCATTTTAACATAACTCGCGGCTTTGATCACAGATGCCGCTCAAACATCACTCGCGGCTGCGCTCAAGGATAACACTTTAACATCGCTCGAGGCTGTGCTGACAAATGGAATTTCGACTACATGCTCGTCGTATGAAACATCATACTGGACTATCTGCATTGGAACAGGGTATTCAGGAGGCGATTTAAATCCAAAATTAGTCAATCCATGACCCGAGCACGGCGAACAAAAACAAACACAATCTATTTCCCGATGATGGATTTATCCCCTCTCCTCCGTGAATAACTGGTGTGCCTTCCTAATGCAGGCCATCTTGTCTTAGGAGCAACGAGCATCAGTAGCTGATCATGCATTTCAATGGCAGGCTTGTCGACAGTGAAGGAGTGGGTACGTGTTTTGTTTTCATTCGTGTGTCAACGAAATCATTCGCGCACATGACGTCTGCCCCATGTGAAACTCTCTGATCCACGTTTCCCTCCGACTTCCCCCTTCTCCGTCAGAAACATAAATCCCCTTTCCGTGACCCGCCTCTTGGGTATTATGTATTTTTCACATCTTCTTAGTCTACATGTGTCTATGAAATTGAAATATACGTATATTAATAACATTTTGATTGAGTCCCCCTTGTTACCAAAGATCCTCTCCCCCACCCCCGGTATCATTTTACCTGACTTCGCTTATATCAAAAATTAAGACAATGATGCATGTTTAACTTTTACTTGCGCGTTGTTGAAGCGATATCTCAACAGCAATATATAACTAGTGATATTGCAATTAGATTGTGGAATTTTGGTCTTCAATGTCTCCGCTGTTACACTTTTTGTTCCCTGCTGTTACTATATTAATGATAACAAAGGGATGATAACAGATGAGACATTTCTGTCTGCTACTGTTTTTTTTTAAGAATGGAGCTTTGGGGCGAATTGATTTTATTTATTGTTTGTTCTGGTCACCTGAAGCTACAATGCGACAGACTGCTGGGGGTTGCAATGTGCTAGATAGCAACCGTACCTGTGGTAACAGCGGGAAATGAAGAAAAATGTACTCACCTGTTCAACTCTTTACATTGAAAAATACTCAAAACTGACGTTGTATTGTTGTGCGCGATCTTTTCCCGCCGTTCCGGGTTAGAATCTGCTCCCTATTCCCTTCCTTATTCAATAAGACAATTCGTAGTGTATTTTGTGATTTATCTGCGTGGGAACGGTGGGGATAAAGCAGTGCGGGACAGCAGTTCTTGGTCCGCTATTCACATTTACATCACAGTCGTGTTGTTTTTGCAAGTTGTTGGTCAGAACAGGTACACGCATAATACAAAAAAAAACGTTTGAACCATTGAAAATAATGGATATGTGCAAAACGACAGTCGTTTTAAGAAAGGATTATAAAATTGGAACAGGCAATTTTCAATAATTTTCAACATATAATTAGGCTCAGAGTTACGAAAATAATTTAAGTTTGGCAAATGTCTACATGCAACGAGGTAATAACATCGTGGCAAATGTATGATGACCGATATAATTAACAGTTTAGATCATTACTGCCTATAAAAAAAAAAAACTCCCGGACAGGAAATATCCCTTTTTTAAAAGCCCTTATAGGAACTTACGCTCCTCTCTCTTTAGATGTCGGCAGTTGAGACACCCTAGTATTTCTGACCAATGAGGGTTTCAGCAATCAAAATGTATAGAGGGCAGTGACTTAGCCCGAGTTAAAACGCGAATATAAATGTCATTAATTTATAAAAAAAACTCTTAAAAATAGAATATTATAATGCTATATGTATAAAAATTAACAATGCAAGTTGTCGAAAAAATAAACAAACTTAATGGTTTAATTCAGTGTTGATCAGTACAGAAAACTAGATAACCAATGAAACTATATTTTAATGAGAAGAAAGAACTCATTTCGTTTCTTTAGAATGTAACTTGAATAATATTTGTCGTTGTTCTTCTGCTGTTGAACCTCAAGGGTAAAACGCATTTATACCACCCCCTTTATTTGCACATAAATAGGTAATTATATACTTTATTGAGCAGCATTTATATATATACAGAATAATACGTCTGGTGTAAACAAAAACATTTAATACATACTGCTGGGAGATGACGTAGTCAGATTGGGACAGAAACTCATTGATCAACACAAAGAGCATATTTATAACCACTCTGTCGTCTCTTTTACAATGAAATTAATATTTAACCCTTTACTTAACAAAATTATTGAATAAGTAATGTTTTAATTTTTTGTCTCAAAAACAGGTTATGACCCCTCCTTGGGACGAGCTCAATGAGCTCGCTCCAAAGAGGGTTCATAACCTATGTTTTTGAGACAAAAAATGAAAAAAATAATGAAAATTATTAATTGGCGATTTTTGTGAATAGTGCTGGTTGGTTTCGTCGTTACGTTGGATAAAGTGTTAATGAAACCCAATATATTTTGTTTCAAAGAGCACGAAGGTGTGTGTCAAAGAAAACCTGATAACTTTTTTCCCTTACACTGAATTGAAATTTTCTTTTAAGTGGTGAGATAAAAAAATGAAGGATAAAAATTGTTTGTACATGTATTTTCCAGGAATATCGGTTTTCAAATCAATGTAAATTTGTATATACTCTGGAATATACACGGACAATTAACAGTCTTTCAAACGCCTGCAGTTAAATGCAAATGTTGGTCGAAGTTGGAGTTTGATTTCAGTCTTCAGAAAGTCAAGTTTAGTATGCAAGTATACCGTGAATATCGAATTGACGAACGTTCATTCCACTACACCCACCCTGTATCCCTACCTCCACTTCCATAGCTCCAACCTCCACCCCGCAAAGGCTTGTAAGCGTACATGTAGTAAAATCATTTTACCTGTGAAAAATATTAACCTCCTTCTTCGCTTCACTCAACAAATATTTTTTTGACTATACAGATTTAACGAATCCATGTTGTGTCAGTTCTGCAAAAGCTGGCAGTATACTATCGTTATGCTTTATAATCACAATTAAATGTAATGAAGCAAGCGGTGTTAATACACCTTTTGAACACGAGATGCCGCTTGTATCCCCAGGAACATGATACGTCAAAACATAATTTAGTAGGATGGCTGATCAGTGAATGTGTGGGGGTAGACCTAAGGCTGCACGATAAAAATATTTATTGGTCTACCCCCAAATAATGAACATGGACTCATCCAATTGCTGCCATTGAACTGACATGGAAGATACCAACAAGCTTCAAAGGGTTGGGATTGTACTGAAGCTTTTAAACATTTTTTATCTCAACTTCATCGAATTGAGCAAATGGGATGTGTTTGTCATCTAATGGTGTTTGATTAGATTCCTTTGAGATAAGGCTTTTGAGCATTCCATTTAAAATATCCCTGACCGATGAAATGAAACGTGTTTTATGGTCATCTAATGGTTTTTACATTGATTCAATTTAAATCACTGTAATTGATGTTAAGGTAACCATAACTAAATGTGATAAATGAAGATGGGTTGTGCTTTGTTTCACCAATCGATTTTGTACGATAGTATTGAAATCGAAAATAAGCCAACGCTCCAGAGATGCTGTAAGTTTTTTGGCTGACAAGCAAAATACATTGGGAACCTGGGAACCATTAAACCGCGATATGCGAGGGGAAACCATTAAACCACGTTATACGAGGGGAAACCATTAATTCTAATACAGTTACTATAAAAAACCGGAATTTGATTGGTTAATTAATAAAATTTGCGAGAGTAAAATCGGGGTAAACTTTCGGAAATGTTTTGTTGTCAAAAACTATTTCAGGTAAGTCAATATGTATATCGTATTCCTGCGCATTCTAATTTCGTTCCATTTTGCATCCTTGACTACCGTATCCAAGGTAAATAAACGCTTCGGATGCTTTGAATTTTTTTAAAGAGAAAAAACGTTTTATATCCTTTAACTGTGATTAATATGGATGAAGTTGAAAATTTTAATATAAATGCGGAGGAGATTTGGGAGAAACTGTCGAGTAATGAAATGAAGGAAGTTGAAAACTTTGAAAAAACTGATTCCGACAGGATTAACGGTAACCGTGTGGAACCCGGCATTAGTGATATTGATATTAGCGATTTTTCGGACGATGGAGAATTTATGGACGCTATGTACGAAATAGAAAACCCAAATCCTTACTTGTTTTTCACAACTAGCAGTAATGATTTTAATTGTAAGTAATTGTCTTGTGGCTATCCTAAAAGGAGGCAATATGACAAAATTTTCGAAGTACTTACAGTACGTGGAGAGTGTATTATCACTAAATCACCCACAGAGTGGAGATTCCACCCAAGCAATAAATGCAAATTTGTTGCAAAGCATAACCGGCACCAACAATGTTTCAGCCAATGGACCTCCGGGTTAAACTCGGAGGTTCATTGGCTGAAACATTGTTTGTGTTTTTTTGTCGATATATACAAAATTTGAAAGTTATAGCTTGGGTGACAACTCCACTCCGCGGGTGTTTTAGTTACAATCCACTCTCCACGTACAGTATAACATAAAATTGGGACAGGTTGAAAAAATAGGTCGGGCGGGAACACAAATATAGCAAATGTTTACTGCGGCCTCCCACAGTACCTTAGATTGGTGTACTTTGGGGGACACCAGATTCAAGTCAAATATGTCCCCAAAATATGGGAAACTACATGATTAGTCAATTTGCAAACAGAGTATAATACAGGGCTTTCTATGATCTATTTTGCACAGTGCACAGGTTTTTCTTAACAAATATCTTCATTTCATAATGTTTCACCAACCATTGTAGCCATCTCCTAATTTGGGGACACCCTTTAAAGGCTTGATTTTGGGGTAATATAATGGCCTGCCACCCTGGAAGAATTTTGTTTTGCAGTACATGCATATTCTATATTGCATACAATCGATGCTGTTGATACAATGAAAAACGTTTTTTTTTTTAAAAAAATGTAATATATGTATGTGATGACACAAGAGGAAGCAGTTTCCCAGAGTGATAATTAGTTTATAGAAAAATAAATAAAAAATAAATAATGGGTATGGAATGCGTGTTCTGGTCACATGATATTTAAGAAACGAGTCTGAGAATTTTCCGGTTCGCCGAGCGTCTGGCGAGGCAAAACAAGAAATTTGAAGTCCAGTTTCATAAATATCGTGTGACCAGAAAACGAATTTCATACTCTGTTGATCATATGACACCACAGTTGTAAAAATCACATCTTTTCGCTATAAAACTGAGGGTTAAAGAATGGAATTTCATCTTGAACGTTATGCATTTGACTGGGTCGTGTCACAGCTGCGTGCAATCATACGTCATAACCACTTTAATCTGACACAGATTTTTTCAGTCAGTGATAACCAATCAGAAAGCGTTCTTTTGAAATTGACCAAACAAATCAGCTGAAGGTATTGTAAAGCACGACTTAATATTTTTTTGGAAATATTTAATGGTAATAAGCCGAGGAAATGGAAAAGTCATGTGATAAAATTTATCTCTTTATTGGGGCTTAACGATATTTACGACAACCAGGGTCACCTCATGTCGGACAGTTTTACGGGTGGAGGAAGCCGGAGTACCCGGAGAAAACCACCGAGCAATGGCGAGCAACTGTCAGACTCCCCAACATATTCACTCCACAGAAGCAGGGTTAGCAGTGGTTGGAGACAAGTGCACCATCGATGTGCAGTACACCTTAGTACACAGCGCTACCGGGGCCCTCACATGGGCAATTGGGATTAAGTGTCTTGCTCAAGGACACAACGCGATTCCACAGGTGGCAATCGAAAGATGGCATTTACCACTATTTTATAGAACTAGCAGGGAAAATTCCTACAAAAAACAAACTACAGTAGGAATCAAAATAATTTGTAGCATAAACACAATAAACTAAGCATCTTTCTGCTTCAATATTGATAAGACAAGAAGCTGACTTCATTTAATGGAAATCTCGCAGAAAATCTTTCCAGAAAATGTATACAAAAAGGATGCATAGTTTACAGTGGGTATTCTACAACTTATTTTGACTAGTACGGTACCATTACTGTGGTACACTTTTAACCCTGTACCAAATTTAGATGATATCAAAATTTATGATTTTAAATAATATTTTCGGACTTTTTTTCAAAACATTTCAACAAAACCACAACATGTGACACCTCCTTGGAAAGAGGTCGAAAAGCTGGTTCCAATAAAGGGGTCACATGATATGGTTTTGTTGAATTTTTTTGAAAATGTGTTCTTCTGATGGATGTGTAAATCATGTGGGTGCAGTAAATTTTTTAGATAAAGGTTTAACTTGAAGCTTGAAGTAAATAAAGAATTTGTTCTGTGTTTTTATCTTAATCGAAGCTAGTTGTGTACTGTAATAATTTCAATAAGGCCTAAAAAATAAAAATCTGTTTCTCAGGTCCTCCCGCGTGGTCCTTTTGGCTGCTGCATGCTCTCTTTTTATAACCAATGTAAACTTAACAAAAATAAAAATTAAATGGTTTATGTATGATATTTTACCCAAGTTAAAAAAAATTATAAATTTGTCCCTTGAGTGCAAGAAGGCTTTGCAGCGCTTTAGCATCGCAAAGCCCTCTTGCACTCAGGGGACGAATTACACCACCACCCATGCTATTCCATAGATTATGAGGCCTAAAACATAAACCAAGAAAATGAACTTTTGATGACAAGGAAATAATGACAGAAATAAAAAATAAAATAAAAAGCCCCTCGCCCGCTTGAAATTTTGCAAATAATGGCCTGAAAAACAGAAGATCTACTTTGTGTGGCCTAAAAATTGGTCTACTTGAAGAAAATGGCAGTTGCTCATACAGCACAGCAATTAAAACCATCAACAATTTAAAATACTATTTTTTAAAAATTAAAAAAAAATTTCAACAAAACCACATCACGTGGCCCTCTGATTAGAACGAGGTCAACAAGCTCATTACAATGAAGGTTCACATGATATGGTTTTGTTGAATATTTTTGAAAATGATTTGTGTTCTGATGAATATGTAAATCATGTGGGTGCCGTAAATTTGTTAGGTGAAGGGTTAACTTGACGATTAAAGTAAAGATAAAGAAAGGATTTGTTCTGTGCTTTTATTTTAATCGAAGCTAGGCGTGTACTCTAATAATTTCAATAAAATAAGTCTCCTTGAAGAAAATACAACACAGCAGAGAAAACAATCAAAACTCCACATGATGTGTTTTAAATTACTGAGTTTTCCGACCTTTTCAAAAAGCAATGTCAAAGAGTGATGGGGCATGATATGAAGATAATAGCATGATACTTTCCCTTTATTTTAACTCTTTCAGCGCGACAGCCGACTAAAGTCGACAGGCGGCGGACCGCGGAAAGATACTGCAGGAGTCATTTTAGCCAACTGTGTGTGTCCATTTCCAAGTGCTTTTAACCCTTTACCCAACGCAGACGATATCAAAATTTAGTATTTTAAATATCATCTTTTCAATTTTTTCAAAACATTTCAACAACAAACTATCATGTGACCCCTCGTTGGAACGAGCTCAACGAGCTCGTTCCAACGAGTGGTTACATGATATGGTTTTGTTGAAATGTTTTGAAAAATAATATTTTTTTTCAACTGCTGAAGTTGCATATTACGCGGGTGGGGGTGGGGGGGGTGCTGCCGATTCGTTGGGTAAAGGGTTGAACAAACATACGTATTGCTATGTTTCAAGCACCATTTATGTCCTATCCATGAACAACGATATCGTCTCTTGAAAGTATAAAGGTGCCATTTAAATATATACAGGAAATCATTTGAAAAACTGTCAATGAGATAATTAGAACATCTTTCAAAATAATAACGTTTTAGTCTAACAACCTATACTTTTTGTAAAATTCCTGATGATTATTAGGCGCTAAGAATTCTGTTTCTTAGATTATTCCGCGCCAAAAGAGTTAAAGCTGCAAATTTGATTCCCACTGCTCACTTAACCCCCTGCACACGGATGTCGAAATATCTAAAGTTCAGGTTGAAAATATTTCCCATAATGCAATTGGGAATTTAACCAATTCAATCTTGTTTGACAGAGCTCAATGAGCTCTGTCAAACAAGACTGAATTGGTTAAATTCCCAATTGCATTATGGGAAAAATGGCTACTTCAAATCTGGATATTTTGACAGTGTGCAGGGGGTTAAGTTAACCCTTCTCACAAGGACGACAATGAAAATTGTCTTCTATATTAAATTCCTGAAAATGTTGAATTCTTGCAACAATTCCATGACCCCCACCCCAGATTGAAACTAGTACTATGAGATTTCAAATTTTTCAAAATTCCAATATCCCCCATCTCTACTACATGTACATCTGCAAACTTCTGTGCATATTTTTTAGGTTAAATCGCTGTCTCTTTAAAATGTAACGTTCGATTTTCTTTTTCTTTTCCAGAATGGCTTTTGGAAAATGGTCAAAGAAGTGAATTTGCAGAATTTCAAGAAATATTCCTTGACAAAATGTTGCGCGGCTTTTATTCTTAAGCAAGAGCAGCAAATGGAAAACCCCCCTCAAAAAGTACATATGGTGGTCTTCGGACCTCAATAAATTGGCATCTGCGGTCAATCCCATATCTAAAACAGTTTTCTATCATTGATGATCATTCTTTTCATAAAAGCAATTCAATGTTTAATGCCATGCTGAAAAAGTTGAAGCGAGAAGGTTATGACCAAAGACCATTCCGTCCTATCGGAATCAGATTTAAACAAATTACGGTCCAGTGAAGTTTTATCGACACAGTCATCTAAAAGTCTTCTTTGTAAAGTTTGATTTGATATTTCCTTGTATTTTGCAAGACGTGGGAGAAAAATATGTGACAATTAACATTTTCTGCCTTTCTCTTCAAAACAAAGAGCAATGGTAAAAATTTGTCGAAATGTCCTGTAATAAAGCCACTAAAAACCATACAGGTGACAATATAAAATACAAATGTTTTGAAAGTAAACCCCGGATGTATGCAACAGGAAAGTTGAATTGTCCTGTAGAATCTCTCAAATTATCCCCGTGTAAGCGCAACAACAGCAATAAAATATTTTTTTCAGCAACCAAAGATTAAATTTAATTATTCAGATGGAACCTGGTTCACGACAAGGCCTGTTAAATGGCATGATGGAAGACATATCGAAGGCTGCAGTCCTCAGTGAAATCTATACTAGCCACTGTGTCAGGGCAACTGCCATTACCCTACAATAATAATAATGCAAATATCTGAGCACAGAAACGAGCAAAGCCATTGTAGTTACGACACTGACTCGTCAGAATAACAAAAACAAATGTACAGCAATATTTTAAGTTGCTCTGTTAATAATACCTGTTCATTTCCAAGATATGTTCCACAAGCAGATCCTGAAATGCCATCATCCTCTTCAGTGGGCCCATGTGATTACAGTTCACTTTCCCGTTCCCGTTCACTTTCTAATTCGTCACCTGCGTTCGTAGCACCAACATGTGCATCTACGGCAACACGTTTGCCACTGAGAGAGATGAACTATTCATTCTGCAACAATTATGCCAATAACAGTGGCGTAGTTCCACAAGCCGTCATTTTCCAGAAACAGTTTGAAATGAATAATTGCTCTTTAACCATAAACATCTATTACTGTCAACCAAGTGCTTGCAATCCAAGCACCCTCAGTTTTTAACTTTAACAGTAAATCCACGAGTGCTTTCCGATTCAACTTCAAGATTGAAACAACCTCACAAGGTGAATTCCAAACTTTGAACGGGAAAACCAGAAGGCGTATTTTGCTTTCAGAGTATCAAAAACATACAAACGTGATAAATGTTGCCAGAACAAATATCAATATATTTTGTTATTGTTGAAAAATTGCCTAAAACGTTTGGAACTATTTTGTTTAGTGGCAGCTTAAAATATATTTAGTGATTTGGTTCGGAACTCCCTAATGACGTCAGGAAGACTGTATTGTTGGATTTAAATTGTCTTCAACCAGGCGTTGATTTATAGCTGGGAGATAAAACAACTATCCCCGTTTTCAGCTGAATTATATTAGAATGGTGGTAACTATGTTGTATTTGATTGTTTGGGGCCGCAAATGATGGCTTTACTGTCGCAAATTGAGTTTTTCCGGCGACGCGTTACACAGTTACCCCCTAAACAATGATATACATGGGGAAACCATTAAACGACGATATACACGGTTGAACCATTAATCCACGAGACACAAGGAGAACCATTAAACCACGACACATGGGGAAACCATTAAACAACAATATACACGGGGAAACCATTAAACCACGATACACATGGGAAAACCATTAAACAACGATATACACGGGGAAAACATTAAACCACGATACACATGGGAAAACCATTAACAACGATATACAGTCGGAAACCATTAATCCACGATACACATGGGGAAACCACTAAATAACGATATACACGGGGAAACCATTAATCCACGATACACATGAAGAAACCATTAAACCACCATACACATGGGGAAATCAGTAAACCACCATACACATGGGAAAACCATTAAACCACCATACACATGGGGAAACCATTAAACAACGATATACACGGGGAAACCCTTAAACAATGATATACACGGGGAAACCCTTAAACAGCGATATACACGAGGGAACCCATTAAACCATGATATACACGGGGAAACCTTTAAACAGCAATATACACGGGGAAACTATTAAACAACGATATACACGGGGAAACCATCAAACAACGGTATACGAGGGGAAACCACTAAAGAATGATATATATGGGGAAACCATCAAACAATGATGTGCACGATTAAACCATTAAGCCACAATATACACGGGAAAACCATTAAGCCATGATATACAAGGGGAAACCATTAAATCCCGAATATACGGGGAAGCATTAAACCACGATATACATGGGGAACCATTACACTTCGATATACACGGGAAACCAGTAAACCACGATATACACGGGGAAAACATTAAACCACGATATACAGGGGTAAACCATTAAACTTCAGTTAACTCAGGGAAACCTTTAAACCACGATATACACATGGAAACCATTAAATCACTTTATACACGGGGAAACCATTAAACCACGATATATACGGGGAATAATGTTATTCCTTTACCCAATCAATCGGACGCATTCAGCCGTTGAAAAAGAAATTTCCCGAAAAATCAACGAAGCTATATCATTTGACACATCATTAGAACGAGCTCGTTCCACTGTGGTAGCTCAACCCCCGATTGCGGTACGTATGTTCAGATAGCTGAACAGTCTTTCAATATACCAGTATACCGCGGTATTTTTTTTTTTTTTTTTTTTTTTTGGGGGGGGGGGGGTGTGGATACCGATACCAGTATTCAGTTTAGAATATCATGTAACCCCAGAGGTGGGAGTATCGATCTTTTCAGAAGGTGTACTTTAAAGCATTAAATAGACAGTAATCGCTTGACTGGACTGGTTACGTGAAATAATTCATGAGAGGCGAGGGACGTTGTACAAATACGAGTGCGCGAATGCGCACGAGTGTTTTATGATATAGTCCCTCGCCCCGAATGAATTATTTCACGTAACCAGTCCAGTCAAGCGATTACTCTGTTTATTACTTTTCATTATTAATGATAATTATATTATTTAACCCTTTACCTAACGTAACGGCCAAAATCGACCAGCTCTATTCTCAAAAATCGCCAATTAATAATCATTTTTTTCCATTTTTTTGTCTCTAAAACATAGGTTATGACCCCTCGTTGGAACGAAGGGTCATAACCTAGGTGTTTCAAACAAAATATGAAAATAATAGTTATTCAATAATTGTTTTTGCAAGTGTCATGTTAGGTAAAGGGTTAAAAAACAAAAAAAAAAACAAAAAAAACAATGAAGTCCCCATTACACCCACGGTAAAGCGTCTTCGTTTGCGCGCACGGATACATGACCAAAAAGTGTTGATTGCATTATTCACTTGTGAAGTTATCGTTTATAATCAAACCGGGAAATCCCAGTAAATCACACTTTGGAAAGTAATAACAGTCTATAACTCACCAAACATGACTTACTTACACGAAGGTATTAAAAAGAACATGTCTAAGATTACTACCAGAAGTTGTAAGTTTCTCTTAGGTATCTGGACTATATTTACCTGAGGCGGGTACACCCAAGGAGTGATATTCATGATAACGTGGACGTTTAGATGGTCGAGACCAGAACGTGACACTGAAGGCTATCAGCTGGGAGCAATTGGCTGATGTTCTGGAAGTAACCATCTATGAAGGTAAAACATTCCAATCCACACTGTCTTTGGACCACAGGACGTGTTTCAAACTGCGCTACTCTCATCATTTCCTGGAAAAGGACTCGTCCCAGCCAATGAATACTTTTAGATGTATGCTATAACGTGTCCGCGAACTGATCAGACACTCTGGTAATTTATATCGGAAACAGTGCAAGTCATTTTAGTTAACTTACTGGTGACGTTAAAGAACTGCTCTTTTCTATAATAGCCACAGAATAATGGTCTTCTGTGTTTCACTAATTCCCCGTTTAATCTTGTACCTACGAATTGACGACATCTTCCAGCGTAAATTACAATTGTGTACTCGAAAAAAGTATTTTTAAAAAAAATTACGACAACACCATATCATGTGATCCCTCATTGTAACGATCTCGAATGAGGGGTATGATATGGGTTTGTTGAATTTTTTGTTTTGTTCAATGCCGAGCCTCCCCATGCCCTGTCGTTGATAAACTGAACACCTGCCTCACCATAAATATAAATACATAAACCATAAAGAACGTGCAGCAAGAGGGAAAATTGTTTAAAAGATATTATATTATATGGTATACTAGCAGTGTTACCCGGCGTTGCTCGGGCTGAGGAGAGTATTATAACTGTTGGTGCCCCTCTACACCCCAACCCGGTACTTTTTTAAACCTCATCATTAGATTCCTGATAAAAACGTACCCCTAGTAGACCCCTTTGAAGACATATATCGTTAAAAAAAAATGAATGTTGGTCATAACTTTTGGTGCCCCCTACACCCCCACCCTCACCACATACATTTTTTTAAAACCTGACGATGACCTCCGCCATACAACAGTACTCCTAGTAGACCCATTTTGGACACTCGGGGTGGCCCCATATTCATTTCTATAGCGGACAGACAGACATACATACATACAGACATTCTAAAATGTGGTATAGATGATGTAAACTCCTTTATTGTTTGTTACAAGAGTGTTATTTTATTGGGTTTTTTCGGACTTGTTTATAATAATTAAAATATATCAAATGCACAGGGTTTATTCTTGGAAAATGAAATTCCACTCAAAATACCCTTCTCATTTTATACAATTATGGACTTTTGTGGTGGTGAATATGATGTGTTATGAACCTAAAGATCTTATATTGACGGAGGCGTTAGCAAACGTCCATAACTGTTTTATTATAAACACCATCTTAAAAAACAATCTTCTGTTTGTCAATTAAAAGTTCAATGATATCAACCAGAAATACTTTTATTTAACAATAAAATAGTTTGCAGAATAACATAAAAATAAACAATGTGATAGAGATTACGTCGATTGAAATAGAACTGGAGTGGGGATTTCCAAAAGCTATATTTAGAAAGTTGATATTGCCTGGAAAACTGGTGTACATGGATTTTTGAGTACCAGTCACGTCAATAAGATCCAGCCAATAGAAATGTGGTTATTTATAAAGTATATAATAAACATATTTGCCCCAAACCTCAAAATAAATAGGTTCTAGCCATTTTTTTAAAATTTGTCTTGTTAGGATTCGTCTTGGTGGGATGGCCAATTTTGCACGAAGAGGAGGAGTGAAACGTATCCCAGGCCTCATCTACGAAGACAACCGTGGTGTTTTGAAAGTATGTTTTAAGGAACTAAGTATACATTTATTTTAAAGTAATGTGTCATGCGCCATCCACCTGTAATTCAGATAGAATGATATCACTTAAGAAATATTGATAAATTAAAAATGAAAAACTCGGCAGAAAGAGTGTTTTTGAATTTCACCAATCTTTCTAAGCACAAGGTTAATAAATGTCTAAATGTTCCCATAAAATATAGTACAGTTGTACTATTAGTTACCCCGTGTCTGATCACGTGGTACTGGTTTTTAACTACCCAAAGCCAGCCGTATCCCATGAGGCCGAAGGCCGAATGGGATACGGCTGGCTTCGGGTAGGTAAAAACCCATACCACGTGATCAGACACGGGGTAACGAAATTATCTATTGACTTTCCGTTTTAGAAGTACAATCTATTTCACACACACACAGCGTGAGATCTTTTATCTTCCATTGTTGAGCCATACAGGTTTCTGTGGAATTTTTGTGCCTTCTACGGGGTATGGGCAATGTGTAGATTTCGGAACGAGGCTTCCACTGGGTATGGGAAATTTGTCAGTGGCTGGGCGGACGTATCGTGGGTTTCAATGAATATGGTCTCATGCCACGTATCTATCAACCAATCAAATCAAAAAATTCACTTTAGTCAACAGATAAAAGAAAGTACACCACATAAATGAGTTGCATACAGCCTGAAAATGGAATGTTGAATAAATTAGATATTTATGTATAAACATCTGCATGAGTGTCATGGTATCTATTCATTGGGAGGGGGTGTTTGCAAAAGTCAAGCTGAATTAATCTCATCGCTCTCCGTCCATCGTCCGTCGTCCGCCCGACCGTCCGTCCGTTGTCTGTCGTCCGTCAACACCATGTTTTAGTCTTCTCCTCCAAAGCCACTGGGCCAATTCAAGTGAAAGTTTGTGGGAGCGATGGTCCGAAAGGGGCATTGAATTTTTGTTCAACTCAACATGCCCAGCCCCATGGGAAGGGAGTAGGGGGGAAATACTCCAAAATAATTTTAAAATCTTCTTTTCAAGAACCAGTGTGTACAATGACTTGATATTTGCTATGGAGCTTCCTTTTGAGGTGTAGAATCAAGTTTGTTCAAACGAAGTTCGTGAAGCAATTGGTATGTGGTTCTTATTGGGTCATTAGTACTTGACCCATACAACAAAAAAATCACGCATCCCCATGGGAACCCCGGGAGCTAAAAATAGAAATATTTTCAAACGCTCATATTTGCCAAACCACACGGAACAGAGAGCTGTTATTTGGTATGAAGTAACCTTAGGAACAGTAGAATTGAATGGTAAAAACAAATTGCCATCGGTTATGTTAGGGTGTTCTTTAATGGGCATTGAAAAAATGCTGAGTCAGCATATTTGCAAAAATTAAAAAAAATCTTTTCTCCAGAAAAACTCCTCAGAATCTTTTGATATTCGGTATACAGCATTCATAGGGGGATCAGATACAAGTTTGTTGAAATAAAGCTCATTGGTTCATATTTGGGCTCACTGCAGGAGCCCGAATTTTTAACATAGGGTAATGTGGGGAATATTCTTTAAAAATCTTCTTCTTCAGAACCACCAGTCAGAATCTGTTCATGTTTGGTATACATCAGTGTTATGAGGATCAGATTCGAAATTGTTCAAACCAAGTCCCTAGGTAAATACTTGGGCTTCCTACAGAAGCCCAAGTTTTAACTTTGTTCAATATGGGGGAATTTTAAAAAAAATCTTCTTCAGATCCACCGGTCAGAATGCTTTCATATTTGGTATTCAACATCTCTAGGTCGTGGGGAGGAGGGGGGGGGGGGGGGTAGGTCAGATTCAATTTTGTTCAAATCAGATCCCTAGGTATATATTTGGGCTCGCTATGGTAGCCCAAATTTTTATTTAGTGCAATATGAGGAAATTTCTTCTTCTTCCGATCCACCAGTCGGAATGCTTTCATATTTGGTTTACAACATCTCTAGATCTGTAGGGGTTGGGGGGGGGGGGGGGGGGGCAGGATTCCAGTTTGTTCAATTCGACTGCCTGGGTAAATATTTGGGCTCCATATGGGAACCTGAAATTTAACTTAGTACAATATGAGGGAATTTCTTCAAAAATCTTCTTCTTCAGATTCACTAGTCAGAATACTTTCATATTTGGTATACAACAGCACTAGGGGTGTCAAATTCAAATTTGTTCAAATCAGATCCATAGATTTATGTTTGGGCTCGCTATGGTAGGCCAAATTTTAACTTAGTGCAATATGAAGACATTTCCTTAAAATTTCTCTTCTTCAGATGCAACAGTCAGAATTCTTTCATATTTGGTACACAACATCTCTAGGGAAGTCAGATTCAACTGTGTTCAAATTGAGAATCTGGGATAATATTTGGGCTCCCTATGGGAGCCGGAATTGGCCATTTTGCTGAAGAAGAGGGCTTCATAGGGGAGCTCTGCATTTTACTTTTTGATCAACTGAAGAAAAGGCATGATGCCCGGATTATTTTTGTCACTCCTGGGGGACACAAGGAGTGTAGCCTATGGAGATGGTTTGCTTAATATACTCATTCTTGGACTCTGTTTATATTGTGTTCTGTTCAAGATGAGCACTTCAGGCCCCGTGGGGCCTCTTGTTCTGTTATTATTATTTCTTACATAATATAATTCTATCACAATTGTAGATGCCAAATGACTCGTTACTTGAAAAATAAAATATATTTAGCCAATTCGAAAGTGCCAATATAGTTTTTAACACAAATAAAATGTTCAGCGAATTTTGGTCATGTAACCATCACCCTAATGTAATCTATACTAGCGGAAAAAAAGAAACGCAAAGTTTGTGGTAAATATTTCAAATGTGTTATGGATGATTATTCCATTGTTTGGATTTTTATTTTGTTTCTTCATTACTGATTAAATTTGGAAGAGTTTTGTTTGCTCAACACAGACGGCGTTTGCATGGATAACGTTCAAACGTGTGTACCCTTCGCCATTTCCTAATTAAAATCAGTAGCGGGTGTGCCCACCCCATGCTTCAGTCACGTCTCTAAATCGCCTTACCATTGACCCCATCAAGTTGTTTATGGTCCTTTGAGGGATGTTATTCCACTCTTGGAGAAGTGTCTGCGTGAGCTGAGCGACGTTGTTTGGGACGCCAACGCGCTTCCTGCCCCCCCCCCCCCTGTCAAGCCTGCCCCACACGTGTCCGATTGGGGACAAATCTGGGTGAGGAAGTCACGACAAACCATAGCAACGTGCGGCCTCGCATTATCCTGCTGCAGCGTAAGGTTACGTACATGGATGGATCGAAGGATGTGAGACATGAGGACCTGATACCGATATCTTACGGCTGTAAGATTGCCCCGGATGATTACGAGAGGTGTTTGCACGCCATTAGATATCCCTCCCCCCAAAATCATAACAGACCCTCCGACGAATCTGTCGTTTTACTTAATACACACGTCTATCTGACCTGCAAAGCGTGAACCGTGACTCGTCAGTCAATAACACCTGTCTCCAGTGGGCCAAATGAAACAGATTTGGTGCATGCGACCGCAGCCATTACAATCGACGTTGACGTCGCCTGGGTGACAGTTGCGGACCAACGTAGGGACGTCGTGGCCTTAAATTGAACTCCCGCAACCGATTCCTAGCTGTTCTTAGACACACTCGGCAATTATATGTCCCTACAATCCGACTCGCCGTCTCTGTCGGCGTCTGAAATCGGTTACGGAGGTGTGAGAGATGTATGCCTTTATCTTGACGGCGACGTAACGCGGGAACATCCGCTCCTGGGACGGTCAGCTAATCTTCCTGTGGATCCGAGACGTCCAACTAAACGAGCTATCGTTGACTCATGACACCCAAATTGCTGGACGACGAGACATCGCGATTGGCTCTGCATAATTACAGCAACATCCCAATCCCTATCAACTTCGGACATTTGCGACATTTTGCTTTTCAGTCGAGTTGAAATGAAATGTTGTGCAATCGATGTGTACTGTTCAAAGCTTCGGTTTGGTATCGTTTTCAAGCCCATAGCACGTGGTAGTGCTCCAGATGCACGTTTTGTCGAAAAATCTATTGAAATCATGCAGCGTCGCGCGTGTCAGGGTTGATTGATTTTTAACAAGAGACTCTTTAAACTGTACACTGAGGTAGCTATGTGTCAAATTTTACGACATTTGGTCTGCGGATAAAAGCAAATTATACTACCAAAACAGAGATTGCCTTTCTTTTTTTCCGTCAGAATATCTACAAACTGTTTTTGTCTTGTAATTTATATATTGAGTCAAAAAAGAAAGTATAATAATCTTCGAGGAGCAATTTTTTTTAGTATTATCGTCTTTAATACGAAAAAAAAAATATTGTAAATTCATATTTCGAGTCTAGCTGTATAAATTTGCATAATTTCATGTTCTTACTGTTGCAGACGTCAAGTCAGGACGTTGCAATTCACAATGGGATGAAATGAAAAGTTCACACATGCAGTCAATATGTCCACCGTTTGCCTCTTGGATGGCAAGACATCGACGGCGCATAGACCTGATAAGTCTCTGGATGTCACCCTGTGGTATTGCGTTCCACTCCTGTCTTAGGACATAACGTAAATCGCCTAACGTCTGAAGATCATGAAGTCGTGCCCGACGGTCCAATTGATCCCAATGATGCTCGATTGGCGACAAATCTGGCGAAAGCGGGGACCAGGGAAGAAGTTCGATGCTCTGCTCCTCAAGAAAGTCACGACAGATACGCCTCACGTGACATCGGGCATTGTCTTTCTAGAATAACCGTTAACGTCAGCGTTGAACAATGGGACAACAACAGCGTCAAGAATTTCGTCCCTATATCGCTGTCCATTCAGGTTACCATCGATGAAGATCAAATGCGTTCGATGGTGCAAGGAAATTCCTGCCCAAGCCATTACCCTACCCCCACCGAAACGGTCGAATTCCCACACGCAAGCATCAGAAACCCGTTCTCCTCGTTGGCGATACACTCTTGCCCTACCATCAGCGCGTCGCAGACAAAATCTGGATTCATCACTAAAAAGAACTGTGCTCCAACGCTTTTGAGTCCAGCAAACACGCTGACGTACCCATTCCATTCTGACGGTACGACGACGTTGGGTAAGGATTGGTCCGTGGTATGGACGCCTACTTCGGATGCCGTGTTCAGCGAGTCTGTTGCGGACAGTTTGTGCACTGATTCTACTAATTCTATTGTTAGTTCTTCCAGGAGTAATTGCTGCTGTCCTCGTCGCCGGAAGGAATCGATCCCGCAAGTGAGACGTCCTGGTGTGTCAGTCTTGTGCAGGGGTCGTAACTCTTGGTCGACCTGAACGCGGTCGGTCGGCAGTAGAGCCAGTGGTTCTATACCTTCCAACGAGACGGTAAATAGTGGTCACAGTGACTCCGAACTCAGCAGCGAGCTCACCTGGAGGTATCCCAGCCTCATCCATACCACGCAACCTCTGATTTTCGGTTAACCTTGGGATCTTTCAAAATGTCGGAAGAGAAAAACTAGCGTGTTTTCTCAATAACCCAGGCTCTCTAGAACAACATAACACAAAGAAAATCGTCGGTCACCCATTCAATCTGACATTCTCGGGTAGCAGGTACTATTTTGAAATCCGTAGCAAAATTGTATACGGGTGGGTGGACAACAACAACATGTCATTAAACTCTTTGCACGACTTCTTGTCCACAAACATGCAACATTAGAAATATTATATTTCATCCTTTATGCTATTGTTTCACATTTGTTTCTGTTATACTTTCTTTGTTAACTCAGTATATTTCGAGACATCTACTGGAGTATTCTCTCCTAATATATATAATAGTTCACCACCTTTGCACAGCAAAAGCTCGCCAAGCCGTTCATTTCCTATGATTCATTTGCATTCGCTGTTTTATCCTGGCTGCCCAGAGTAATGTTGTGAGACCGAAAACTTTTAAAAAACTTGTGCCATTGATGGTCAATGAACATAGGTCTTCGTTTCGGATGAATTCCGCATTACTATTGTTTTAGATTCCCACGCCCGATACTGCAATTATATTTTTGCACTTAGGTACACGGTGTCGTCTCATTAATGGTGATATTTGGTGTGAGTGTACAGTACGTGGAGAGTGCATTATCACTAAATCACCCGCAGAGTGGAGATTCCACCCGAACAATAATTGGAAATTTGTCGCAAAGCATAACAAGCACCAGCAAAGTTTCAGCCAATGGACCTCCGGGTTAAACCCGGAGGTCCGTTGGGTGAAACATTGCTTGCGTTTTTTGTCGATATGTACAAAATTTGAAAGTTATAGCTTGGGTGATAACTCCACTCTGCGGGTGATTTAGTTACAATCTACTCTCCACGTACTGTAAACGCGATGGGGATATTCATCCCATCGCTAAAATACTGGCAATACCCTCTGAAAGTAATTCTACATCACACGCTGCGAATTAAGTTTAAATTTTCAAAAGACCTTGGCGAAGAACGCTAACTCCTCCGACCTACGCAACACTAGCTGCGAATAATTTTTTTTTACACGAATCGATATATGAGTTTTGTTGCGGTGCATGTAGTCTCTCCTAATGAGCCTGCATTTTGCTTCACGGTAATGATAATTGTCATAGTTATATCTCAAATATGATCTTCAATGAAAGAACGATTATATTATTGGATATCCTTTAATGGTTTCACTTCCTTAACCCATTAACTAACACGAATAATAGACGACACTTGCGAAAAACAAATTTTAACAACTAACATTTTGTTTATTTCTTTCTCAAACACATAGCATATCATTCCTTATTGGGACGAGATTTATGAGCTCGTTCCAATAAGGGGTCACAAGCTATGTTTGAGGGGCCAAAAAAAATAAAAAAGTAAATTTGAAAAGCGATTTTTTGCGAATAGAACTTGGTCGGTAATCTTAGTTACAATAGTTCAAGTGTTAACATGGCTAAATAAGAGAGCATACCACCGTAATCCATGAACTTGGTCGGTTATCATAGTTGCAATAGTTCAAGTGTTAACATGGCTAAATAAGAGAGAATACCTCCGTAATCCCTGAACTTGGTCGGTTATCTTAGTTACAATAGTTCAAGTGTTAACACGGCTAAATAAGAGAGCTTACCACCGTAATCCATGAACTTGGTCGGTTATCTTAGTTACAATAGTTCAAGTGTTAACATGGCTAAATAAGAGAGCATACCACCGTAATCCATGAACTTGGTCGGTTATCATAGTTGCAATATTTCAAGTGTTAACATGGCTAAATAAGAGAGAATACCTCCGTAATCCATGAACTTGGTCGGTTATCTTAGTTACAATAATTCAAGTGTAAACATGGCTAAATAAGAGAGCTTACCACCGTAAGCTTTGTCGGTTATCTTAGTTTGCAATAGTTCAAGTGTTAACATGGCTAAATAAGAGACCATACCTCCGTAATCCCTGAACTTGGTCGGTTATCTTATTTACAATAGTTCAAGTGTTAACGTGGCTAAATAAGAGAGCATACCACCGTAATCCATGAACTTGGTTTGTTATCTTAATTCCAATAGGTCAAGTGCTAAGGCTGCTAAATAAGAGAGCATACCACCGCAATCCCAGAACTTGGTCGGTTATCTTAGTTACAATAGTTCAAGTGCTAACACGGGTAAATAAGAGAGCATACCTCCGTAATCCCTGAACTTGAAGTGGGGTCCGTATTCCCTGAACCTGGTCGGTTATATCAGTTACAATAGTTCAAGCGCTAACGCGGCTAAATAAGAGAGCATACCTCCGTAATCCCTGAACTTGAAGTGGGGTCCGTATTCCCTGAACCTGGTCGGTTATATCAGTTACAGCAGTTCAAGCGCTAACATGGCTAAATAAGAGAGCATACCACCGTAATCCCTGAACTTGGTCGGTTATCCTAGTTACAATAGTTGAAGTGCTAACACGGCTAAATAAGAGAGCATACCACCGTAATCCATGAACTTGATCGGTTATCTTAGTTACAATAGTTCAAGTGCTAACACGGGTAAATAAGAGAGCATACATCCGTAATCCCTCAACTTGGTCGGTTATCTTAGTTACAATAGTTCAAGTGTTAACGCGGCTAAATAAGAGGGCATACCACCGTAATCCATGAACTTGGTCGGTTATAACAGTCACAATAGTTCTGGTGTTACCACGGCTAAATAAGAGAGCATACTACCGTGATCCCTGAACCTGGTCGGTTATCTCAGTTACAATAGTTCAAGTGCTAACATGGCTAAATAAGAGAGCATACCTTCGTAATCCCTGAACTTGAAGTGGGGTCCGTCATCCCTGAACCTGGTCGGTTATCTTAGTTATAATAGTTCAAGTGCTAACACGGCTAAATAAGAGAGCATACCTCCGTAATCCCTGAACTTGGTCGGTTATCTTAGGTACAACAGTTCAAGTGTTAACACGGCTAAATAAGAGCGCATACTACCGTAATCCCTGATCTTGAAGTGGGGTCTCAGTTGACGGCTATTACCTATGTCGTTATCAATACAATATAACTATGTTACTTCTTGATCTATACAGGAATTAGAAAACAGGGGGCCCTATATAATTTTGATGGGCGACTTTAATGAGAACATATATGATAAGGAAGAAGGCATACAGGGCGGGGACCAGAAAGTCAACAGGAATGGAAGGAAGCTGTTGAATTCACAAATGAGCTCGGTCAAAAGATTTTGAACAAGGACGCGAGGTGAAAGGGGAAATGGACATGAGAGAGGGACGACAGGAGAAGAATAATCGACTATATTCTCACATATACTGATTTATGGATGGGGAGGGTGGTGGTGGTGGTGGTGGGGGGGGGGGGGGTAGACAATATAAGTGGATAATGAGGGTAAAAAACGAGTTGGATGGTGATCTTAACTTGATTACAGTGACGATGTGGGAAAAAATCTAGGTAGAAATAAAGGAAGCTTTGAGGAGATTTGGGAACTAGAGAAAATATGCTGACTGGGCGTAGTTTGAAGAAAAATCCCCAAAGCTTTCGAATACACACATGAAGGCCAATGTCCAGAAAGTGGCAGATGCCATAGTCGTGAGCCCAGTGGAGTCAGCGAAGGAAGATATCTGAATGGTGCCAACACGGGTATTTATGTACAGAGTGAATGACTCGTTGAGAAATGGCAGAAAAATCAAATGTGCAGCGTACAAGATGAGTAGAAAATTCAAGGGGGTGCAAAGCAAAGAGGCCAGGGTAACAATTTATTTATTTATTTATTTATTTATTTATTTATTTATTTATTTATTTATTTAATTTATTTACTTATTGATTTATTTATTTATTCGTGTTCAATGCCATATACAATTTTACGGGTGGAGGAAGCCGGAGTACCCGGGGAGAACCACCGAGCAACGACGAGCAGCTGCCATCTCCATAACTTCGCCAGGGCAACAAAGGAAGAATACCAGCATGCATGAAATAAAGTAAATAAGATTAAAGACGAAAATCGGATAGTGCGAAACAGCAATTTTATTAGAACGACAAGAGTGACAGAGGCATCGAGTTCGCACGTATTTTGAATATGGGTGAATAAACGAAATAAAGGAATTAATTCACAGAGTATCAAAGTAGGCGCCAAAAATACAGACGAGCAAGACCATATCGCATCAGAACTAGTCAAACACTGGGGAAAGGAAGGTAAGCAATAAGCGATGGGGTATGGAGAACCCATCGGAATGCCAGAATGAGGTCGAGGGAAATTTATTGACCTTCGTGTCCAGCGAAATTAAAGCCGAGGAGGTACGAAAAGTGGTCTCAAAATTAAGGAACAGAAAAGTGGAAGGAGTGAACGAAATGGAGAGAAAACAAGGTCACAATTATACATAATTATCGGGAGATTTCTGTCAGCGGCAACGTTGAAAAGATTTACGTAAAGTCATGTATAGGAGATTAGAGGGGTGATCGAAGCGAAAGGTGTTTCGGAGAGTTTCAAAATGGCTTCAGAGAGGGGAGGGGAGGGGAGTCACTGACTATCTTTTCGCGCTATTCCAAATGCGGGTTCCCAAGCTCTTTACAGCCGTTTGGTTTAGGGGTACCACTTATGTACCATATGTTATACTTGACAGACCCACCATTTCCCAAATTGTTTTCCCCACGAAAACTTTATTGAAACTGTTTCTCCCTATAAGTTCTATTTGGTCAACTCCCCTTCAAAATCAATTTATTTGTGTGTACCAAGTATAACATATTGTACGGAAGTGGCACTACAGTTAAAACTAGAAGTCCTGTCGTGAAATGCGCAGAAATAGCACGTCGATCTGCGCGTTAATCTACGCGTTATGACCATAGTAAGGCTATCCAATTCTGTACATATGGCCTGTGCACAAGCAATGTTTCAGCCAATGGACCCCCGGGTAACCCGGAGGTCCATTGGCGGAAACATTGCCTGTGTTGCTATGAGTAATGAGGAGAATCTACCGTGCTTTGAATGTCATTCGATATGGCAATTGCGCGCAATTCCTACGCGCAATTGAGCTTAGATGAGCGCACAATTCGTGACATGACTTCTAGTTTTAACTGTAACAAACGAAACGGCATTAAAGAGTTGGGAAAAAACCAATGCAGGCCGACGGATAACGGGGTCGAGTAATGCCGCAGCACCAGAAGCAATCATAAGTGAGTTTGGGTGGATGGGGTTCAACAACAAGGATAAACTTAGTGAAACTCTGTTTTCTTAACTATTTGATAAATCTCCTCGACAGCCGATGGTGTTAACTAATGTCCCAGAAAATGTTGAATTCAAATTCAAAGACAGGATGGACGGACCAGGAGAGGGAGTTAATAAAGAGCTACTTACTGGAGATCTCGAACTAAGAAGTAGGAGCAACACAAGGTAAAAGTAAAAAAAATCGCTGAGAAAAAGTCATGGATAATCCTAACCTTAATTAGGAGAGGGGTAAAATCAAAGAGATCTTTGGGTGTCCTTTGTGATAAAGATGAGCCAGGCTTTGAAGATTACCTTGATGGCACCTTTGGGGGGATCACTGTTGCTCAAGATGATGTCGCGGTCCCTCAAGTTTGAGGGATAACAGTGAAAGGTAGTGCCAGATGTGTAATTTAGGCGTGGTGGAGACCCTGGAACACTTTCTACCAGAATATCCAAAAGAGGAGTCCAACAGAATAAGATTCACTGGGAATATATTAGGGAAGTCGGATAGAAGCATGAAGGACATGTGGTTAGTGGGTTACACAAAGGTGAAAGTTACTATGCTTATCGGATAGATTGGGAAGAATGGGTATGTCAAAAGCAGTTCGCCTTCCAGTGTTGGGCGAGGGAATATGGAGGCAGTTGGCGCAGAGGCCGCCCAGCCAGGGGTGCACAGGGAGCACGTTCCCCTCCACATTTTTTCCAGATATGTTTCGCAGTTACACAATGAGTAAAAATGGGTGCATGCAAACTTGTCAATATGCAGGCATTCCTGTAACATTATTTACAAATCCAAACAATATTTAGCCAAAGAATCCCACTTCGGTCGCTTCGGTCCGTTTCTTCTACTTCAAGAATCTTCCAACCCGAAGGCTGGCCTTATATTATCATGATCCACCAGGCTGGCCTTATATTATCATGATCCACCAGGCTGGCCTTATATTATCATGATCCACCAGGCTAGCCTTATATTATCATGATCCACCAGGCTAGCCTTATATTATCATGATGCACCAGGCTGGCCTTATATTATCATGATCCACCAGGCTGGCCTTATATTATCATGATCCACCAGGCTGACCTTATATTATCATGATCCACCAGGCTAGCCTTATATTATCGTGATCCACCAGGCTAGCCTTATATTATCATGATCCACTAGGCTGGCCTTATATTATCATGATCCACCAGGCTAGCATTATATTATCATGATCCACCAGGCTAGCCTTATATTATCATGATCCACCAGGCTAGCCTTATATTATCATGATCCACCAGGCTAGCCTTATATTATCATGATCCACCAGGCTAGCCTTATATTATCATGATCCACCAGGCTGGCCTTATATTATCATGAACCACCAGGCTGGCCTTCGGGTTGGAATATTCTTGAAGTAGAAGAATCTGACAAGACACTGACCACACAGCGGCACATTCATCTAAACGAGAGGCTATAGCGAGTCATGGTATATTTACCGATATACGATTGTAACCTTTTTCACAATTGGTCGAACCATGGTAGCATTGTAAATTTGTGCCCCTCCACTTTTATTGAGCTTCCGCCCTCCGTTGGGGGCTTGGGTAGCCAAGGCCTTCTCACCTGAGAACCGAGACAAATCAGCGGTCGGCCAAAGTGTTATTATTATTACAGATAAACAATTAACAACAATGGGGCGTACCACGCCGGCTGCCAATAGATGGCGCGCTTGTTCTATCGGTTATACAATCCTTTCGATTTGAACAGGGGCCCGGTTGATTCACTCTCGGCACAGTACAAACTGTGACGGAACAGGGATTCCCCACAATCAACCACGAACAGAACATGTGACGGGACTGTGCCGACCGGTGTAACAGGAATGGAAGTCCGTAGGAAAATTTGTCCCTCTGGACTATTATTCCACGGAATTATAGTCCTAGGTCTAACAATTCTAGGAATAGTAGTCCGCCGGACTACTTTTCCTAGAAATGTTAGACCTAGGACTATAATTCCGCGGAATAATAGTCCAGAGGGACTAACGTTCCTACGGACTTCCATTCCTTTTACACCGGCACAAATTTACGCCTCCTCGCGAGGTGGTGCAAGATTTGTGCCGTGACGTCATTCGACAAAATGTCTGACAGACAGACGATATTTCAATGCGAAGAACTCTCTTCCGCCTTTGCGACTCCATCATTTTTTGTTTACTTTCGCTTTCAACTGAGCTGTCCTGGTTGATTCACCGGTACAAAGTGACGTCATAACTTTGTTGCAATTTGTGCTGTGCCGAGAGTGAATCAACGGGGCCCCAGAGGAAGCTATGTTTGTTCAAGAAAATATTCGCCCGCTTGTTATCGCAAAAGCTGAAATATTTTTCAATGAATATGGCGAATCAAGGGAATTACACAGTTAAATATCTGAAAATTGAACTTCACAACAGAGGGGACCATTATTACCGACTGAAAGAAAGATTTGATAACCAGGCGAGTGTCTTGTTTTTTGGACATTCTTTCGTTTAGTGTAACCTAATTTCGTCCAGTCATTGAGATTTTAGTTCTCAGTCGTGATCCGATTAATATAACAATAACATGATTTTGAAGGGCATTACAATGTATTAACGGCTCAACAGAAATGGTTAACAACCCTTGAGCTTATTAGCGGCCCTCGACGAAGTCGAGGGCCGCTAATAAGCTCAAGGGCTGTTAACCATTTCTGTTGAGCTGTTGATACACTGTAATGCCTGACAAAGTCATGCTATTTCTATTATTGCCACTTTCGTACATCGGGTACATTACAATTAAATTATATGGGAAATAAGATAAATATATGAAGTTTGACATTTTAGAATTAAAAAACAGTGACACTATCGTCTGATTAGTTGACAAACAAACCGGGTAACATGACTATCGTCTGATAAGTCTACGGCGAAATTTGGGAAGTTAGATGATGAAATATATCTTCGAAATGCGAACTTTAGGCAAGGAGTTTATTCATCAAAGATGTCATCACTTACTTTGTGCGTATCGCTTCCTATATTTGATACATTATCTATCTGTGACACAAAGGGAAACACTTGAAACAAATGTGTTAATTGTGTTTACAAATTAAAAAAATTAGAAGTGAATTTCGATCCCAATGGAAATCTGGGAAGAATATTGTTGATCGGCTGAGATATGTGACGTCATTGTCTATATTTAGACGTGTCGGGCTGTTATTGACGTGTTGGGCTGTTATAGTCAATTACGGCCCAACACGTCACATGACTTGTGCTTGTTGAGCATTACGAGGTTTCAGCGCCCGGTAAAACATTGTTAATGTTCTAGGAACGCCCGCAAAAGTTGTAATAATTCTAAATTTTCATGTTACACACCACAAGTGCCGTGCCTGTATTTAAAACAGAAATGCAAGTTAATTGAAGATGTGTTGAAAACATTACATTTGAAATACAAACTTAACTCTTAGATTTCCTTTATCGCAATATCTGACACGAATTGTTATCGGTCCTCCTAAACAACGGAATTACCCGAATTACCCGGAATTACTCGGAATTACCTGTTTTATTTTGTATTTTTCACTCTTTGCTTATTAGTTTAAATATCTAATCACAGAGTTGTTAAAACTGTTCTCATAAAGTATCCCGAGATGTTGTATGTTGCCATTCCCCTTATCATTCACCCAACTATGAACTGATTTGTGGTGTCAGAATTCACTGGTTCACTGCATCAACAAGCCGTTGGCCATAGGCATTACACAACTGGCTTATTGTCACTGTCTTTGTCGCCAAACCTTTCAATATAGTGTATAAACTTATTTTATATGCATGCAACGCCAGCTATGAGAGGAGTGTGATAAACACAATCGCCATCGATTTTTTTCTGTATTTGATTATTATTTGTCGCCTTGCACACACCACTCGAGCTGTATTCAGTGGGCACAATACTCTATTCCGTTTCGTGTGCCGTCATTCCTAAGAATGGGCAAGCATTCCAGTTACATGTCCTGGACCTGGGATGTTTTTTATTCTGGCCCGGGTCCTACTAATTACCGACCAAAACCGTCCAAAACCGATCAAAAGTGATAATTACCGACCAAAATACCGACCAAAACCCAATGAGTACCGACCAACAAATTTAAACGAGTACCGACCAAAAAAATACGATTTTTTAGAATCTCAAAGGGTTTTAAACAGTTATTTGTGGGGGCGGACACAGGTGCTCGGCACAAGCTGAGAACTCTAAACAATTACATTTTAAAAGGATTTTTTGGATCGTTTGTCTTCACCTCCCTCAATAGATATAAAATACAAGCTTGTATTTTATATTTTATATCTATTAAGGAAGTGGAGAGAATCGATTCAAAAAATCACCATTAAATGTCAGTTTTTAGAGTTTTCAGTTTGGCTGAGTACCTGTTGGTGCGGAGAAGTCCAGCCAATACGGAATCGGACACGGAGAAGTCGGCCAAAACAATTTATGAGATTTAGGAGGAGAACAGGAGAACTTGGCCCCAAGACGAAATCCACCACACCCCATAGCGATTTAGGAGAAGTCGGCCCACGAGAGAAGTCGGGCCCAAAAACTACAGGTGAATTGGCGTACGGATCAAAGTTTTCAGAGGGAGTCAGGGGAGACGCGTTATCACTCTGATGAGACGGTAGTTTAAACTTGGAGTCCGTAATATATTTTTGTAGAGGGGTGTGTCCTGCGGGGCGTACCATACTAACAAATTATATTACGGCGGAATCCCTCGTTGAAGACAATAGGCGGATTTTTTGACATTGCAGATATAGGTCAGTCAAACTTGCCCGAACAAATTACAAATTATGGAAACTGCCCGATTTTCCCCTACTGGAACTTCGGAAGGGGGGGGGGGGGGAGGGAGACTAAGCTTGAAACTAGCCCCAACCGTCAATGGAGAAATCACAATAAAAAATAAACAACGCTAAAAATTAACTGATTGTATTACACATGTACATGTACAACAAGCAAAAGTTACATTCTTGTGGTGCTTTCCAGTAAATTATTGCCCAAAAATATCAGAAAAAAATATTCTAGCATTCCGCCTACGATTCAGCTGTATATATATTAGCCTGGTAACAATTGCCAACAAAGCTTGAAATTATTTTGAAACTATTTGCTGAAAAACATCTTGCGATGTTTTCCAGTAAATTGTTGCAAAATAATATGCAAAAAAAAAAAACACAGAAGATTCAACGTATACCGTTTAGCTGTATTTATCTTACAATCAACATGTATTTTGTTTGTATTAACTTCGCATCTGCTGTGTATCCGACCCCCAGATACAGATGTTTGTGTCAGGGGGTCGGATACAAGCACGTTCCTTTCGCGTGAGTTCCATTTTTTGTCTTTTTGTTCATCCGTACGAATAAATAGTTCGTTATATATTCGTCTACATTCTTGACTTATCCCCAATATATTGTAAGATAAAATGATTATAACCATTATGTGGATGTACAAAATATTTATCCGAGTCTCGCTCCGGGTTCTAAGGGTAGATCACGACTTAGAACCCGGAGCTCGTCTCAGATACATATTTTGTACATCCACATAATGGTAATAATCTCTATATATATGTATATTAGCGTGACAACAAAGCTTGTAATTATTTACTGGAAAACATCTTAACAAAGATACATTTTTTTAAGATACACAGCACAGTGGCACAATAGTACATTTGAAATAACACAATAATACAAAACAATAACTTTTTTTTTCGTTTTCCAACAGAGAACTTGGCCATAGTGTACTAATAATTGGACCCATCATGCCAGTCTTATAATCAGAATGGCCTTATTTGGAGTAATTCCGGTGTTTAGGAGGACCCTTTGTTATTGGTAATTAGACGGTACTTCAATTCCACAGTATTTTGTCATTTTATGTAGAAATGAGTCATGCCATACACCAAAAATGTCCATAATAAAAGACGAATGCATGTTAAGTGTGGAAATGTTGAATCTATTACTTTTGATGAATAAATTTAGCTGCAAGCTTGTCCTCAGTGTGTTTAAAATTGAACCAATATGTTCTTAAAATTGGAAACATTGTGTTAGTTATACATGTATGTATTTACAGTGTACAAAGCAACTCACAATCAATCAGTATAAGATGAACACCGTTTTATGTACAGTATGGCCACTGAGCATTGATTGAATTCCACACATGGACTTCTTTTTATCCATACAGGCATTCGAATTTATCATAGAACATGGAACTCAAATACAAAATGTCCATTAATGAAGCAGCGGTATAACAATTTACCCCCCCCCCCCCCCCGCCCCAATGAACTAATTTAATTCCCCACACCCTGTTTACCCCCTCCCACACAGTGACACACACACCTAATTTTTTGTTTGCCTTTCCATGTAATGAGACTTTTTAAAAAATATTTAACTCACAATTTTTTTTTCTGCTGGAATCAATATTTTTGAAATACATGTATTTTTTAAAATATAATATATTTTATGAATGTCGTCTAAAACATTTTAGGACATTTTAGGAAGTGGAGGTGACAGATACCTGTAACATGACAAGTGTATCTCCCCTCCTGGGGGGGTCTTCCCGTTTCGCCGATGTGATTCTAATGGGGTAGGAGTCAGTAATCCGCAGATCAAAGAAGTGCCGCGATAATTTGTTAATTTGGATGTTGGGAGATAATTTTTATCAATTTAACCCATGTACCACAGGGAAACTCACAAGTAACGACGAATTGATTGAATGTAATGTAATTTTTTTATTGATTTATCAACGCAATAAACGAGCAAGTATAATATATTAATATGAACATTTAAAGACATAAAGCACATTTTTTAAAAACCCGAATTGATTGAATGTAATGTAATTTTTTTATTGATTTATCAACGCAATAAACGAGCAAGTATAATATAATAATATGAACATTTAAAGACATAAAGCACATTTTTTAAAAACCCGAATTTCGACTGAATGTAATGTAATTTTTTTATTGATTTATCAACGCAATAAACGAGCAAGTATAATATAATAATATGAACATTTAAAGACATAAAGCACATTTTTTAAAAACCCGAATTTCGAATGAATGTAATGTAATTTTTTTATTGATTTATCAACGCAATAAACGAGCAAGTATAATATAATAATATGAACATTTAAAGGCATAAAGCATATTTTTTAAAAACCCGAATTTCGACTGACTCTGTCTAAAAATAACAATAAACGAGCAAGTATAATATAATAATATGAACATTTAAAGGCATAAAGCACATTTTTTAAAAACCCGAATTTCGACTGACTCTGTCTAAAAATAACAATAAACGAGCAAGTATAATATAATAATATGAACATTTAAAGGCATAAAGCACATTTTTTAAAAACCCGAATTTCGACTGACTCTGTCTAAAAATGACAGTGCGTCAATCTGACCTTCCCTAAAGAGTCTTTTATAATAAGATAAAGCATTGTCGATGGCACGATACTTTTTTCTTCGTGGGGCCACCTTCCCACCATGTCTCAACTGCAGAATTGTTGATTCTGTGAATGCTTGTTCTTTCTTAATGAAATCAACTAAGAAGAACAAGTTAGGATGGGTTCCGGCAATTGCCTTCTTCAACTTGCTGTGCCATCCTTCTACATGATTTGTGGTGCGAGGGCCGACAGTCTCGTGATGGTTCCACACATTGAGGTTGCTACTCTCAACCCAGTTCGTCGTGACGTAGTCTGTGAACTTGGTAACTCTTGGGTCGACGTCTCTCTCCTCCAACGCTTCTTCCCATGCCTCTAATACAAGAAGCCATACGTCGCTGACCATATGTGGTGGTACAAATGAAAGGCCGATAGCACGTCGAACGACCGCATGAATGTTGTCATCTTGCTTGTAATCGTCTCTGAGGCTGCACTTTTCTGTTGCATACTTGTACACTGCTTGGGCGTAGTGGAAGTGACAGCCTTTGATGGTCGCAGAAGAGAAAACTTGTCGTAAAGCATTTTGTGCAGCAGTTTCGAAATCAGTAAAGATTGTTGCTGGTTGTAGGTGAATGTCTAAAGATGAAGCCTTCTGGCGTATGGTGCTGAAGAATTTTATATAAGTTGACTTGGTTTTATTAGGCAGCAAGCCATAGACTAATGGCAACATCTTATTGTCGACGAAAGCATGGATGGTATACAGCTGATAAAAGAGTTTCGGTGATTTCTCAAATGTCCCATCACAGAAAAACGAAGTCGCTTCGTCGAGGAGGTGTAAGTTTGACGCTGTGCTGAAAATGAGGCAGTTGACGTCGCTTGGATCTGACAGTAAAAACTGATCTCCTGCAGTTGTTTCCATGTAACTATCAGGTAAGCTGATTGCTGAGCGAGTTTTCGGAAGAGCCGGTATGGTTTTCGCACGAGACCTGTATAATGCTGATTTGATGCTATAGAATGTAGGAACTTTAGCAATGATGAGTGGGTCGGTATCCGATCTGAGAGAACAAAGCTCCTCTTGGTAAAGTGCGCTCACTGATTTGCTGTCGTGTCGAACGGTTTTCTTTAAATCTGCTAGGAAAGCATCGGCTACAATCTGCTCCATATCTGGTGGTTGATTATGCTGCCCCATCGGCGAACTGATAAAATCGTTTTTCGTGTTGATAGTTGACCGACATCCTAAAGAATCTTTTTTAACGCAGTTCCAATGTATATTTGGTTGATTCTGAGACTTCACACGAAATTTATAACCACCATAAACTAAGTGTCTACCACCTCTCTTATTAGGGATGAAAGAAACATTTACTTGTTCACTTGCCATGATGAATTGAAGGAAATGTTGTTGATGTACAGCATGAAGGGTCATATTATATACTATTGAGATGTTTGAAGTTGTTTAGTTGTTTACAGTTGATCAATGTTAACTGATTGTTAATCACTTTGGGACCATGAACTCAGCCGGTGAAGAAGAGTTAATATCAATCAGTGGGATTAACAACTTGTTCACACCTCCACCGGCGATTAGTTTTGGTTTGTTTATTTAACCTCATCGGCGAAACGGGAATAAACCCTCCTGGGACAACCAAGGACAAGAAATAATTGTTTCTCAAACCAATGTTTCTGAATGGTTTTCCTCAATCTAATTTTGTTTCAAGACTTTCAAGTTCAAGGATGTTTCTTTGATTCAAAAATCAATTTATTTACAAAAATCAATTTTTATACAAAAATCATTTTTTCTGGAGGGTGTTCCGCAATACAATCCCATTTCAAGACTCATACAGTACGTGGAGAGTGTATTATCACTAAATCACCCACAGAGTGGAGATTCCTCCCAAACAATAATTTCAAATTTGTTGCAAAGGATAACCAGCACAAGCAAAGTTTCATCCAATGGACCTCCGGGTTAAACCCGGAGGTCCATTGGCTGAAACATTGCTTGTGTTTTTTGTCGATATGCACAAAATTTGAAAGTTATAGCTTGGGTGATGACTCCACTCCGCGGGTGATTTAGTTACAATCCACTCGCCACGTACTGTATGTCCAATATTTAAAAAAAAAATCATGAGGTGGGGAGATAACGTGTCCTGTGTTTCTTCTCCTTACCTGACACTTGAAGGACGAGAACAATTTATTTGACACAAATCAATGTTTCCGAACAGTCATCCCCAATATAATCTAATTTTAAGACTCACAAAGTGGAAATATTTGGGAGACAACAATTTTCAGAGGGGGTGAGAGATAATCTAACCTGTGTATCGTGCCCCACGCCTACTGATACTTAACATACAAGAAAACTATTTAACACAATAAGATTAATAAAGAAAAGAAAAATAGTAAAAAGCAAATTTATTATTGCAACAAGGAATAGGGTAAAAAGGGCAACAAGATACCCAACTCCCACCCCAGAGCCAAAGAGGGAATGGAAAGCCGCAGCAGTTGCAATCTACCCGCTCGGTGACAGGTCGGTTTGAAATTTTCATCATATCCCGACATCGGTGGATCCCTGCAAGGAGTGTTCAATGAGCCTATGACCAGTTGAATTCAATAAATATATTTTTAAATTTCTGTACAAATTTTTAATTGAAGGAAAAAACAGCTTTAATTTTTACTGACTTGGGGCATAAAATTGCAAAGAAGATATTCAGTTTCAAATCGCACTCTGTACATATATGCACACACCTGTACCGCATGCCACAAAAGGTTGTTTAATAAACTCCTGGCCCCCTTTTTGCATGTATCAGGCTTAAAAATATCTCCAAATAACAACACCTCATTTTTTGATAACTAAAAATATCTTTTTAAATTTATTAATTCATGAAGATATAATGTTGTGTATAAGAATAAAAACTGTTTTGTATTTTTAATTATTCATGCACAGATATATGCATTTTAAGGAGACCTGAACATAATTGGGGATTGGCTTCCATGCTAAGACTTACAGTATGTGGAGGACAGATTGTAATCACCCTTCCGTGGAGTGGAGTTATTCCCCCAAAGTATCTCTTTCAGATTATGAACATACGGACAAAAAGCACAAGCAATGTTTCAGCCAATGGACCTCTGTGTTTAACCATTGGCTTGTGCTTGTTGTGCTTTGCAACAAATTTGCAGTTATTGCTTGGGTGGAATTCACACTCTGTGGGTGATTTAGTGATAATGCATCCTCCATGTATTGTACTTCGGTTTGTTACACCTAACTTCAAGTCCTGATACTCATAGCAGTGAGTGATTGACTTAATTGTATGTACCAGTATATGTATTGACAATGGTACTAACTGCTTTCAAACAACCTATTCCTGATAAATGCAGCTTAATGAAACCTGTACTTGATTGGGGACTGGGTTCTAAGCTAACAGTTTCTTTGGTTTGTGTTACACCCAACTTCAAGTCCTGATACTCATGGCAATGATGGTTAACTTAATTTACGAACCAGTCAATTTGTCCATTCTCTCAAACAGAGCTACATTTTAGCATCAATCCCATACTTCAGTTCATTTGTAATTATTTATGTGTTGGTTGGGTAATTTGGCAGAAACACCCAGGCGGGGGTGGGGGGTGGGGTGGATGGAGTGGAGTGGATAATGGTGGGTCATACACCCTATTGTGGGGAGGGTTGCAACATATTGTTTAAAAGTAGTTAAAAGTAATTACATGTAGTACCATTGTTAATATATTACAGTCATTTACAGATATATGCAAGTACGTCAACCACCATTGTCAACTTAATGTCAAGAGTATGGAGAAAGTGGGGGTAACACAAACTAAGGTAGGTGTGAGCTTAGAAGCCAGTCCCATTTCATGTTAAAGTTTCCCTGAACTGCGTTTGCTATTAATATAATGTCTAAGCTTAATTCTAAATAAATTTCAACATAAAACAAAGTATGAGAGAGGTTTTATCTTTTATCACTTAGGATGAGAAGTAGCATCGTATCAATATATATCAGGGACCGATCAGGACTATTTAAAATACGCTCTAGCCTCGGAGCCTATTTTTTCAATTCATGCGCCAGATTTCAATTTACGGAGTCACACTGCTGTTTGTAACACACACTGCAAGTATGTAATAGCTCTCATCATTTTCATTTAGTACGCTATAGCAAACATTAATCTTCACTGTGGTTTCTGATCAAGTCTTGGCTGCCTATTTAGGCAGCCAAGACTTGATCAGAAACAACAGTGAAGATTAATGCTTGGTAATTAAGACTCGAAGTATTAACTTAAGTACTCTACAACAATGATAAATGATAATCATATATTTAATACATGTAAGAGTGTCTCTCTCGATTATCCATCGAAAGAATATCAAAATATGATCTGAGAAGTTACGCGCCAACTGAGAAGCCTATTTCTGAGATTTAAGAGCCAGGTCCTGATGTTTCAGAACCAAATACGCACTGGCGCATGCCCAGATCGGTCCCTGATATATACTACTCAAAGTTTGCTAAGCACCAAATATCTGAGACTTCGTTGTGTAATTTGCTTGTGACATATTTGCGATATTTTTGGTGCATATAATTGAGAAATGTATTAAGATGGTCCCCAGTGTTTACATTTGCTTTCTTGACAGGCAGACGTTTCGTGACTGCCATGTAAAGCATGCACCCCTTCATTTTCATGATGTTTTCATGTACTGTCTATATGTACATGACATGTGTAAGGTATTCAATCTTCATTTCAACACAAACCCTTGTGATTTAATGATTGAATATGGCGAATGCAAATGTAAGAAGTCATTTGTCTGAAGATGGTGGAGCAAGGAGCTACCCATCGCCAGGTTGGTGAAGCCTTTGGTGTGTTCCATACGCTGATCACCAGAGCCTGGGCAATATTTCAGCAATATGGCACACCAGTAAGACAGCATGGTGGTGGTGGTGGCAGAGACAGGGCGCCATCTGCAGCTGAAGACCGACTTTTGATCATTCAGGCACATAGGAACCGCTTTGTCACAGCAACTCACCTTTCGCAGAGACCTTCAGAATACATCCTGGGTAAATGTTTCGATGCAGATTATCGGGGCAAGGTTGCATGAAGGTGGTCTCTGATCGAGAACACCATGTATTCGCATTCCGCTCTCCCATAACCACCACCAGGCATGATATGAATGAGAAGATTGGCGAGCTGTCCTTTTTACAGATGAGAAAAGGTACTTCCTGGACTACACAGATAGGCGTTCAAGAGTATGGAAAAGACCAGGAGAGCGATTCCATGCAGCCAACATTGCTGAGCATTAATGCTATGGTGGAGGGTCTATAATGGTCTAGGGTGGTGCCAGCTTGGATGGAGGTACAGGGTTCTGTGTCCTTGACCGTGGTATATTGACTTATAGTGGTATATTGACGAGATCCTGGATGCCCATGTCAGATTTTATGCAGGTGCAGTGGGTGATAGATTCATTCTGATGGACGATAATGTTCGTACTCATGTTGCCCATGGTCTCCAGGAGTACCGACAGACGTATGGCCTGGCCAACAAGATCCCCTGACCTCAATCCAATCGAACATGTCTGGAATGAGTTGCAGCTTGCAATTTCAGCCGTCCACTCCAGCCAAGAAGTGCCCAGGAGCTTGGTGTCATGCTGGTTCAAGAACGGAACAACATCCCACAAAGGACCATCAGGAACCTGACTGGGAGCATGAGAAGGCGATGTCAAGCTGTAATTAACAGTAATGGGTCTCTTACTAGATATTGAGCCCATACCAGTTCAACCCATCAACTTTTTGGCAAATTTGAAAAATGTCCTCTTTTACCAATAATATCCATTTTCCATGGTTATCGAATTCAATAGCTATAAAAATAATGTCAAACACAAACAAAATCTTAATTTATTTATATCTTTAATGATTTAAGTAATTTCTGTACTTAAATCATTAAAGATATAATTAAATAAAAAAAATAGATACACTTTTCATAACAATATTTCGACTAAAACTTAAAACAGGTAGTTGGATGTTCTTGGTGCTTAGCAAACTTTGAGTAGTATGTATGTCAGATATAGGGAAAAGGATGCTGGAAAAAATATTTGTTTACATATATACAGTTAAAACTAAAAGTCCTGTCCTGAAATGCGCACAAATAGCACGTCGATATGCGCGTTAATCTACGCGATATGACCATAGTAAGGCTATCAAATTCTGTAAATATGGCCTGTGCACAAGCAATGTTTCAGCCAATGGACCTCCGAGTAACCCGGAGGTCCATTGGCAGAAACATTGCCTGTATTTGCTACCAGTAACCAGGGGAACCTGACGTGCTTTGGATGCCATTCGATATGGCAACTGCGCGCAATTCCTACGCGCAATTAAGCCTAGATAAGCGCACAGTTCGTGACAGGACTTCTAGTTTTAACTGTACATATGTGTTTTCTTATTATTTTGTATAAGAATGTGTTTTTTTTATATTGGTGTATGTAATGAATAAATTTTATTGTTTTGACATTATTGATTTCTTGTTTTCTCAAAAACATGACATTGTAATGCCTAACTTTACTCGTTCAACATTTCCACTTTGCATAATTTTTTGAACACATAAATATTGTTGCAATGCTTTAGTTCGTGTTGTAGTAAATCCATTATCCATAACTTAACTCCTGCAGTACTAGTGCAGAGTGATTTTTATTTGTACTGTTTTTATAAGTCTGCTGCAAGCCGAGAGGTCCTCAGTACGAATCCCACATATGACAATTGCATTATGTCCTTAATCCTTTACCCAACGTAACAGAAAAACCGGCCAGCGGAATTCACAAAAAATACCATTTAATTTTCATAATTTTTTGTCACAAAAACATAGCTTATCACCCCGATTATTTGGAACGAGCTCGTTGACCTCGTTCCAATGAGGAGTCACAACCTATGTTTTTGAGGTAAACAAATGAAAACAATTAGTTATTCAAGGATTTTGTTTGCAAGTGTCGTCTGCTTTTCGTGTTAGGTAAGGGGTTAAGCAAGACACTTTACCCCCATTGTCCACATGGAGGCACGGAGGAGTTGTGAACTAAGGCGTACTGCACCTCGATGGTGCACTTGTCTTTAACCAATACTAATCCTGCTTGTGTGGAGCTAGTATGTTGGGGAGCTTGACAGTTGCTTGGTGGTTCTCTCCGGGTACTAGGGCTTTTTCCACCCGTAAAACTGTCTGACACGAGGGGACCCTGATTGTCGAAAGTGTCGATAAATCCCAATAAATAAATATTTTATAAGTTTTCTGCTATTTATCATGGGACAAAATGTACCGTACCGATCATCCCACTTAGGATAATCAACAGTTGGACAAAGATATTTCAATTAACAAAGGCGCCACCCATTGCTATGCGACATTATTTGCTCAAGTTTATGTATCCAGAAGCCGTAAACACATCTTAAAGGGTAGTGACCATTTTTGGGCAGACACCAAGTGTGAAACTTCCTGAAGACCTCAAGGGAAATAACTTGTAGGTATTGAACAAAATACGAAGTTTGAAACTGAAAACCGCTGCGGCTCTCTGTTTTGATTGTTGGATGATTTTCACTCTATAGTAACAATTCGATGATTTTAAATGATATAAACATATTTTAAAAAAGTAATAATAAAGATAACAGAAACAAAAACAAGAAGGTATTATCATCCAGGGACCGATCAGGACTATTTAAAATACGCTCTAGCCTCGGAGCCTATTTTTTCAATTCATGCGCCAGCTTTCAATTTACGGAGTCACACTGCCGTTTGTAACACACACTGCAAGTATGTAATAGCTCTCATCATTTTCATTTGGTACACTATAGCAAACATTAATCTTCACTGTGGTTTCTGATCACGTCTTGGCTGCCTATTTAGGCAGCCAAGACTTGATCAGAAACCACAGTGAAGATTAATGCTTGGTAATTAAGACTTGAAGTATTAACTTAAGCACTCTACAACAATGATAAATGATAATCATATATATAATACATGTAAGAGTGTCTCTCTCGTTTATCCATCGAAAGAATGTCAAAATATGATCTGAGAAGTTACGCGCCAACTGAGAAGTCTATTTCTGAGATTTAAGAGCCAGGTCCTGATGTTTCAGAACCAAATACGCACTGGCGCATGCCCAGGTAGGTCCCTACATCCTTAATTTTCAATTAATGAACTTTGCAAGTTACATCTTCCTTTTCAAATCTAAATAATTTATCACAGCTGAGGACACCATTATGGACTTTGAAGTTTGAACAGCCACTGCTGTCAAACAGTAGTTATGTATTGTTCATAATTTCTTCTAAAGATAGTGTACCGTCTGTAATTAGTATGTCTTCGACGTTTAATTAGCAGATGCATTTACACCAGGGGGAGGCCACCAAAAAATTGCAAGACGTGACGTGGGGGTGGGTGGGTCTCTTGAGTGCGCCAAATATGTTCATTTCCAACTTGTGCAATTTTTTGATTTTTTTAAAAATATATCAATATATCAGCTAATATATATACCATCATTTATGTTTCAAACCTTAAAGATGATGTTGTACATCACACTCTTAACATAAATACAACATCAGTAGGCTTTATATGTGAGAATATTGGGCTTAATCTGGGAAAATGTCACACGTTAGTAGGAGGTGGATGTCTTGTTCGAAATGTAGAAAATGTGCAGACAATATTTTGGGAACAATTCAAATGAAAATTTGTTCCCTTATATGTACACCTGCTCTGGCCAAGCCTGATAATGAACAGCTTCTCATTTGTAGATTGGGGCCCACAGCAGCCCACAGAGGTTTAAATTCGTGGTACCAGTTTAACCCTTTACCTAACATGAAAAGCAGACAACACTTGCCAAAAAATGATTGAATAACTAATTTTTTTCATTTTTTGTCTCACAAACATAGGTTATGACCCCTCATTGGAACGAGCTCGACGAGCTCGTTCCAATGAGGGGTCATAATCTATGTTTTTGAGACAAAAAATGAAAAAATAATAAAAATTAATTGGCGATTTTTTGAGAATAGCGCTGGCCAGTTTTGGCCGTTACGTTGGGTAAAGGGTTAAGAAAATTGTGAAAACCCCCTAAAGACAGCTGTGCCTACTAAGTTTATAAGCTTATTTTGGATTTTAATGGGAGAGGGGGGGGGGGGTGGGTGTCTGAGAACGGTAGTAGAAAATTTGCACGTAGTGGGTGGGTGGGTGTAAAAAGGAGCCGAATAAAAATAGGACGTCACGTCTTGCAAATTTTTGTGCCCCCCCCCCCCCCCCTCCTTGTTTACACTGATATTTTTATTTTCATTAATCTTCCGATACTTCCGTCATCTCACAGTTTCATGATCTCATAAACCTTCATCTCTTTCTCTTCACTGCATAATCATACGATGTGTATCTGCATTGTTGTTTAATTTGTTCTGTTATTTTGCAAAATATGAATTTTCTATTCATGTACAAATATCACAATTCAATTCAATCCAATTCAATTCAATTCAATTCAATTCAATCCAATTCAATTCAAAGTAATCATATTTTAATCTTCGAAGTCCTTCAGTTTCTAATTTTACACAACGTTTGTTCAATGCCATGCCGATGGCATACAGCACGTGGCGAGTGAATTCTAACTGTTTTGTTTGTGTAAAACACTCCTAAAGCGGGAAATATTCTAGAAATGGGATCAAAGATGTTTTGAAAGCGGAAATTCCTTGAACTCTTCATCAGATCTCCTGTACAGATCAAGTTCAAGATGGGATACTTGGTCAGACATTGAGTACATTTCGATAATTCGAAAATTTTCCGATTCGGTACCACTTGAATCGAATCGAATCATCGGTGGATTTCGAATCGAATCTAATTTCGAAGCTACCTAGGGCGCTAACGTTATGTTTCGTAAGTCCGTGGATACCCTACATACAGTTAAAACTAGAAGTCCTGTCACTAACTGTGTGCTTATCTTGGCTTGATTGCGCGTAGGAATTGCGCGCAATTGCCATATCGAATGGCATCCAAAGCACGGCAGGTTCTCCTGGTTACTCACAGCAAACACAGGCAATGTTTCTGTAAATGGACCTCCGGGTTACCCGGAGGTCCATTGGCTGAAACATTGCTTGTGCACAGGCCATATGTACATAATTTGATAGCTTTACTATGGTCATAACGCGTAGATTAACGCGCAGATCAAAGTGCTATTTGTGCGCATTCCATGACAGGACTTCTAGTTTTAACTGTATATTTCTCTTCTTTTTAAATATAAGCGCTTTAGAGCAGATTGTATTTGAATTAAGCGCTATATAAGTAAATTATTATTATTATTATTACTATTATTATTATTATTATTATTATATGCTTTCTCATAATATTATAAATTAGGTCAAGCATGAGGGTTACAAAATTTGTGTCTTTCCTAATGAAAGCATATTTAGAGGTAGGTGCTGAGGCTATACCTTGAAAATATTGATTGGTCTGCTACACAAATGCTACTTTATTTCCCTCACTTTATGGAATTCGGACGTTGCTTTCTGCAGGGCCAAAAATGTAGGCTTTCAGGTTAAAAGGATAACGCGACTATTTGTTTGAGGTTATAATTTGGCCAAATATGTTGAAATCGTTTGGCGTTGCTTACAATTACATATAGATGAATCTATCTATGTCAGAATATGTTTAGTACGACATCGAAAGATATGTATTAACGTTGGTATATTTTTCATTTCCTTTTTTTTTATTATTTTGAAACATTCTGTGTTTGATACTACCGCCATTTATCACACCACCATACAGCATTATCATCACAAAAAATGGTAGTTTTACGATCAGATCACGATCGGGTTGCGACACACTTATACACTAGTAGGTCGTGCTTTTATAATAAAATATTGCGAAATGAAGCGCGCATCATGAAAAACAAAGTAAACAAAAGCATCTTATATTCACATTTCTTTTTGACGGACGTAATTCCTCAGTGCTATGGGGAGAAAAGCGGAAATCTAACTTCGATCGGATCGTGGATTAGTCGCGATTCACTCTCCACTTTTGTGTTAACAGCTGAGTTTTTGTTACGTGGAAGATTAAGTACATGAAAGGTCGTTGTTTTTTTTTTTTTCTAAACGCAGGAAGGCCCTTGTCAAATGTGCATAATAAAGAGAAACTTGTTCTGTTTTTGAGTTAATACAGGACAGACGTCTTGGACTGGTCGTATTCCACACGTGGTCAGTGATGTCCACGCATGCGCTTATCAGGCAATAAAAATCATCATCAGCAACATTTTGCTTTATTAATTAAATTTTTGATGATTATTCCTTCAAGTAGTGTTTGTAATCTAATATTGTTGCGTCCGTGGAAATATTACGCTCACCTCGTGGAAAGTGACCTGTCTACAGCGGCCGTGCTGTACGTCACATAACTCGCGAGATATATTTTAACCACTCGAGAAAATATGTCTTTTTCGTCATAACTCGTGAAATAATTTCGATATCCGCTCAGAAGATGCGGATTGTCCCCCTTAACCCTTTACCCAACGCCGACGATTTCAAAATTTATTTTTTGCGTATATCATTTTTTCAAATTTTTAAAAAGAAATCACCAAAACCATATCATGTGACCCCTTGTTGGAACGAGCTCGACGAGCTCGTTCCAACGAGGGGTCACATGATATGGGTTTGTTGAAATTGTTTTAAAAATAATATTTTTTCAACTGCTGAATTTGCATATTACGCGGGCGGCTGTGTCGGATTCGTTGGGTAAAGGGTTAACTGGCTTCCGCTGCGAAATTACTGAGGTGTTCTTCATGATGCAATATCCCGTCACTAGATAACCCCACCCTCGCCCTTTACGTGTAACTCAAAAGATTAACACAACAATGTAATAGTGTATGGTCGACATTTTTTGGAACGACAACACAAACGTTCTGAATATCGAGAGCGCAACAAGGGGAGTAATTCTCGGGCATTCTTAAACATAAATGAATTTTGAAATGCAAATAAAGGCAGTACTATTGTTCGATGAGATAAGCTTAGGTATTATTGAAACGAATGCACGCGAAAGTACACAAGGCACATTTCAGGCAAAAGATAAACTGTTTCAAAATTTGGCAGTCTTCAAGAAAGACTGTCTGCAATGGTTTCCCAAAGTCATAACTTCAATGTAACAAGTTGGAAGCAACAAAACCCATGTTTCCTTCACCCTACCTCACTGATAACGATAATTCGAGTTGGTAATTGTAATCCAGAATACCTTCTCTGTGCCGTTGTATCGTTACGAACTGCGTAAATTGGTTGCGTGCGGTGGTTCCAATAAGGGAATGACTTATTTGTTTATTTATTGATGTTTAAGGTCACATACGTATGCACAATGGCTAATCGTGACCGTGGCCGTTTTGCGGGTGGAGGAAGCCGGAGTACGCGGAGAGAACCACCGAGCACCGACGAGCAACTGTCAGCTCTTCAACATTATAAGGGAACGATGATTAAACCGCTCACATTTGTTGGAGTTGTAGTGAAATGCGAGTATAATTCGTCGCCTGAGTGCTAGATTGTCCTATGTCCCCTATGGGACATAGGACATTCTAGCACTCAGGCGACGAATTCACAAGTTGGTTGAGCACCGGCGAGTTTTACTGTGAAACACACATAATTATTTTTTTTTTTTATTTTACATAAAGTCATCTCTTTGGCCAAACATCAGAGCTATGTGGAATGTCCTCCGTTGCGACAACTTCTGTTCTCTTCTCGAACAGGGGCAGGCTGGGGAAACAAAGTTGCCAGGAGACGTATCAAGGTAAATTTTAATTTTTCGAACAGAAAGAACGCTGCTCCCTTGCATCTGAGCGACCATTGACAGTCCATATAGAGGGCATTTTCGATGGCATTTTTGTATCATCATTGTCGCTCATTTGCCAAAAATGGTTGCACCAAATGGGGCACCGGGCTCCTCAGGCCAACCATTATTCGGCCCAATGGGAGAAAATTTTGATTTTTCTAACCGAAAGAATGCTGTTTCTGAGCATCTGACCAATCAATGGCAGACTGGACTGCTGGTATATCGAAATGCCCTCTATGTGGACTGCCATGGGCATTTCGATAAACCGACAGTCTATGCAATCAAATCCATTTCGCCGTTAGGTCATTTTCACGAAATTTCATGTGCCAACAGCGTTTTGGGCACTGGGGGCTGCCCATAGTGCCCTTATGAAAAAGTACTATATTAATATTATAGTACACAAGTACTATAGTATTTAGGACAGTAAATTTACTATAGTATCAGTATCACGGTATTGCTAAAGTATTACTGTTATAAATTTACTCTGGTAGTAACTGGTACTATAGCAAATATACTAGGGTAATACCATAGTAATTATACTATAGTATTACTATAGTACAGTATACTATAGTGTTACTATAGTACATTATAATTACTATAGTACAGTATACTATAGTGTTACTATAGTACATTATAATATAGTATTACTATAGTACAGTATACTGTAGCGTTACTATAGTACATGATAATAATGATACTATAATATTACTATAGTACAGTATCCTATAGTGTTCCTACAGTACATATTACTACAATATTACTACAGTATAGTATATTATAGTGTTACTATAGTATATGCTACTATAGTATTACTAATTATTGTACACTATTCTCTTGTAGTATTACAATGAATATACTATGGTATATCAAAATCAAACGCCTCAAGAGAACACATGCGAGAACCGTTTGTGACGTGCAAACGACGTGCGAACATATTTCAACACGAGCCGCGTCTTTTTAAGGTCGCTGTATCCTCATTATAAATATTCGAAGAGTTTTTTTCTATCTGAAGCATTCAACCTGGATTCAAAACCTTCGTTTTTGTAGAAATTCGGAAATCCCTGATATGTATTATTATTACCTGGAATAAAACTGTTGTTTGTCTCTGCCATTACAATCTGGTCAATGTCCTTCATTGATTCACAATGGCGATTATACTTTGCGTCGAAAATGGCCGGTGTCACTTTCTGTGTGTGTCAGAGTACCACAGTGTATGACTGATATAATTATACTAGCAGCCTGAAACAAATGTACTATACCTCATTTGGACTCTGACCACACCAGTGTAAAAATACATGTAGTACAGTATTGCAGTAATATGGTATGACTATAGTACAGTACGGTAGGACCATGGCGTGACTATAGTATTATCGTAGTATAGCACACAGTATTATAGTGTTAGTATAGTATTATTATAGTACAGTACCACAATACTATTGTATACTCTGGAATACTACAAAGTTAATATCGTAGTACTATAGTACCACTGTGTTACTTTAGTATTACTATACAATAGTATCACTGTACTATTGTACTACTATAGAATTATTATAGTGCAATACCACAATGCTATTGTATACTCTGGTATACTAGAATGTTACTGTAGTAATACTATAGTACAATAATATGGTACCACGGTGTCACTATAGTACTACTATAGTGTAGTACCAGGGTACTATTGTATTACTATAGTATGCTGTGGTATATATATATATATACTATAGTGTTATTGTAGTAATATTATAGTACACTACTATGGTACAACTGTGTTACTATAATCCTACTATAGTAATACTCTGGCACAGTATATACTGCGGTATAGTACCGCGGCACCATTGTATTACTATAGTATACTAGGATATACTATAATGTAACTATATTAATAATATAGTACAGTACTATGGCGCCACTGTGTTACTATAGTATCGTACCACACTACTATTGCATTACTATAGTATACTGTGATATACTGTAGTATTACTGTAGTAATACTATAGTACAGTATTGTGGTACCACTGTGTTACTATAGTTTTAATGTAGTATAGTACCACGGTACTAAAGTATTACTATAGTGTACCATTGTGTACTATAGTGTTACTCTAGTAACACTACAGTACTTTTTTTAGAAAGGTGGGCCCACCGGGAACTTTCCCGCTGAACCCCACAGCCTGCTCGCCTCTGTTCTAGAATACTACGAAGAGATCATAAGCGTGCATGGAGTGTGTCTCTCTTCGCGTGTGGAGAAGCCATTTTACGTCCTCATCCGATAAGACGGTACACTGTGGCAGCATCCCCCCAGCAACTGATGCTGAAAGAAAGTCACGGACACCTCGAGAATTTTTCCCGATTGATTCCGAGACCTCTGGCATGAGAGACAAGCTCACTTATCCACTCGGCCACCACTCTCTTCATTGTTTTTAAATGCTTTTCCCAATGTAGCGACAAACATCAGCCATCGTTATTCGCAAACAATTAGTTATTCATGAATTTATTTGCAGGTGCCGTCTGCTATTTGGGTTGAATAAATGGGAACAAGGAAATGGGCGTTGAGGACAATTAGGGAGCCCTACTAGCATGTCTAACTTTCAGAATGAGGTGTTGGTTTGAAAGTAAAATATGGTAATTATTGGGCAATTACACTATAAGTTGGGTTTAAAATCAACCCAAATTGAATGAGTTGAGTGAATGTGAATCCAATTGGGTTCATATTCGCTCAAGCCAGTTGATTTTGATTGATTTTTAACCCAACTGATTTTAGCGTGTAGAAAATGTCACAGCTCTCGTCTGATCCTGTCAGATAATGGAACAAAATAAGGTATAAAATGTTAGCTTGTGTTAGCATTTCATGTGTTGTTTTCTTTCAAATGTCCCCCGAGAAAGACATACACAGAACGACACTCGCGTGTGGATGGGTAAACCGATATGGCACGAGTTCCGGTGCGGAAGGATAAAATGAAAGACCGCAGTGCCATGTCGATTAACCCATTATCAGGCGTGTGTCGTTCTGTGTTTATTACACGCCTTCACATCTATAAAAACAATTATTAGAAGGACATTCGTCAATTCATTTGACAACTATCAGCAACAGAGCACGCATTTTATCGTCAACCAACTTTGCGAGGGGAACCCGTGTTACTATTTCATCCCCTGTTGTCCAATGTGTTATATGTGCCTACTGGCACATAGAACACATTAGAACTCTGGGGATGATTTGCAGCTATCGCTAGCGATTCAAATTGTAATTGCGTTGCATGATTTGGAAGACATTCCAGTGGAATTTCGCTTCAATTTAAAAATAGTCCGTCAACGACTTCCGTTCCACACATAGGTGCGGAACAGATTTTCATTTTCCGCATGGTTTAGAGTTGCTGTAGATGGGGATTCTGTAGAAAAGGCGTGTAATAAAACTTAATTCAACAGGGGTCTTCGTTCGTGATGTGTGCTTTCGACAGCCAGGGTCAACTCGTGTCGGACAGTTTTACGGGTGAAGGAAGCCGGAGTACTCTGAGAGAACCACCGCGAAGCGACGAGCAACTGTCAGACTCCCAAACATATTAACTCCGCATAAGTAAGGTTAGCAATAGATGAAAACACGTGCACAATAGACGTGCAGTACGTATTAGTACACAGCACCACCGAGCCCCCATATGAGAAATCGGGATTAAGTGCTCAAAGACACAACGTAGTTAGCCCTGGTGGGGATCGAATCGTGAACCTTTCGGTTTGAAATCCAGGGCCGAAACCACGGCGCCACCGATCTCCCTTTGTTCGCTTGTGGTGAAGCAGTACCTTAATGATACGACCATTTTACAGGAGGTGAAATAGTCTTTTTACAGGTGTGTCAATAGGGAGAACTATGGGGAGCACTGGCGAAGCGAGACCGGTTCTCATTAGATCACCGAAGTTAAGCAACGTCGAGCCCGGTTAATGCTTTGATGGTTGACCATTCGGCAACTGATTCGGGTGCTTCCCATTGTAGTGGCTGGTGTGCGATCGGCGAAGTTTGAATGTGTGATTCTGCGACGTTGCATCACATGCCAGCTGAGAACGTTGGGAATGTTCTCCAGTACTACGCAATCCTCGCCGTACCGAGGTGTAAAATAGGGACCTGCTGAGGTGCTTGCCTTGTGTGCCCGTCTGTGGAGCACCAGCAGTTAGTTGGAATTCCAGCGGAGAATAGCTGATTTTATGATTTTGATATTTATGTGCTATTCTCCGCTGGAAGTTTAAACGAGCTTTCCAATGCAGTCATTTGTAAAAGATTTTCGGTACGAACGGTTTGGACGTGTTAAAATTCACTAAATACCTGCCCTGACAATGTAATTGCGATTCCAATTTGAAGTTGATCATCCCTTATACAATGCTGGATACAATTACTGCTGAGCACGGTGCATTTCATGCCTAAAAGGCAGTTATTATCAACGAACCCCATGCTTTTTTCTCGCAAATATTTATTTCGCGGCGGTTGGATTGTCATTCAATCGCAGTGTGGTAGATTTTCGATACGACAGAAGAATCGCAAATTTTTCCAAAACATCACACGGGACACTTGCAGACTATCACCTAGTGCAACCCGGTGGTCCCTGAGAGAAAAAAGTTGCTTGTGCCCCTTGTGTTTTATTCCCATAAACACGTAAATAACCATCGGTGGGAAATCTGCCCGAGTCCCTCCACATACTGCATAGAGCTGTCTGCAAAAACGTACTTATTATCGTCCCTCAGATATCATTCCAGAGTCCAGACTCGTCAAACTGGATAAACGAACCGAATGTTGGATCACACCATGCGGAAGCTTAGTACTGAAAGGGTTTATACTAGAAATTCAGTTGTAGGAAATATGTCTTTTATCTGTCGCCCAACTCATCTGCTGTGCGTTCACTCCGCCTCTGCCAACTACCGCAGGGTCATACATATTATATTTTATAAATATTTTAACCATAATTGTAAACGTACTAATGTTGATGTATTTGAAAGAAAAAAAGGAAACTGGTGCCATTGAGTGTTGACATCCCTATTTGTATGGTTTTATCGATCATTGTTCGGTGCAAAATACTTCAGATCTGCCATAAAAACAATTTTATTACTTTTTTGCTGCTGTGATGGGTAAAGAGATCATATCTTGAATGAAACTCTCTCGCCTGTTGAAGAACTCACCAGTTAGTTTATTCTCAAATTAATGGAAAAAACTTATTAGAATAGCGGTTAGGACAAACACTCGAATTAACCGTTATTGTAATAAATTTATTACAATAGCGGTTGGCTGAAATGCGTACACCAACCGTTATGGTAATAAGTTTATTACAATAGCGATGGTAGAAAATGTTTGCATCAACCGCAATTGTAATCAGTTTATAAAAATAGCGTCTGATGAATTTTCAGGGCAGAGAATACTTCCAGGAAGTTTATATGGCTGAAGCTAAATATCTATATAATTTGAGGTTTTAAGACAGCACAACATGACAATTTCTTGTGGTACTCTAGTTTGTAAGGGTACGGGAAGCTTCGACCTCTGAAAGATTCAGTGAAAATGAGGTATAAAGGAGAGGTTTGAAGGGGTTCGCATGCTTATCGGGGCGATTGGGAAGAATGGGAGGAGAGAGGAAGCGTGGGAATAGGTAGGCAGTAGGGAGAACAGGGAAAACTAAGGCCTTCTCACCAGAGAACCGCGACGAATCAGCGACCGGTATTATTATTATTATTATTATTATTATTATTATTATTATTATTATTATTATTATTATTATTATTATTATTAAGCGAAAGCCATAGACCACTGCCAGATAACCCTAATTAAGACATCAAATACCGGGGCCAAATCTACAAAAAGACAAGGCCGAATCTTCTCGAGGCCGAATCTTCCCGTTCCCGTCTGTAAGTAGGCCCTATTTGCCTTCATACGGCATTGTGTCAATTACATGGATGTACATGTATGGAGAATGTTAATAAAATCAGTATTCAACCAATAATTTATTAATTAATCATCTCAAATATGAGGTCATGCTGAGCCGTGAGCACACAAATCTTCAAATACAAACTGCAGTCTGCGAACATTGCATTTCAGTCTCATAATGTGCTCTGTATTTATTTATTTATTTTATTTATTTATTGGTGTTTAAGGTTACATATTTCTGCACAATGGCTACTCATGATCACGTCATTTTAGGGGTAGAGGAAGCCGGAGTACCCGGAGAGAACCACCGAGCAACTGTCAGCTCCCCAACATATTGACCCCACACAAGCACGGTAAGCTTTAGTTGAAGAGAGGTGCACCATCGACGTACAGTACGCCTTAGTACACAACGTCACCGTGCCTCCAAATGGGCAGTGTGTGTGGGGGGGGGGGGGGGGCTGAAGTGTCTTGCCCAAGGACATTTCACGTACAATGGCCTCATAAATCACCAGCTTATGACTATTGTGAGCACCAAATTGGCCAACTTGTTTGTATTTCCGTAATTTTTCATATCATTCAAGAAACGGTTTGCTGAGTAGTCGGAAAATCTTGCGTTGTTCGATCTGAATTCTGTCTGTGGGAGTCTGCTGTTGGAATTTCAAGGAAATGTAACACCACATTCGGAAAAAAACCTCCGCTACAATAATGCTTCGAATTTCCAACTGTTGGAATGTTTTCCTGAAAAATGTCCGACTATCTTGATTTTTGGACATATATTGGGGGTGAGACACCCTGCCCCCCCCCCCCCCCCCCCCATCCAAGCTACGTCCATGTATATAACAATAACGGTTAAATGAAATATGTAGTTGCCTGGGGAAAGGTAAACTTCTGAAGGCTGGCCCCCTCCCCCTCTACCCATCGTATTTTATCTTTCCGTTCGATCATTTTACTCTTTTTCTCAAATTAATTCTCATCAAATCCTTCCCGTTCCACCCTGCGATTTATAGTCCGGAAAATGCTAACTTACCTGGCGCTGATGCCAACGAAAATTGTGATAATTTTTTGGCCCCCAGCACTTTGGGAATTTTTGTCTAATAGTTATTACGAGTCTCTTTTATTCTCGTGATAATCAATTGGGCTTGAAACACACAGGTTCAGATTATGCAACAAAACCATTCAGTGAGTCGAACGAATGATGTGTGCCAGCCTATTCTCAGCTGCGCAATTTTTTGTTAACACCTCCGTATATTCTCGTTGAGTGAGGTTTCATTTTTAAGTGGTTGAATGTGATGAAAGTTGGGTGGGGGGGGGGGGGGGGTGGAAACAGATGCCAAAGGGTCTAACCATCGACTCTTCGATAACGCGCTGCTCAGCTGTTTCGTTTCGTTTTGCAGCCCGAAACCGACTTTTCAATCAATCACAGAATTCCTTGATGACGGCATAGATCTAAACAACTCCGGTGCCAACTGGATTAATAAAAAAGTAAATTTCCCTATATTTTGAATGTTTTACACTTCAATGACCTATACAGTTTCTTTAATATTGTGTAAACTACGCATGAAGTGTTGTATATTTGTCAAAGAGTACCTATATGTTTCACGAAGAAGAATGATGTGGTAATGTTTCCTAATTCGTGCAACTTTTTTGAAAAATTGCTTAGTTCATTGAGCTTTGTTTGCAGCAATAATAAATATCCGATTTTAAATATCAACTGCAAACAAAGCTCAAAAGTTGAGCTAACCGGCAGTATGCTCCGTTGAGGTGAGCTGAGAATGTCACAGAATGAACAAAGGGTGTGAACACCTGTGATACGGTGTAATAATGTAAGTCAGAGAGAACTGCGGTGGATTCTAGACGTTAACATTGCATTATTATTATTATGAATGGGAGAATGTTGGGACGCGAAAGATCGTTGGGTAACGACGTCAGTGGAACATATATACAACCACACCCTAAACAACACCAGTTGGGATCGAAACGCTATGGGTTTATATAGGTTATCCGTTCTCCACTGGTTCAGGATTCACTAATATATTGATAACTCGTTACCAAACATGCCAAGCAGATGACACAAACAACATTAATGAATAACCAAAGAATTTCATTTTTCCTGAAAAATACAGCATATTTTTCCTCAATGGAATGGACACGGTGGGCTCGTTCCAGTTATTTATTTATTTATTTATTTATTTATTTATTGGTGTTTAAGATCACATATTTCTGCACAATGGCTAATCATGACCACGACAGTTTTACGGGTGGAGTAAGCCACAGTACACGGAACAGTCAAATATTTTCTTGGCATTGATGTTTCGAAATCCTATGACATTCCATTGTTTGAATGGATAGAAAAAAACCATTGTACTTTAATAACTATCAACCAACACGACTACAGACGGCATCTTCTGGAGCATTTCCTAACCATTTACTCAACGCACACCATATAAAAAAAAAATGTTGAATTATCTTTTCAGATTTTTCACAACATTTCCACAAAACAATATCATGTGACCCCTAATTGGAACGAGCTAGCAGGGGTCGTTTCAATGGGGGGGGGGGGGGGGGTGGCACCTGATATAGTTTGATCGAATGTTTTAACCCTTTACCCAACGTAACGGCCAAAACCGGCCAGCGCTATTCTCAAAAATCGCCAATTAATTTTCATTATTTTTTCATTTTTTGTCTCAAAAACATAGGTTATGACCCCTCATTGGAACGAGCTCGTCGTCATAACCTATGTTTTTGAGACAAAAAATGAAAAAAATTAGTTATTCAAGAATTTTTTTTGCAAGTGTCGTATGCTTTTCATGTTAGGTAAAGGGTTAAACCTTTTTCAACTGCTCAGTTTGTAAATTATGCGGGTGCGTTCGGGTGGTTTGTTAGGCATAGGGTTAAATAACTACGCATGCTGATTGTTTCCCTCCCAGACATAGTTTGTGTTCCCTCAGTGGGACGGACGCGGCGAGTTCGCCCCAGGAGCAATAAACTATGCTTTTGATGTAGAAACTGAAAAACGGTATTAAACTTAAATGATAATATGATATGTTTATTTATCAGTATACTAAAGGAATACAGTGTTAAGAAATGTACATATATATTTATACAACATGCATGTCCACAATGACAGAAACAAACACAAACATTTGAAAAGTTAAGTTTAGAACAAAATATGTATGGTCACATTAGGTGAACACTGTAAAATCAATATGCCACTTTTTGGTGAAATAATTTATGGATCTAACAATTTCAATTGAGCAGGAAAAGAATGGAACGGGTATGTATTCGTACGACTGAATCACGACCTGAACAAAAGATTGCACGTTTGGCCAGTGGCGGCTCCAGGCACTTGCGCCAGAGGCGCGGTTATATTCTGCTAAACATGAAAAGTTAAATGTGTTGAATTAACTGAAAAAGCATTATAAAAACGTACCATGGTACACTATAGTAAACAATGTTATTTATCCAAGTGTTTTAGGCCAAGTGTTTTGTGACAATAACGTGGTCTACCATGATGTACTTTGAAACGTTGTATTTGGAAAACCTTGCATTCTTTGTATTTAGATTGTCGGAAAATATTTAACGATATGGCGTACAATGTCAAAATTAAATTTCAAAACACGAAGTTGAAATCAACTGATATTTTAGTTCTCTTTATTCCCATTAGAAAGCCGAAAAAACTGGATGGTTCTGACATCACAAAGTGAATTTCCATGTGTTATCCAACGAAACACAGCCAACGCCTAACTGCCAACACAGAGGAGAAGGTGTATGTTGTCTTTTAATGCTCTGAACCGCACAACAAAGCATACAGCGTCGCCAGTTTTTAATGGAATATGTCACAAATAGCCTAAACTTTGAAGTAACGTAACAACATCAAACATTCACATCAATTTAATGAAATATGTTAAAAATAGCCTAAACTTTGAAGTAATGTAACAACATCAAACATTTACATCAATGCAATGAAATATGTCAAAAATATCCTAAACTCTGAAGTAACGTAACAACATCAAACATTCACATCAAATTAATGAAATATGTCACAAATATTCTAAACTTTGAAGTAACGTAACAACATCAAACATTCACATCAATTTAATGAAATATGCCACAAATAGCCTAAACTTTGAAGTAACGTAACAACATCAAACATTCACATCAAATTAATGAAATATGTCACAAATAGCCTAAACACATCAATAATTGCGATAAATAGAAAAAATTAAAAAACAGCTTTCTCGCTATCTCCTATTTTTTAGTTGTACAACATACAAAAATTTCATAAAATTCCCACGCATTTTAATTTTTTTAAAGATAGAGCGGTGGGTGGGGACGTAATTTGTTACGCCCCCACCCACCGCTATGACGTCACCTTAACGGTTGGGTATTTCCTTGCACGACACGAAACATTTAGATAGTACTTTGTGTGGAGATTATATTCCCAAATTTTTGAAAGGCTAAGGCTTAAAATGAGGTTGAAAATAAAAGAAAACATGAAATTGGTATCGGTTGTCGCTATTTAAGGTGTAACCGTAAATATGTTTGGGAAGTAAGATAACTGTACTCCGTATCAAGACGTCACAAATGGAAACACAAGAGTGTGTGTTTTAGGAATTTTATTGAAAATTGCGAAATATTTTAAATGACTTGAAATGATGTAAAAACGTCCAAGTTGGCAATAGATCGAAAAAAAAAAACCAGCTCCCTCTTAATTGTTTATATACAACATACTGAAATTTCATAAAAATCGGCCAATATTTAATTTGTTGTGTCGTCGACATCAGTAAGGTGACCTGAAAATTCTGCCCGAGCCTTTGAGAATTTCCCATGACGGCACTACATTTTTAGATATGTTTTTTGTTAAAGACGTTATTTCCAAAATTTGAAAGACAGAGGTTTTGATGCTGGGATAGATACTGAAAGATAGAGAAAACGTTTGAAGTGACGTTGTTTTGGCGAAAGGTCAAATATCACAAATCTAAAATCGCAATGTTCAACTTGAAATGTGCCAAATTTAGTGATTGTGACTTTAGAAATGTGACAGTGGTTCCCTAAAAGAAAAACAAATAAAACAAAATAAAAATAGGCTTAATGTTGCTATAATTCATTTCAACTTCGTTGGATGCCGTAACTAAGAAACCAGCCTTCCTTTATAGGAAGTATGATGGAAATATCATTGGGTGTACGCCCTCACACTTTGCATCTTTTATTGCTATTATATCCCATATACGGCTGAATGAATACCTCAAATGGATGAACGTTAGCTTTTCATTCAGTCTGTCGGAAAATAAATGTTCCAGTGACGTCAAATGTCACGATCGTGCCCAGAAGGTCAACATTACATTTTGGAACAGTCAACAAACGTTCTGTTATCTTAAAAGTAAGCAAACGCCTTCATCATGGTGCAACAAACGGCACTGGACGTGCTCGTTGAATGACTTAATTTGCGATCTCAAATTCGTGTAACCCTTGAATGCAATTATTTTATACATTACTGTCAACAGGTGAACCGAATATGGCTTGTAGAAAGATTGTGTAAGAATTTATTATTATAGATATGTAAAGAATATGTCCTGGTATAATTATAATAAACAACACACACCCTAAAGATTTGAAAATTATATTGCAAAGGTTGGTAATATTAGGAATATTTTCACGCGTTCAGACGAAAGCTTCCGAAGAGAGCATGCCACGCACTCAGTTAAAATGGTGGAGAATTTGACCGACTCACGATAAATGTTTCATTGAAGTTGTCATTTTGTTAAATAGCTCCAGCATATGACATAACGAGCCGGGCGTCCAAAAACATAGGTAACATTCCGCGACTTGCATAAACCCCCGAACAATCAGAGGTTATCTTCTTCAAATCGGATTTATATCGGACTATGAACTGCAGCCAAAGGGGGCATCGACGAGTCTATTTGGTATTTGTTAGAAAGTTAAGTTTTTTTTCAGTTCAGTTTTTATAGGGAGGTTTGACAAATTGACAAACACCATCTTCTGCCTAGCCTCTATTTACAACTGTTAATTCAAGCGAGGTTTAAGGAAAATTGGGGCCCTTTCCATTTTCCGTTAATTCTCATAATATATAAATGTGTTTAATTTAACCCTTTACCTAACCTGAAAAGCAGACCACACTTGCAAAAATAATTCTTGAATAACTAATTGTTTTCATTTTTTGTCTCAAAAACATACGTTATGACCCCTCGTTGGAACGAGCTCGACGACCTCGTTCCAACGAGGGGTCATAACCTATGTTTTTGAGACAAAAAATGAAAAGAATAATGAAAATTAATTGGCGATTTTTGAGAATAGCGCTGGCCGGTTTACGTTAGGTAAAGGGTTAAACAATATTTATTCAGCAAGCCTAATATTATACATACTACAATGAAGTTCAGCACATTATGACAAATAATAAGGTATGTATTGTTATCAAGATAAATGAAGGAAACAACCAATATATAAAGGTGTTTGCCAACAGCTGCAAAGCAGCATATTTACTATTTGGTTTTGTTAATGAAAGCTAAATATAGAAATTTGTCCTATAAGGATTTTTGAGTACGGGCTAAAACACGAACATACATGTATGCCCTTTTTATGGAAGTTATTGACACCTTTTCCAATTCTTGGCACTGGAACCAGAGCAGTACCGGGATTGACAAATACATTTTCGGAGATATCGAGCTAAATTTTAGCACCTTCACGTACAATTTGTATATATATGTAACGATCCTGACTCCAGCCCGAGATCAAATATATTCTCCGATAGAGGTAGAATGGTGGGTGCCATCAGCTTTTCTCAGGTTATCCGGGTAATGGCCACACAGTATTTCCCTTATATATATGGAACTTTCAGGTAAGCACAATAACAAAACAGAGTGAAAGCAACTGTTTATTTATTAAATTAACCTTGATCACTATTCAGGACTTCCTTTGTATTTGTAGAACAATATATCTCATTTATATAAATTAAATACCCCGACTAGATTTTACCCCGGCTTCACCCTGAATCCATTCAATAACTGGACCCTTGGTCGAAAGTCACAATTGAGATTCGCACAAACATTCACTTATTTAAAGCAAAGAAAGGGGGTTATTTGGTGCCACGAAACATCACTTCCACACTTGTATCCTGGACTTCTTATTTACTTAGCTATAATAATATAACTTATCGAGAGAGAACGACGGTAACATTGGTCTGAGATTTGCAGCTCGGAGCTTATGTTTAACCGAAACGCGAAGCGTCGAGGTTGAACATGCGCTCCGAGCCGCAAACGTCAGACCTAGTACCGTGAGCTCATCACAATAACGTATATGTTCCAACAAGAGACTACCCATAGCCCAAAACCTACATCGTGAAACACGAGAGGCTTATTTACTAAGCTTGTGATCGTTAAAAGTTGCCTTGTTCAAGGCAACTTTTAACGATCACAGGTTTAGTAAATAAACCTACCGTGTACACCAAGACGGCACTGGATAAGTAATCAATAAACCAGATACACTCATTCCATTTCAGTTCAAATAGTAAATCAGTTTGTAATTTAAACAATCTTTCACCCGGAATCCCGTTTACTGCACGTGTGAAAAATCCAGAAAATATGAAGTGGCTTGCTAGTCACTCCGTTGATGAAGCAATTATGAAACGTGCGACGTCATTTCAAATATATCGCGCTGTGAGGTCTGACGGTAACATTTGCTACTGGGGCCGTGAACCTAAAAGAAATTACTCAGCTCTCGTCCAATTAGAGGGCGAGGATTTTACTCTTATTGGAACATTGAGCTTTGTGTGTGGTACGTCCATCTTAGCCAGCCAGATAAAAGATGAGATTATATCGACGATTCAAGTTTGATTGATGAGGGTTAAAATTATTTCCGCTAAGTCAGTCTGATTAAAGGTAAGATGGATATGTTTATTTTACTTTAATGGCAATTGTTCTCTTTAATTCGTAATAGATATTGTCTTGGAACGGGTCACGATCCACTAGATCTCTGAGTGATCTGTTTCTTTAAATTATCTATTTGTGTTATTGTGAGAGGGTTCATAACTATTTTTATCATATGACTCGTCCATTTTTCACTTTAAAACATTTGATATTTTGTTTTCATATTGATTAGTGATAAATAAAGTCTTCCGTCAATTTCATTGGTCAGTTTCAAAACTAGACAATTTGAACAAAATACAACTGGGCCACATTTTCGTAATTTGCATAATTAGAGTCGGGAGCTTTCATTGGTCAATTTCAAAGCTGGACAATTTGATTGACTAAACAATATACAAGTGGGTCATATTTGCATAATTTCAGTAGGGAGAATTTACGTTATCTGCCCTATTTAGGGTGGATTATTTTGTATTAATCTTTTACCTGCAAGAAAAACGCCATTCATTTTTTTATATTTTCACTTTTTGCTTCCAAAACATAGGTTATGACTCCTCATTGGAACGAGCTCGATGAGCTCGTTCCAATGAGGTGTCATAACCTATGTTTTGGAAGCTGGAAGCAAAAAATGAAAATTGTCAGTGATACGAGGATGTTTTTTCCAAGTGTCGTCTGCAACTCAAGTTAGGTGATGGGTTAAATGTCATATTAAGTGGCAAATTTGTACGTGTGTAAGTCATATGATAAGTAGAATATGAAATGAGTGTTTTTATCATATAATATTCATGAAACTATTCCGAATTTTCCGTTTGGGATCGCCAGAGGCTCGCCAAAACGGAAAATTCTTAGACTCGTTTTATAAATATTATATGAGAAAAACACTCATTCCATATCCTCAATATATGTGTATGTGTGATTATGGATTTGTTTTTTTTTTTTTCTTGTTTTTTTATTTTTATTTCGTTTTGGGAGGGAAAGCTCACATATACTTTGGTCCTCTCTGAGGAAGAGTTGGAGAGGGAGAAAAGAAGATACAAACTAAACATTTCATCCTGTGTCACTCGTGGTCTGTAAGAATGAATGATTACTGGATCTCCTAACAGTTATAATATTCACGATAGGTAATATTCCCGACGAACATTCTATAACAGGAAATGGTAATTATTGTTCATAACAATTGCCGTTTTCAGCGTACTGCATTAGAAAGATTGCTTTGAAAATGTATTTTCAGCAGAATACTCTCAGACAAACGTTTCCACCAAGACATGTGCACTGAGAACAAAAAACAACATATATAAAGCAAAACAACTGTCGGACAGATGGACGAATCGATCTTTTCGATAATGGTTTGATAACACGTTTTAAAATTACATTGCAAAAGTGTCCAAATACAAATAGTTTTTGTGCCAATCATTTCTTTTCGTGAAGGTTGTTTGACAATAACATGCACTGTTTGGTGTCAGCTTAAAAAGGAATGTTAAATAATTACAAAATGCGTTTTAAAAACAATTATCGATTTTGAAAGCAATAAAAAAATATTCTTCTCCAGTTCTCTGACTAGAAGTCCCGTCACTAACTATGCGCTTACCTAGGCTTAATTGTGCGTAGGAATTGCGCGCGATTGCCATATCGATTGGCATCCAGAGCACGGCAGGTTCTCCTGGTCACTCATACAAACACAGGCAATGTTTCTGCCAATGGACCTCCGGGTTACCCGGAGGTCCATTGGCTGAAACATTGCTCGTGCACAGACCATATGTACATAATTTGATAGCCTTACTATGGTCATAACGCGAAGATTAACGCGCAGATCGACGTGCTATTTGTGCGCATTTCATGACACGACTACTAGTTTTAACTGTATCTCTAGTCAAGAAAGCATATTCAAACGCTCTTACCTTTATAAAATACTTATAGAACAGTCTTTGAAGTATTTAAACAAAGCGATGCTTTTAAATGCGTTCCTTACGAATTTATTGGAATTGTGCTTCAGGAATCGCGAACTGGGAGGAAGTACATTTCTGCGGACGATTTCGAGGTCGAGGACGAATGATGGAAGAAAACGTAGACAATAACCCTTTAAAAATTGTTTGAAGGTATAATATTTAACTATTAATTTGCTTCCTGGTGTTGCGAGCCCGAAAATAAGCCACATGATTTATTGAGTTTTATACGTTATAATGGTAGCGAATGTGAGGGACCATACTGTGATGTTTCATTATTACAGATACAATATTTGAACCATATTGCAGAACATGGTTCAGCAAAATGATTGAAATATCGTATTTGTAATAATTTACAATTCTATATGGATTCTTCGGGAAACTTGTTTGAAAAATTAAAAAAAAAAATTTACTCTAGTTTTAGAACATTTATATGCATCGTACTAAAACAGTTTAATGATGTCAGTTTTGAATACTGTTCAGGAAGTCAGATAGATGATATATTATGCACTGAACTATGTTAAAGCACATACGTATCTATTTTGTTTTGAATTTCCCTGTTGTACTGAAATTGATGGTCAAAAACGTTAACAGAACAGGACATTGTCGAAACAAATGTCGAAAGTAACTGCCTCGCCTACTCCTATTGCCACCCGTTATATTATTATAGTGCTATGCTTGTTAATTGTGGGCTGTAGGGTTGTCATCAGAAGGAAGGGAGTAACTCCTGTCTGAAAGGACGTCATATATCCGGTATCCAGTTGGATTTTCAACTTTTTATCAACTTGTTATTCAAGTTGATGAGTGCCATAAGTTACCTTGATTCCAAGTTTATGCCGTGAAATTTCGATTTGATGTTTTTCGACCTCGATCTGCGTTAACGAAATTGCGTTGAGTATTTTTCGACAATTTTGAAAAAAAATGTTGGAAGTAATGCCATGAACTATTCCTTTTGCTGCGTGTGATATTATTACATATGTTGGGAGAAGGGCTGTCACCAGAAGTGAAGGGTAACTCCTGTCGAAAATGGCGTTATATCTGCGGTATTTGACTCAAATTTTCAAACTTTTTTCAACGTGTTATTTGGGACGGCTAGTGATATAAGTTACCTTGATTTCAGCTTCATGCAGTGAAATTTAAATTTTAAATTTTAAATTTGACAATTTCCGACCTCGATCGCAATTGACGTCATAGCGTTAAGTTTTTTTCCGACAATGTGGCAAAAATTCGGAAATACCCCCCTCAATCCCTCAACCATTCCTTTTACTGCGTGTGATATTATCGTTCTGGTATGTTATTTAATTTGGGTGTAGGGCGTCACCAAGTGGAAGGGGCAAGGTGAAAAGTTGAAATGACGGAAAAATGTTGGAAATGAGGTAAATCGAAAAATCCAAAAAAGATATATATTTTATTTTTTGAGCTCTGCAGCACATTAAAATTGTATTTTTTGTGATGGTGGTGTGAAAAGGGTGACCAGAGAAATCGGCCATCACGGTTGACAATTTCCCAGGTCGGTACCACATTTTTAGATATGGCTTTTGTCAGAGAAGAGATTGACAAAAAAATGAAATAAGGCTTAATACAGGCCTCGGCTACTAAAAAACAGAACAGCATGTTAATTTGGGTATTCTGTTGGATAAAGTTGGAATATCAAATATAAGTCTTACGATCTGGAGAGTTTATGAATGTGGGGAAATGGGCCAAATTTCATGAGTGCAGCTGTATGTATGGCGACGAAAATCCATTAGTTTAATGCAGCAAAATGCAGCGAAATTTCAATTTGACGTTTTCCGACCTCGATCGGCATTAACGTAAAAGCGTTAAGTATTTGCCGACAGCGTTAAATAAGTGTCGGAAGTAACGCCCTCAACTCTTCCTTTTGCCGCCTGTGCTATTACTTTTGTGCTACGTTATTTAGTTTTGGGGTAGGGCTATCACTAGAAGAGAGGGGGTAATTCTTGTTGGACCATTGAAGTGAGATTTTCAAAATGTTCTGAACTTGTTATTCGCACGACGAGTACTATAAGGCCAAACAAAATTAACTAATTGATTCTCATGCAATTTAAAACGAATGAGGGAGGGCGGTTTTTATTTTTATTTTTTATTCCTGTCGGAATGGTCGCCGAAGCCTAAAATGCAATTGTGAGAGCCTAAAATTAAATACTAGAGCTTGCATGTTGATTTCACTGATAGTTTATTTTTGTAACAGTCATCATACAACACAAAATCAATATAGAACAACTAAATGGAGATAAAAAATAATAAGGAGTTCTTTAACTGCCAGCTTCAGATCTTTAAAAAAGATTTGGGTACTAGAGCAAAAGCCAATGTTCTCCTTACCTATGTTTCGTATTCAGCCAAAATTAATTAATATTTTGTTTATACAAATGTGTTCTATTACAAATTATTGGAGTGTGCCTGTTGGCACTCTCCAATAATTTGTAATAAAACAATTGTTGATGAACCAATGTACACCACTAAAACTAATCTAGCTCTCAACCAGTTAAATAAATATTTATTTTGTACATACATATGAGAATCGTGTCGCATTTCGCGAAGATAATAACTACACTGTGTCAATGTATACGACATATTGCATCGCAAATCGCGATGTGATACCTCTAAAATCAAACCCTATGATAGTTTTATAGATTTTGAATTTTGCCTCCAAAATAAATATGACGAGCGCGGGCCGAAAAAACGAATGTGTGTCGGTGCCTGAGAATCAAAAGATTAATTTCCTTTAGCCGAAGTGACCTTGATTATAACTTCCTACAGTGAAATTTAAACTTGACGTGTACCGGAATTGACGTAATACCGTCAAGTATTTTCCGAATAAGTTGACAAAATTTCGGAAGTAACGCCCTCAACTATTCATTTTGCCGCTTCTGATATTATCATACTGCTATATTATTTAGTTTGGGGGTGGGGCTGTCACCATATGGTAAGTTATGGTGAAACTTGAAATGACGTAAAACCGTTGGAAATGGAAATGGAAAAATCCCAAAACATATATATTTTTTGAGCTCTACAACATCCTAATATTTCATGAAAATAGGACGAAATCCACTTTTTTCTAACGTTGTGTGAAAAGTGTGACCTGAAAAGAGGTCATAGTCGGTAACTCATTTTTAGATATGATTTATGTCAGAAATGAGATTGAGAAAAGTTGAAATGGGAAGGCCAGATACAGGACTTGATATTAAAAGATCAAGAAAAACGCGTTAGTCGGGTATTTTTTTTGGAAAAAGTTTGAATATCAAAATAGTAAGGGTCACGATCTCGAAAGTTTTCAACCGCGGAGAAGTGTGCCAAATTTCATGAGTGTAGCTCCATGTACAGTAGAGAAGAAATTCCACGTCGGACGAAAAAAGAAAAAGTAAGTTTTAACTTGATTTTCAGAGGCTCCAAGTTGATAATGTAATGCAATGCCATGCTTGAGATAACAGAAAGGCCACCTTTCAAAATTTATGGCACTGTCCAAATTTTAGCCTTAGGTTATACTCTTTGCTCTAGATAGTGGTGTTACCCACTTTCGAACGTTTTAGTTCCGTCCAATTTTTTAGCGTTGACATTGAATATGAACATCAGAAATGCACTAAGGTAACCTCTGTAGCCTTGACACATATCGTCTTGTGAGAACCATAAGGCTCTATCTTCCGCTGGAAGATAGAACCTTATGGTTCTCACACGACGATATTTTGAACCTCCAATAAATTTCGACTCATTTGATGTTGGTTTCAGGTCATTAGATCATAGCACGTTTGAGACCATATTTGATTTAAAACATATTTTGGAAGATATTTTATCAATAAAAATCAATCTTTGTGTTTATATTCCAGTAAAAGAACAACTGTTTAACCCTTTACTCAACGAATACAACGAATAAATATTTATTGATCACTGACATTAAACAAACATCAGAAATGCACTAATATTTTTCCAAATTTTTCAAATAATTACAATAAAACCATATCATGTGATCTCTCTGATCGACGACCCACAGGTCATGCCATGCTTGAGATATGAGCGTGACCAACTTTAAAATGTTAAGCTCTTCCCACTTGTTTTAGTGTATAAACACTCGTATGATCTTTGTAAATGCATGGCAGGTCATAAAATGCGATTTCCAGTTATTCGGAAAAGTGAACCCAGTGATCCCTGACCTCAGTTCCCTTGATCCATATTTTGAACCTCCGTCGAGTTTCGACTGATCTGGTGTTGGTCATAGGTCCACATGTCATACCATGTTTGATATATAAGTGTGCCTCACATTCAAACTCATTGACTCCACCCACGTTTTTGAGTGTAACAATACGTGTATTAACTTCAGGAATGCATTAGGGTGTCATAAAATCTGATTTTAAGCAATTCTTAAAAATGCACTCAATGATCACTGGGTGACCTCCTGACATTAACCCATATTCTTGAACATCCATCCAGTATCGACTCATTTAGTGTGGGTCTCAGGTTCATAGATCATACCATGCTGGTGATATGAGCGTGATCCTCTTTCAAAATCTTTGGTTCCACCCACACGTTTGAGTGTAAAAATACGTGTATGTATCAACAACGGGAATGCATTGGGGGGAGGGGGGGGGGTCACAAAATGTGATTTCCAGTGTACAGGTGCACAAATGCATGTATGAACTTCGGCAGTGCATTAGGAGGTCATAAAATACGAGTTCGAACAATTTTAAAAAATGCACTCAATTACCCCTGAATGAGCATGACCCACATTGTGAACCCTTATTGAGTTTCGAATCATTTGGTGTTGGTCCCTGGTCCATAGGTCACCCCATGCTTGAGATATGCACGGGACCTCTTTCAAAAGTTTTGGCTCCGCCCACTTTTTTAGTGTAAAAATACATCAATTTCAGGAATGCAATGAGGGTCATAAAATGTGATTCCCAGAAATTCTGAAAAATGCAGTCAATGACTACTGAGTCAACTCAGTGACTTTGGCCCATATTTTGTACCTCTATCAAGTTTCGACTAATTTGTTGTTGGTCCCAGCTTCATAGGCCATATCATGATTGAAATATGAACGTGACTCACATTCAAAATTCTTTGGCCCCCACCCAATTTTTTAGTCTAAAATACATATGTGAACTTCGGGAATGAATTAGAGGTCATAAAATGCAATTTTCAGCAATTCTGAAAAAAATGCACTCAATGACTCATGGGTGACGTCAATGACTTTGACCCGTGGTTTGAACCACCATCGTGTTTCAACTTATTCGATGTTGGTCTCAGGCCTTTAGGTTATACCATGTTTAAGGTATGATCATGACCCATTTTCAAATTACTTAGCTCAGCGTACCTTTTTGAGTGTAGAAATACATCTGTGAACTTCGGGAATGCATTCGGAGGTCATAAAATGCAATCTCCAACAATTCTTCAAAATGCACCCAGTGACATTTGTGTGATCTCATTGACATTGACCCATATTTTGAATCTCCATCGAGTTTTGATTCATTTGATGTTGGTCGCAGGTTCGTAGGTCACACTATGCTTGAGACATGGGCATAACCATCCTTCAAAATGTTTGATTGTAGAACACATATGAACTTCGAGAATGTTTTAGGTGATCATAAAATGTGATTTTCAGCATTTCTGAAAAATGCACTCAGTGACCCATGATGGTCTCTGTGACCTTGACCCACGTACTGAACCGCCAGTGAGATTCTACTCAGTTGGTGTTGGTCCCATAGGTCATGCAATATGAGTGTCATATAATACACCTTTTTATCGCTACAGTGAAGTGATCTGGGTCGTCGCATCACGTCTCGTTGAGGAGGTCAGTTCGCCGTAGAACGTTCCCGCGTTATGGGATAATGTGATAGAGAACGAAATCAATTAGTAAGCAAAGTGTTAATGGATGAATGAACAAATGAACAAATGGAGACGTTTCAGACGTTAACGGCACATGTCGACGTCATCCAAACTCAATATCCAGTGTGACCGCCATATGAGTCCAACACCGCTTGGCACATTCTGTTCACTGAAGCAATCAGATTTCTGATGGGAGCTTGGGGTACGGTGGCCCACTCTTCCTGCAACGCTTGTGCCAAGTGCGGCAACATCTGAGGTTGTGGTTAATATTGTCGCGCACGTTGATCCAGTTAATCCCATAGATGTTCGACCTGGTTCAAATCTGGCGATCTCGAGGGCCAGAGCAGAACTTTGATGTTGTTATTCTGTAGATAAGCTGTCGTGAGCCTTGCTGTGTGCAGTCGGGCGTTGCCATGCTAGAAGATGGCGTTGGAATTCCGCATAATGGGGAGCACGTGTGGCTGCAAAAATTCATCTCTTTACCTCTGCGCCGTCAAGTTACCCTCAACATGGACTAGGTCCATTCTACCAGTGTGTGAGATGGCTGCCCACATCATAACGCTACCACCACCAAATCTGTCACCCCCGAACATCTACGCACAAAACGTTCTATACGACGTATGTACACACGGCACTGTCCATCAACTCGGCGAAGAAGGAAACGTGACTCATCACTGAACCATACCGTTCTGCATCTGTGGTGAGGCCCTGCCCTGTGCATCTGACACCACTGAAGTCGCTGTCGTCGATGCTGCGCCGTCAAAAATGATGGTACGAACTGGCCGTCTAAAAGTCCTCCACCGACCTGGCAGCGTGGACGCTGTAGAGGTCGCTGTGGTTGTTCTCTCCCGCAAATGAAGTAGACGGATGTATCGTTCCTGAGCTGGGGTGGTCACACGGGGTCTCCCGAATCTTGCGTTGTCCTCTGGATTTGGTAGCGGTTCCACAGGCATGTGATGGTGCTCGGTGAGACATTGAACACTTTCGCAGCACTAGAAGCTCCTCCGCCTGTTTCCAATGACATTATTTCTCTGAGCTTCTGTCAAACGCGACATTCTGCAATAGCAAAATCCCTTTGACGCTCGGCGAATTCTGACCGATTTCCATGTCCATTTATACTCCCACGCGCACAGCTCGCATGCTCGGAACGTGCAACTTCATGACCAGATATTTACTAAGTGGAAACTTTGCTTTGTTAATGACCAATATATTTTGGGTTACGGTGGCCGAAATTATGCCCCATTGTCCAAAATGTTACAGAATGTTCAGACCACCACATTATGTAGTTAATCATATATACAGCCACACTTCATCACTATATTCTCCAAAATTTGTCATGTTATCGTGACTATACCCGTTTCACGTTTCTATTTTTTTAACAGTATATATTGGATATATTCGCTGTGTATGTGTAGTGACTTCTGGTCCGTAAGTATCTTGGGATATCGTTTTATACAGCCCTTGTTTCCTAAGGTCCCATAAAACGATTAGTGTCGGGCAGGAAAATTGGGATCTGTCGAGAAACTGGAACCATTTCGTTTTTCCCCTCTGCCTTACAAATGAAAGTATTCAATTTCAACCCATCCGTATCATGTTACCCCTCAATGATTGGTCACATAACACATCCATATCATGTTACCCCCAATGATTTGTCACATAACAAATCCATATCATGTTACCCCTTAATGATTGGCGCGTAAGTATCTTGAGATATCGTTTTATGGAGACCTTCTTTTCTAAGAGCCCAAAAAATGATTAGTGCCGGGCACGAAAATTGGGATCAGTCGAGAAACTGGAACCATTTCTTTTTTCCCCTCTGCCTTACAAATGAAAGTACTCAATTTCAGCCCATCCATATCATGTTACCCCTCAATGATTGGCGACATAACACATACATATCATGTTTCCCCTCTTTGATTGGTCCCAAAACACATCCATATCATGTTACCCCATAATGATTGGTCCCAAAACACATCCATATCATGTTACCCCTCAATGATTGGTCCCACAACACATTCATATCATGTTACCCCTCAATGATTGGTCACGTAACTCATCCATATCATGTTACCCCATAATGATTGGTCACATGACACATCCACATCATGTTACCCCGCAATGATTGGTCCCATAACACATTCATATCATGTTACCCCTCAATGATTGGTCACATAACACATCCATATCATGTTACCCCTGAATGATTGGTCACATAACAAATCCATATCATGTTACCCCTCAAAGGTTGGTCCCATAACACATTCATATTATGTTACCCCGCAATGATTGGTCACATAACACATCCATATCATGTTACCCCTCAATGAATGGTCACATAACAAATCCATATCATGTTACCCCTCAATGATTGGTCACATAACAAATCCATATCATGTTACCTCTCAATGGTTGGTCACCATAACACATTCATATCATGTCACCCCTCAATGATTGGTCACAAAACACATTCATATCATGTTACCCCTCAATGATTGGGCACATAACACATCCATATCATGTTACCCCCTCAATGGTTGGTCCCATAACACATTCATATCATGTTATCCCTCTATATTGGTCACAAAACACATCCATATCATGTTACCCTTCAATGATTAGTCACATAACACATCCATATCATGTTACCCCTCAATGATTGGTCACATAACAAATCCATATCATGTTACCCCTCAATGATTGGTCACAAAACACATCCATATCATGTCACCCCTCAATGATTGGTCACAAAACACATTCATATCACGTTACCCCTCAATGATTGGCCACATAACACATCCATATCATGTTACCCCTCAATGGTTGGTCCCATAACACGTTCATATCATGTTACCCCTCAATATTGGTCACAAAACACATCCATATCATGTTACTCCTCAATCATCAGTCACATAACACATCCATATTTTGTAAACCGTCAATGATTGGTCACATAACACATCCATATCATGTTATCCCTCAATGATTGGTCGCATGACACATCCATATCATGTTACCCCTCAATGATTGGTCACTTAACACATCCATATCATGTTAACCCTCAATGATTGATCACATGACACATCCATATCTTGTTACCCCTCAATGATTGGTCACATAGCACATCCATATCGTGTTACCCCTCAATGATTGGTCACATAACACATCCATATCATGTTATCCCTCAATGATTGGTCACATGGCACATCCATATCATGTTACCCCTCAATGATTGGTCGCATAACACATCCATATCATATTACTCCTCAATGATTGGTCACAAAACACATCCATATCATGTTACCCCTCGATGACTGGTCACACGACACATCCATATCATGTTACCCCTCAATGATAGGTCACATAACACATTTATATCATGTTACCCCTCACTGATTGGTCACATAACACATCCATATTAAGTTACCTCTCAATGATTGGTCACAAAACACATCCATATCATGTTACCCTTCAATGATTTATCACATAACACATCCATATCATGTTACCCCTCAATGATTGGTCACAAGACACATCCATATCATGTTACCCCTCAAGGACTGGTCACATGACACATCCATATCATGTTACCCCTCAACGATTGGTCACATAACACATTCATGCCATGTTACCCCTCAATGATTTGTCACAAAACACATCCATATCATGTTACCCCTCAATGACTGGTCACATGACACATCCATATCATGTTACCCATCAGTGATTGGTCACATAACAAATCCATATCACGTTTCCCCTCTATGGTTGTTCCCAAAACACATTCATATCATGTTACCCCTCAATGATTGGTCACATAATGCATCCATATCATGTTATTCCTTAATGATCGGTCACATAATACATGCATGTCATGTTCCCCCTCAATGGTTGGTCCCATAAAACATCCATATCATGTTATCCCTCAACGATTGGTCAGATGACATATCCTTATCATGTTACCACTCAAAGACCGGTCACATAACACATCCATATCATGTTACACACAATGATTGGTCACATATCACATCCACGTCATGTTACCCCTCAATGATTGGTCATATCATGTTACCCATCAATGGTTGGTCCCATAACGCATCCATATCATGTTACCCCTCAATGATTGGTACCATAACACATCCATATCATGTTACCCTCAATGATTGGTCACATACCACATCCATATCATGTTACCCCTCAATGATTGGTCGCATATCACATCCACATCATGTTACCCCTCAATGATTGGTCATATCATGTTACCTCTCAATGGTTGGTCCCATAACACATCCATATCATGTTACCCCTCAATGATTGGTCACATAACGCATCCGTATCATGATATCCCTCAATGATTGGTCACATGACACATCCATATCATGTTACCCCTCAATGATTGGTCTCATAACAGATCCATATCATGTTATCCCTCAATGATTGGTCACATGACACATCCACATCATGTTACCCCTCATTGGTTGGTAACATGACACATCCATATCATGTTACCCCTCAATGATTGGCCACATGACACATCCATATCATGTTACCCCTCAATGATTGGTCTCATAACACATCCATATCATGTTATCCCTCAATGATTGGTCACATGACACATCCATATCATGTTACCCCTCAATGAGTAGTCTCATAACACATCCATATCATGTAATCCCTCAATGATTGTTCACATGACACATCCACATCATGTTACCCCTCAATGGGAGGTCCCATAACACATCCATATCATGTTACCCCTCAATGATTGGTCACATAACACATACATATCATGTTACCCCTCAATGATTGGTCACATAACGCATCCATATCATGTCACCCCTCAATGATTGGTCACAAAACACATTCATATCATGTTATCCGTCAATGATTGGTCACAAAACACATCCATGTCATGTTATCCCTCAATGATTGGTCCCATAATACATTCATATCATGTTACCCCTCAACGATTGGTCACAAAACACATCCATATCATGTTACCCCTCAATGATTGGTCACAAACACATCCATATCATGTTATCCCTCAATGATTGGTCACAAAACACATCCATATCATGTTACCCCTCAATGATTGTTCCCAAAACAAATTCATATTATGTTACCCCTCAATGATTGGTCACAAAACACATCCATATCATGTTACCCCTCAATGATTGGTCACATAACACATCGATAACATGTTACCCCTCAATGATTGGTCACATAACACATCCATATCATGCTTCTCCTCAATGATTTGTCATATAACACATCGATATCATGTTACCCCATAATGATTGGTCACATGACGCATCCGTATCATGTTATCCCTCAATGAGTGGTCACAAAACACATCCATATCATGTTACCCCTCAATGATTGGTCACATAACACATCGATAACATGTTACCCCTCAATGATTGGTCACATAACACATCCATATCATGCTTCTCCTCAATGATTTGTCATATAACACATCCATATCATGTTACCCCATAATGATTGGTCACATGACACATCCATATCATGTTACCCCTCAATGAGTGGTCTCATAACACATCCATATCATGTAATCCCTCAATGATTGTTCACATGACACATCCACATCATGTTATCCCTCAATGATTGGTCACAAAACACATCCATATCATGTTATCCCTCAATGAGTGGTCACATAACACATCCATATCATGTTATCCCTCAATGAATGGTCACAAAACACATCCATATCATGTTACCCCTCAATGATTGTTCCCAAAACAAATTCATATTATGTTACCCCTCAATGATTGGTCACAAAACACATCCATATCATGTTACCCCTCAATGATTGGTCACATAACACATCGATAACATGTTACCCCTCAATGATTGGTCACATAACACATCCATATCATGCTTCTCCTCAATGATTTGTCATATAACACATCCATATCATGTTACCCCATAATGATTGGTCACATGACACATCCGTATCATGTTATCCCTCAATGAGTGGTCACAAAACACATCCATATCATGTTACCCCTCAATGATTGGTCACATAACACATCGATAACATGTTACCCCTCAATGATTGGTCACATAACACATCCATATCATGCTTCTCCTCAATGATTTGTCATATAACACATCCATATCATGTTACCCCATAATGATTGGTCACATGACACATCCATATCATGTTACCCCTCAATGAGTGGTCTCATAACACATCCATATCATGTAATCCCTCAATGATTGTTCACATGACACATCCACATCATGTTATCCCTCAATGATTGGTCACAAAACACATCCATATCATGTTATCCCTCAATGATTGGTCACATAACACATCCATATCATGTTATCCCTCAATGAGTGGTCACAAAACACATCCATATCATGTTACCCCTCAATGAGTGGTCACAAAACACATCCATATCATGTTACCCCTCAATGAGTGGTCACATAACACATCCATACCATGTTATCCCTTAATGAGTGGTCACAAGACACATCCATATCATGTTACCCCTCAATGAGTGGTCACATAACACATCCATATCATGTTATCCCTCAATGAGTGGTCACAAAACACATCCGTACCATGTTATCCCACAAGGAGTGGTCACATAACACATCCATATCATGTTACCCCCAATGATTTGTCACATAACAAATCCATATCATATTACCCCTTAATGATTGGCGCGTAAGTATCTTGAGATATCGTTTTATGGAGACCTTCTTTTCTAAGAGCCCAAAAAATGATTAGTGCCGGGCACGAAAATTGGGATCAGTCGAGAAACTGGAACCATTTCTTTTTTCCCCTCTGCCTTACAAATGAAAGTACTCAATTTCAGCCCATCCATATCATGTTACCCCTCAATGATTGGCGACATAACACATACATATCATGTTTCCCCTCTTTGATTGGTCCCAAAACACATCCATATCATGTTACCCCATAATGATTGGTCCCAAAACACATCCATATCATGTTACCCCTCAATGATTGGTCCCACAACACATTCATATCATGTTACCCCTCAATGATTGGTCACGTAACTCATCCATATCATGTTACCCCATAATGATTGGTCACATGACACATCCACATCATGTTACCCCGCAATGATTGGTCCCATAACACATTCATATCATGTTACCCCTCAATGATTGGTCACATAACACATCCATATCATGTTACCCCTGAATGATTGGTCACATAACAAATCCATATCATGTTACCCCTCAAAGGTTGGTCCCATAACACATTCATATTATGTTACCCCGCAATGATTGGTCACATAACACATCCATATCATGTTACCCCTCAATGAATGGTCACATAACAAATCCATATCATGTTACCCCTCAATGATTGGTCACATAACAAATCCATATCATGTTACCTCTCAATGGTTGGTCACCATAACACATTCATATCATGTCACCCCTCAATGATTGGTCACAAAACACATTCATATCATGTTACCCCTCAATGATTGGGCACATAACACATCCATATCATGTTACCCCCTCAATGGTTGGTCCCATAACACATTCATATCATGTTATCCCTCTATATTGGTCACAAAACACATCCATATCATGTTACCCTTCAATGATTAGTCACATAACACATCCATATCATGTTACCCCTCAATGATTGGTCACATAACAAATCCATATCATGTTACCCCTCAATGATTGGTCACAAAACACATCCATATCATGTCACCCCTCAATGATTGGTCACAAAACACATTCATATCACGTTACCCCTCAATGATTGGCCACATAACACATCCATATCATGTTACCCCTCAATGGTTGGTCCCATAACACGTTCATATCATGTTACCCCTCAATATTGGTCACAAAACACATCCATATCATGTTACTCCTCAATCATCAGTCACATAACACATCCATATTTTGTAAACCGTCAATGATTGGTCACATAACACATCCATATCATGTTATCCCTCAATGATTGGTCACATGACACATCCATATCATGTTACCCCTCAATGATTGGTCACTTAACACATCCATATCATGTTAACCCTCAATGATTGATCACATGACACATCCATATCTTGTTACCCCTCAATGATTGGTCACATAGCACATCCATATCGTGTTACCCCTCAATGATTGGTCACATAACACATCCATATCATGTTATCCCTCAATGATTGGTCACATGGCACATCCATATCATGTTACCCCTCAATGATTGGTCGCATAACACATCCATATCATATTACTCCTCAATGATTGGTCACAAAACACATCCATATCATGTTACCCCTCGATGACTGGTCACACGACACATCCATATCATGTTACCCCTCAATGATAGGTCACATAACACATTTATATCATGTTACCCCTCACTGATTGGTCACATAACACATCCATATTAAGTTACCTCTCAATGATTGGTCACAAAACACATCCATATCATGTTACCCTTCAATGATTTATCACATAACACATCCATATCATGTTACCCCTCAATGATTGGTCACAAGACACATCCATATCATGTTACCCCTCAAGGACTGGTCACATGACACATCCATATCATGTTACCCCTCAACGATTGGTCACATAACACATTCATGCCATGTTACCCCTCAATGATTTGTCACAAAACACATCCATATCATGTTACCCCTCAATGACTGGTCACATGACACATCCATATCATGTTACCCATCAGTGATTGGTCACATAACAAATCCATATCACGTTTCCCCTCTATGGTTGTTCCCAAAACACATTCATATCATGTTACCCCTCAATGATTGGTCACATAATGCATCCATATCATGTTATTCCTTAATGATCGGTCACATAATACATGCATATCATGTTCCCCCTCAATGGTTGGTCCCATAAAACATCCATATCATGTTATCCCTCAACGATTGGTCAGATGACATATCCTTATCATGTTACCACTCAAAGACCGGTCACATAACACATCCATATCATGTTACACACAATGATTGGTCACATATCACATCCACATCATGTTACCCCTCAATGATTGGTCATATCATGTTACCCATCAATGGTTGGTCCCATAACGCATCCATATCATGTTACCCCTCAATGATTGGTACCATAACACATCCATATCATGATACCCTCAATGATTGGTCACATACCACATCCATATCATGTTACCCCTCAATGATTGGTCGCATATCACATCCACATCATGTTACCCCTCAATGATTGGTCATATCATGTTACCTCTCAATGGTTGGTCCCATAACACATCCATATCATGTTACCCCTCAATGATTGGTCACATAACGCATCCGTATCATGTTATCCCTCAATGATTGGTCACATGACACATCCATATCATGTTACCCCTCAATGATTGGTCTCATAACAGATCCATATCATGTTATCCCTCAATGATTGGTCACATGACACATCCACATCATGTTACCCCTCATTGGTTGGTAACATGACACATCCATATCATGTTACCCCTCAATGATTGGCCACATGACACATCCATATCATGTTACCCCTCAATGATTGGTCTCATAACACATCCATATCATGTTATCCCTCAATGATTGGTCACATGACACATCCATATCATGTTACCCCTCAATGAGTAGTCTCATAACACATCCATATCATGTAATCCCTCAATGATTGTTCACATGACACATCCACATCATGTTACCCCTCAATGGGAGGTCCCATAACACATCCATATCATGTTACCCCTCAATGATTGGTCACATAACACATACATATCATGTTACCCCTCAATGATTGGTCACATAACGCATCCATATCATGTCACCCCTCAATGATTGGTCACAAAACACATTCATATCATGTTATCCGTCAATGATTGGTCACAAAACACATCCATGTCATGTTATCCCTCAATGATTGGTCCCATAATACATTCATATCATGTTACCCCTCAACGATTGGTCACAAAACACATCCATATCATGTTACCCCTCAATGATTGGTCACAAACACATCCATATCATGTTATCCCTCAATGATTGGTCACAAAACACATCCATATCATGTTACCCCTCAATGATTGTTCCCAAAACAAATTCATATTATGTTACCCCTCAATGATTGGTCACAAAACACATCCATATCATGTTACCCCTCAATGATTGGTCACATAACACATCGATAACATGTTACCCCTCAATGATTGGTCACATAACACATCCATATCATGCTTCTCCTCAATGATTTGTCATATAACACATCGATATCATGTTACCCCATAATGATTGGTCACATGACGCATCCGTATCATGTTATCCCTCAATGAGTGGTCACAAAACACATCCATATCATGTTACCCCTCAATGATTGGTCACATAACACATCGATAACATGTTACCCCTCAATGATTGGTCACATAACACATCCATATCATGCTTCTCCTCAATGATTTGTCATATAACACATCCATATCATGTTACCCCATAATGATTGGTCACATGACACATCCATATCATGTTACCCCTCAATGAGTGGTCTCATAACACATCCATATCATGTAATCCCTCAATGATTGTTCACATGACACATCCACATCATGTTATCCCTCAATGATTGGTCACAAAACACATCCATATCATGTTATCCCTCAATGAGTGGTCACATAACACATCCATATCATGTTATCCCTCAATGAATGGTCACAAAACACATCCATATCATGTTACCCCTCAATGATTGTTCCCAAAACAAATTCATATTATGTTACCCCTCAATGATTGGTCACAAAACACATCCATATCATGTTACCCCTCAATGATTGGTCACATAACACATCGATAACATGTTACCCCTCAATGATTGGTCACATAACACATCCATATCATGCTTCTCCTCAATGATTTGTCATATAACACATCCATATCATGTTACCCCATAATGATTGGTCACATGACACATCCGTATCATATTATCCCTCAATGAGTGGTCACAAAACACATCCATATCATGTTACCCCTCAATGATTGGTCACATAACACATCGATAACATGTTACCCCTCAATGATTGGTCACATAACACATCCATATCATGCTTCTCCTCAATGATTTGTCATATAACACATCCATATCATGTTACCCCATAATGATTGGTCACATGACACATCCATATCATGTTACCCCTCAATGAGTGGTCTCATAACACATCCATATCATGTAATCCCTCAATGATTGTTCACATGACACATCCACATCATGTTATCCCTCAATGATTGGTCACAAAACACATCCATATCATGTTATCCCTCAATGATTGGTCACATAACACATCCATATCATGTTATCCCTCAATGAGTGGTCACAAAACACATCCATATCATGTTACCCCTCAATGAGTGGTCACAAAACACATCCATATCATGTTACCCCTCAATGAGTGGTCACATAACACATCCATACCATGTTATCCCTTAATGAGTGGTCACAAAACACATCCATATCATGTTACCCCTCAATGAGTGGTCACATAACACATCCATATCATGTTATCCCTCAATGAGTGGTCACAAAACACATCCGTACCATGTTATCCCTCAAGGAGTGGTCACAAAACACATCCATATCATGTTATCCCTCAATGAGTGGTCACAAAACACATCCATATCATGTTATCCCTCAATGAGTGGTCACATAGCGGTTGCGGTGGATTTGTTGTGTAAAAGGTTAACCATGTTGTGAGTAGAAATGAAAGATTTAAATCAATGTTTCGTGTTTGATGACACTTTTGGACTCATCTCAAACACGATACACTTAATTTATAATTTGGGTCTTCAAGATTAATACAAAGATAAATAGAAAACATTGTGGTCAAGAATTTATCATGCATGTAAAGTAGATCTAGTTCAAATTCCACCGTCTTCCACATTCTCGGATAACTGTTCAGTCAAAGTTGTAGTAGATTGTGATTCCATTCTGAATAGAAGACATTTGCTGTCAGATAGATTTTGCAAAACGGAGTCTGGATAAAAAAAATCTTACAAGAACGAATTTCCCCCAAAACATGTGAAAACGTCTAGATAAAATGCAAATCTGTATTTAGGGTAGCAACCGCACATGCAATCATTCAATTCGGAATGAGAACTTTTTTCTACCTCGATTTCCGCACTCATCCAAGATTGATTACAAATGTCGAGGTCATTGTTTTTGTGTTTTTCTGAAACAGTAATAAATTAATCATTTGCCCCGCCTCTGCGTTTCATTGGTTGAAAGCATACAGCGTGAAAGTCGTCAAAATCGTATAAACCAAATCACGTAATGATTTGGAATGTCTACAGTCTGGAAGCCCCGCCCACTCAATCCAGTTGTCACCGTGAGGGCGTGACGGCAGACTGATAGATGGATAACAAGCTTGGAAACAAAGATCAATGATCGATTTTTCGTCACCTTCAGTCAGCGAGAATATAATGATATTTTCTCGGGAACAATTGAATTTAATAAAATATACCGAAGTGGGGGACGAATAAAAGATCATACATCCAAACAAGATTTTGGGAGAACTTAAAAAAAAATGTTTGTAATGATATTGTTACGTGACTTGCTAAATATCTGTCGTCTACGATCGAAAATCAAAACAACAAACAATTTGACAATGATTGACGTGACCTGTTTGTGGCACACTTTCATGACTTTGACTGTTGTCTTTTGCGAAAATTAAAAGTTTTTCATTGACGTACACATACTTTTTAAATTTTAATATTACAGTCGGATTAAATTATAAGAAATAACTGTTGTTTTCCTTCGGTTTATGCGATATAAACCGAAAATGTTCAGCACAAGCTTAATCATAACTCGCTACGCTAAGCGTGTGCTGAAAATTTTCGGTTTATATCGCATAAATCGAAGGAAAACGACAGTTATTTCTTACATAAAATGATAAATAAATCACAAACTCAACGAAATAAATACGACTAGATAATTTATTGTCATGATGATTTTTTATAAATAGCTTTAAACCCGAAAAGAAACCAATGACACACACAGGTGAATTACTACCATAAACTTCAGCGGTTATAGTACAAGTAGCACAATGAATTGGGATTGCGTCATGCACAGGGTAAGAAAACAATACCATGACATCATGATCTTCATTCATAAAAAATACAATTCATAGACGCCCAATGATTGTCGAAATATATTGGAACAAGTCAAGAAAAGGAGGAATATTGGAAAAGAGATTGGTTAATTATTTATTTATTTATTGGGGTTTAATGACACTTTCGACAGTCAGTGCCACCTTGTTTCGAACAGTTTTACGGGTGGAGGAAGCCGGAATACACGAGAGAACCACCGAGCAATTGCGAGCAACTCCCAGCCTCCCCAATGTACTAACTCCACACAAGCATGGTTAGGATTAGTTGAAGACAAGTGTACCATCGACGCGCAGTGCGCCTTAGTACTCAAGGCCACCGTGTCCCCACTAGTGTCTTGCATAAGGACACAAAGGGGTTTCGAACCGAGTACCTCACAGCTTGCAGCCCGCACCTCTTTCTACAGAGCCGCCGCGCTCCCAGATTGGTTACTACCACGAAGTGGGTTTCCGAGATGGTGCATTGACGGGCTCGTCGGTGTATGCCCAGAGACGACATCTCGACTTCTGTACACTATCTCCAAAACCCACAAGGCGGTAATAGCCTACATACATTTATACAGTTAAAACTAGAAGTCCTGTCATGAAATGCGCACAAATAGCACGTCGACGTGCGCGTTAATGTACGCGTTATGACCATAGTAAGGCTATCAAATTCTGTACATATGGCCTGTTCACAAGCAATGTTTCAACCAATGGACCTCCGGGTAACCCGGAGGTCCATTGGCGAAACGTTGTCTGTGTTTGCTATGAGTTACCCGGAGAACCAGTCCTGCTTTGGATGCCCTTCGATATGGCAATTGCGCGCAATATCCACGCATAATTAAGCCTAGATAAGCGCACAGTTCGTGACATGACTTCTAGTTTTAACTGTATGTTAGTGTTATTTATTTATTAAGGTTCAACGACACTTTAACAGCCAAGGTCATATCGTGTCGGTGACAGTTTTACGTATGAAAGAAGCCGGAGTACCCGGAGCGAACCACCGAGCAACGACGAGCAGCTGCCAGCTCCCCGATATCGTAACTCCGCAATGCAGCACAGGTAGGGTTAGATTAGTAGAATATGTGCGCACCATCGACGTGCAGTATATCTTTGTACACGGCATCATCGTCATGTGGACAATCGGGGTTAAGTATCTTGCCCAAGGACACAACGCGGGAGTCCGAATCGATCTCTCAGACGGTCACCAATCCAAGGACTAACCGGGCACGACGTCGCCTAGCCGTTTTGCGTTATTCAAACCAACTAGAGGCTTAAAAAGCTCCTGCTGACATCTAAAATCTGCCTTCAACAACAGATATGGCAAATATTGTGAATTGCGCATGCATTAAATGTACTTTACCAGATCCTGTTGAATCTGTTGAACGTCTGCGACACTGTTTTCGACCAAAATGATGTCACCACTCAGAGAGTATAGTCTCTACAAACTTGGTTTACGTTAAGTTAACCCGTTGAACAGAACGGTCGCTTTTCCGGCCAGGAACACGATACGCCATAACATCATTATATAGGATGGTTGTTCGGTAAATGTGTGGGGTAGACCAATTAATATTTCCAACGTGCAGCCTCGATTGATTGGTCTACCCCAAATAATGAATATGAACTCTTCTAATTGCTGCCATTGAACTGGTGTAGAAGATACCACTTGAGTTCAAAAGGTAAGGAGTGGCGTGTTTTACAGTTGTGTTGGTTTTTTATACGTGTACGTTCTCTCGCACTTGCTTTTATTATACAATATGCTTCTATTAAATTATCTTACAGTGACGAAACGTTGATATACGCTTATTACAACCAATATTTGTTGTGAGATAAATCCATTAAATCATGTACATATAACAATATATATTATGTTCGTCCCATGTCTAACCAATTAATATGCGCAAATCAATTATAATAATTGAAATTATCACATCATTATGAGTACTTTCAACACAACAGAAACACTTTGTAAATGTTGGCATATGTTATTTATAGCAGAGAATGCAAAGAAATTGAAAATGTATTATAAAATCAAATTAATCACGCTTTTGCACAGTGTGCTATTTTGGTCATTTTCCTCATATTGTCTTTGTTTACATTCCTTAATATGCACATATTAATTATAATAATTGAAATTATTGCCTCACTATGGGTACTTGCAACAGGCTTGCAATGTACAGTACGTTGAGAGTGGATTGTAACTATTTATTTATATTTATTGGTGTTTAAGCTCATATACATGGATTGTAACTAAATCACCCGCAGAGTGGAGTTATCACTCAAGCTATAACTTTCAAATTTTGTACATATGGACAAAAAACACAAGCAATGTTTCAGCCAATGGACCTCCGGGTTTAACCCGGAGGTCCATTGGCTGAAACTTTGCTGGTGCTGGTTATGCTTTGCAACAAATTTGCAATTATTCCTCGGGTGGAATCTCCACTCTGTGCGTGATTTAGTGATAATACACTCTCCACGCACTGTAGATTGGTTGCATCTTCAACATTGTAACGATTACCATTTTGTTTCAGTCAAAAGACTTCCAAACTTAGAAAAGATAACGAATGACTTCTTAATTGCAATATGTATTTCCTTTCTTCAAATATCACACATTAATAACGTGGTGATTCCAGCATAGCACAGTAAAGTTTATTTATAGGGTTTAAATGCAGTTTATCGCTTCAATCAATTTTATATGTTGAAGCAAGATAGAACGTGGTTCAAAAGCAGAGGCGCATTTGATATTTTGTTTGATACCCAGAGACCTCCCTTGGTGGTGAGTTGAATTGTTTTGGTTTTTTTGCCTTCCAGATATGCATATATTCGTCACCATCATCTGCTAGTTATATTGAAATATACTGTGTAAATCTCTAGGAATGAATATTTTTTTGTCCAGTAGGCATGCATTTTTACTCCGCCATAATGTAAATATTGTTCTTAAAAGTCCTGTTAGGCGTGCTTTTTTGCTCCTCTGTGGTGCTAAGTCTTGTTAGACATGTATTCCCTATTTCTTCTAATGTCCTATAGTATTTGTCATTGCTTTATGTTTTTTAAAGAATCGTCAAGCCTGAACTTTATAAAGTCCTGTTAAGCACGCTTTTTATTCTTCTCGGTACCTACAATAATTCTCTAGGAATGAATCGTTTAAAAATTATAAAATGAATTTACTTTTTCATATAAAACAGATAAACTTAGAGGTAAAAGTGAACTAAATATTTTGAAGTTAGTTGTAAGCGCTGATTGGGGTGCTGACCAACAATGTTACTATATCTGTATAGATCACTTATTAAATCAAAATTAGAGTTTTCGGTTGTGTGGTTTACTGTTCTGCGAGAAAGTCGTACGTCAAACCACTTGAAGCAATTCGTAAATGTGGTATTAGAACTGGCCTTGGTCCTTTAAGCACATCGCCAATAATTGCAATGTTCCTTGGAGCAGGGGTGCTTTCTCTTAAGAAGCACAGAGTTAGACGGTCATATGTCTAAACTACTGGTTAATCTATCAAACTCCATTTATAATTGTGTCTCAGATCCTCAAAATGTTAAGTTTTATAACAGAGACAAGAAACATATTCCTCCTTTGGGAATTAGAATTAAACCCCATATTTCATCGGCCACATTGGAATCAGATTCGATCTAACAGAACCGTGAGCCACATATTTGTAACCTTGCTTCCACATACAAATCTGAGACAAGCTCTCTGCAGCTGAAAAAAATGTGCTGAAATAAACCCCAAGTAGAGCACCTACAAAATGATCTATACAGATTGATATAAAGAGAGGGACAAATCATCTGTTGTTATTGGCGATCAGTCCACCTCTATCAGAATTCCAAGTCGAATATATGTTATGACTCTCTTTTTTCTTTGCTACTCTACTCAACTCAAGTTCCATCGCTTCCGACCAAATATCAATGATAAACATTCGTCTAGTAAATTTTATATCATATTAATTCATAACATATAGCGACATATTTGATGCTATTGCCGTTTTCTCTCCGCATAATGGCCTTAGTTGCCGACGTAGCGTTAAACCAATAAATAAAAAAATAATGCAGACTTTTAAAAGTTTGATTATGCGTGATTTATTCCCCCTTTTTCTGAAGTATTCGAATTCTAGATTCAGTTTGTGGAAATGATTTTATTTGTTTTTAGTTTGTAATCGGCCGTGGATATAAAATGTAAGGGTGGCATGTAAATACGCTGGAGTCCAGAATAATTACTTGCCCCTTGTCCAAAGGACGGAGGTCAGATAGCTTAACCTGTTTCAAGTCAGTATAAAAGTCGTATAGCCCCTTCCTACAGTTTGGAGAATGGATAACGAAGTTGGAACAGCATATACAGTTAAAACTAGATGCCCTGTCACGAACTGTGCGCTTATCTAGGCTTAATTGTGCGTAGAAATTCGCTCGCAATTGTCATATCGAATGGCATCCAAATCACGGCAGTTTCTCCTGGTTAGACGTAGAAAACACAGGCAGTGTTTCGGAAACATTGCTTGTGCACTGGCCATATGTACAGAGTTTGATAGCCTTACTATGGTTATAATGAGTAGATTAAAGAGCAGATCAACGTGGTATTTGTGTGCGCATTTCATGACATGCCTTCTAGTTTTAACTGTACAACACCTCGAAAGTCTCTCAAGGACCAATACTCAAGAAAATTGAAAAGACTGCCACGCGTCTTCGTGAAGAAGGGAAGGAGTATGACTTTGAAGAATCCTAGAAATACACCTGGATATTTCTGTTCGACGTTGCTTAACTTCGGGGATCTAACGAGCCGGTTATCGCAAAGCCACCGCGTCCCCAAGTAGGATGCCATAGTATGCGTGACGAATGTTTCGTCGATCGTGCCTGTGCGTTCTACTGTTTGCCATTAGGACTAACAACCTACCAACATTTCGTTATTATCCTATGACTGATATAGAAAGTGCGTAATTCTAGGCCATGCGAAATTGTGCGTTGGGGTGGGGGTGGGGTGGTATGGGGGCAGGATATGTTTATGTAGTGAGGTAGTATAGGATGTGTAATCTGTAGCTATGTTGGTCCACTAAGAGCCCTTAGTACTACTACTCAAAAATAAAGTTGTGCTGTCTTGTGGTGGGTATTAGTAATATGTAATACACCATGCCTTGTTGTAGAGTATGATTGGTAGTCTGGTGTGGTAGTATAGGGTGTTCGGTCTATACCCTTCTAGTCTAATCTTAGCCATTAATACTATTAATCTACCATATGCTTTGTAGTATCCTGCGGGAAGTACGTAATGCTAGGTTATGCGGCTAAGGGTTGTGCATGTATGCCTGTTTTCTAGTATGGTGGCCGTTACTGACGAGGTGGGAATCGTATGGGCACTGTAAGACTATGGCGAGGGTAAAGGTCGGGACATGAGATAGCTAACTGACATGTAGTGGTGCTACAAGTCATTATTGGTAGCGGAAAAAGGTCCTTCACGAGAAAGATAATGGCAATCATAATACAAACCACCCGTAGTGGTGAACATCAAGAGTATTAGGTGAACAAAGTGGAAGCTGATCGTAGAAGATATGTCAATGACAAGGACAGGTCAGAAGAAGTGACAGTGGAGCTATAAAAGCTAAAGGTTCCATAAGATTCACACTTCTTCATTAACGACCACCATACTAAAACCAAGAAAGCAAGCATACACTCACAACACTACATAGCCATGCTTTACGCACTACCCATAGGGTAGTACAAGGCATATTACCCGTGGGATAACACAATAACAATATCAGTGAAAGGATAGTGCAAAGCTTCTGCTGAGTTAGTTATTAGTTCCCATGGTCAACGGTAGAACAACAGTGGTATGCACTAGCATAAACAAACAAACAGTAGTCCCGCATTCCATGGCACCCTACAGTTGGACCTAGAAGTCTTGTCACAATCGGCGCAGAAAATGTTCGTCAATTAGCTCGGTCTTTACTGCACAACAATGGAGTAGGCTGAAATACACAACGGCGTTTTCGCTTTCAACTGCAAAATATAAAGCGCTATTAGCGAGGTCGGCAGTGAAATCACGAACTCAACCGATCAGACAGAAAGAAAATATTGTGACTACATTGTGAAGAGTGAGGACTACTAGTAAAGCGATATGTGATAGATTTTTTACTAAGGAATTATTTACAATTTCTGAGGACAAAACACAAGAATGACTTGCAAACTTTCATCACATGGACCACAAGGTGGTGCAAGTGTTTCTTGTTCTCCTATGTTTTTCAAGTGGAGAATATATGGCGTTGCGATTAAGTAGTAATCAGCTCTCTTCTATTCTGTATGTGGAGTCAAATTTCAGTATCTATTTACGTCATTGCAGTACATGTATCCCAGTAGACGTAAGGAATGATGTTAATGTTAATGATCTCTATTCACTAGTACAGCATTGTTGGCACGCTATTTTTTAAATTTTTTTTGCAGGAATTGAGTTGCACTAATGGGGCAGTTTGAGTCTGATAGGGATGCAAAATGCGCGTACTCAACGCGTTATGACCTTCAAATAGTGCACAATAATGTGACAGGACTTCTAGTTTCAACTGTACATACAACACCCCCATCGGCACCTCTCTTTCGGCACCAGTCTCACAGCTGCCCAGATAGACCTCGGCACCACTATTTTTCTAGACGAGGATAAGAGTCGTATGTGTTGTGTGCACGCTGCGTTGTGCATTTTCTCATAGGCACATATCCGCATATCCAGCATGTGCCTATTTGATGTGTACACACTGTTACGCGTTGTGTACTATGACTTGGGCAGATCGGGGTAGTGTGACATACGCATAAGTGGTTGAGGTATGTAGAAAATGACCTATATATAAGTCCATAGTTATATTCGTCTTATACAAGACAAATACCTTTATACAAGATTGTACATGATGTGGGAAACGGAGATATTAAGTGTCATCAGATGCCCACCTCACACCCGACACACCCCGCCCCACCCTTTATTAACGATTAGCATACTGGAAAGCAAGCACTTCACTCTGCATTACCTAGCGTCACGTACTACCCATAGCATAGTACAAAAAGTGTGGTTTATTAGTACTATGTGCCAACACAAGACCAGCAGGGGTGTAGCCAGTATAACCTACTCTACCGTTCTGAACAGCCAAGCATACCCTACAAGACCGCATGATCTTGCATTAGATATGACCCATAACAAACATAGGATAGTATACCGCATTAGGTGGATTAGTTGCATTAAAGGCCAATAGTTGACCAATGGAGGTATGGACGTACATCTTATACTATCGAGCTGAGCTAAATAAATACCGGTAAAACAACGCATGACCTAGCACTGTCCACTACCTTTAACACCTACACGAAAGAATAACACATTTGTTATGCCAGTAGTATTATATGCTAGCCGTAGTCCTACAGGGGTATATACCACCCATACTATACTAATATATCAGTTCAGCACCGGAAGACCAACGTACCCTGACCCGAACAATTTCCTGTCAGAGTGCACAGTGGACATGGGCAGCGGTTAATGTCTCTATGATATTGCGTGTGCCTAGTGACGTCAAAATGATATTGGCAGCGCCAATCGTTTTGTTGGGAAACGTTCATTAACCTATAAGTAAGTCCAAAACGCCCTTCAAAATCATGTTATTGTTCTATTATGTTTTGATAGCCGCTTAACAAAACTTCCAAACTTAATAGTTTTGTCAATATTTTCGTGAATGAATAAATCAGTCGCATCAAGGGAAATATACAGACATTAGTAACAACAAATCTTTTACTTAGCCATCTTGTGACGAACGGTGTCCGTCCGGTCACTTCAGGGCGCCACGGAGAATACCAGTTTGTCCCGACTGTCATAACTCAAGTTCCGGCTGAAGAAAGATTCCAACTACATCAATAAGGTATGCCTTCAAATGCATGCAGTTGTATTCCTAGATTATTTAATAATATGCTGGAGGAAGGCTGAGATGTGATCAGTTGTATTCACGGATTATTAAAAGGCATTATGTAGGAAGGCCCATATGTAATCAATTGTATTCCTAGATTATTCAGCAACGTTCTGAAGGAAGTCTAAGGTGTAAACAGCAGTATTCCTTGAAAGATCACATTCTGGGGGAAGGCTGAAGTGTCAACAGTTTTATTATGCCTCTAAGTTAATGTGTCCAATCAGAAGGCTGGAATACCACCAAGAGATTCCGCCGTATCAGGTAATTCACTGGATATTATTTGATCCCGGGTGAGTAGCAGCAATTACTATTTTGATACATTTCTACTCGCTTCGAATTTTCCAAATTTGAATTAAATCAGAATAAGAGTATTCAAGTACCAAAAGTATTGTCAAGGTACCGGCGTTTGCATGGATAACGTTCAAATGTGGGAACACTTCGCCATTTCGTGATTAAAATCAATAGATGTGTAGCACGCAGGGCTTCAGTCGCTGCTCTAAATCTCCGTACCATTGACCCCATCAAGTTGTTTATGGTCATTTGTGGTATGTTATTCCACTCCTGAAGAAGGGCTACGTGAGCTGAGCGACGTTGTTTGGGACGCCGACGCGCATCGTGACCCTTCTGTCCAGCTCGTCCAACAAATGCTCGATCAGGGGCAAATCGTGACTGTAGAGTGTCCAATCAAGAACTGGGACATTGTTTTGGTTGAGGAAGTCACGACAAACACTAGCAACATGCAACCTTGCATTATCTCGCTGCAACGTAAGGTTACGCGCATGGATGTTTCGAAGAATGTGAGAGATGAGCACCTGATCCCGATATCTCACGGCTCAAAGATTGTCCTAGATGACCCCGCGAGGTGTTTTCACGCCAAGGAAACACCCCCACCCACACCATAAAAGACCCTCCTTGTATCCGTCGTTTTTCTTATCTCTCACCTCGACGGCAACGTTGTCGTCCATCTGACCTGTAAAGCGTGAACTGAGACTCGTCAGTGAATAACACACGCCACCGCTGGGCCAAGTGAAGCCCATTTTGTGCATGTGTCCGCAGCCATTGTAATCGACGTTGAAGTCGCCTGGGTGTAAGTACGGACCAACATATGAACGTCGTGGCCTTAAATTCAACTCTCGCAACCGATTCCTAACTGTTCTTGGACACAATCGGCGACCATGAGTGCCTACAGCCTGACTCGCCGACCCGTAACCGTCTGAAATCGGTTACAGAGATGTGGGCGACGTATGGATCTATCTTGAAGTGACAACGAAACGCGCGGAGGTCCGCTCCTGAGACGGTCAATTAATCTTCCGGTGGCTCTGAGACGCCCAAATAAATGAGCTATCGTTGACTCATGGACCCCAAATTGCTGGGCGATGAGACGTTGCGATTGCCCTACCCCTATCAGCCTCGGACATTCGCAGCATTTTGCTTTTCAATCGAGTTGAAATGAAATGTTGTGCAATCGATGTCTCTGTTCAAAACATCGATTTGGTATTCAAGACCATAGCACCTGGGAGTGTCCCGGACGCACGTTTTGTCGAAAAATCTGTTGCGTCGCACGTGGTTATGGTTGACTGAATTTTAGCCAAAGGCTTTTTAGACAGTACACTGAGGTAGCGATGTGTCGAATTTTAATACATTTGGTCAACGGATTAAACAATAATAGTACCTAAACTGAACTTGCGCTTCTTTTTCTTTTTTGCGTCAGTATATTATCTGTAGTTTCCAAAGTTCTTTTCTGTTTTTACGATTTGTTATCGATTTTTTTATTCTGAAGCGAATACTTTCTTAACAGTTTACTCATCAGATTAAAAGTGATTTTTTGAACATTGAAAAGTGATTTGTTTTTTAATTTTGTGAACAAACATCACACTTCAAACAGCGACGATTATTTACTGTTACCACGGTGCTGTCTATACAGTTTCTAAATAATAAACGCCCGGTCGTTCTTTGTTTGACGTGAAATATGTATTGATCTGTTGATTTATATAGACTTTGGACATAATAAATATGTTATATGACGTTTCAGTACGTGGTGAGTGTATTATCAGTAAATCACCCGCAGAGTGGAGATTCGATCCAAGTAATAATTGCAAATTTGTTGCAAAGCATAGCAAGCACAAGCAAAGTTTCAGCCAATGGACCTCCGGGTTAAACCCGGAGGTCCATTGGCTGAAACATTGCTTGTGTTTTTAGTCGATATACACACAATTTGTGTGGGTGATAACTCCACTCCGCGGGTGATTTAGTTACAATCCACTCTCCACGTACTGTAGTTGGCTGATACCAACGGCGTCGCATAAGCTGAAATGAACTCCCATCGCCTTGTATGGAAATGAATCAGCCAGCCACACGTCATGTAACTTAAAAACTAGGGAATATCCAAACTGATGTTAATATTTTCGAAAAATGGTTTCGGGTACGCGTGATTGGACAAATCAATATGTTACCAAGTTTAGAGTGGATCATGAATGTCACCGTCCCACGAAAACTCAGTGCAGATTTTTCGCACAACCGTCGCGTTAAAGTCTGTGGGATACGTTTTGAAATTTTCTTTCGTAATGGACGGGCCTTTTCGGAGGTCTCATCGTTCTTTTCTTGATATAAACTCGTTCATCAATAGTTTCTGGTCGAAACGTAACTTTTGAGGTATGCAAAGACTGACACGTGACAAACGTTTACGTGCCGCTGGCATGTTTGAAGCTGGCAACAGACAGACTGCAGTGGCTCAAATTCTCAACGTTACTCAATCGGTGATTAGCAGGTTGTGGGCACGCTACCGTCAGACAGGCAATGTTGATGACAGACGTCAGGTCGTCCACTGGCGACTACTGCTAACCAAGATCGTTTCATCCGAACCACAGCATTAGTAACCGCCATCAAAGTGCCTCAGAAATTAGACAGCAGCTGCACCGAGCGACATATGTGCGAGTCGGTGGTCAAACTATCCAAAATCGCCTACACAGCTGGAATTTGTAAGCCTGACAACCTCGGATAATACCACGTTTGACTGAACGTCACATCGCAGCTGGGCGTAATTGGTGTGGAGCACGACAGCGCTAGCACAATCGTCCGTGGAGCAACATCATGTTTTCCAATGAATCGAGGTTCACCCTCGACTTCCACGACAGGCGAAACAGAGTTTGGCGGCAGCGGAACGAACGATACCATGACGTACACGTTAGGTAGCACGATCGTTCTGGTGGTGGATCGGTTATGGTGTGGAGAGGCATAACCATGGCAAGCAGAACAGAATTACATATCATCCAAGGGCGCGGCTGTGCTACCGTAACAACATGTTAGCAGCTCATGCGGTGCCATTTGCGCGACTTCGCGTTTTTTGAGAATAGCGCTGGTCGGTTTCCGCTATTACATTGGCAAAAAGGTTAAGAAATTAGTTAACGTTATCTGAGAGATATTCGCTTCAAAGTCAGAACATCGGTGTTATAAAACAAAAGCGTTAAAAATATAATTTGAGATTCAATCCGGTCGTCTTCCCATTAATAGTCCATTTGTTGTTCTTGTTGCGTTAACGTGAAAAGAAGAGAATAATAGTCATTAAGCCGATTACTACCCGCAGTACATTACTACCTGCAGTACAGTCTCCGTGGATTGATTGTAATCCACACGTGAGCAGTCGTGTCCACGCATGTGTTTACCAGGTAGTAAAAATCATCATCAGCAAAACTTTAATTAAAGAAGCACCGGGTTTTACCCGGTGCTTCATTAATTAAATTTTTGATGATTATTCCTGTAATTAGTGTTTGGAATCTAATATTATTGCGTCCGTGGAAATATTGCCCACGCGTGGAAAGTGACCAGTCCACGGCGACTGTACTGTAGGACGGTCATTACTGTAATTGGTATTGATCTGAACTGAATACGATTGCCCCTGAATTACTGAAAGTCCATCTGGTAACAAACAAAAAAGTTCATATTATTTTTCATCACATCAGAAACCCGATTCTACAGAAGTTTTTGCATCCCCTAAGGATAAATAGGATTTTATTATCTTCTTTCATATTCAAAAACACAAATAAATTACGAGTAAAAATACAGTGAACGTCTTGAATAAAAGACAATATCTCCATAAATACTCAATAAAACATGACTGTCAACATTGAAAGGCAAGTCAGTTATGAAAACAACAAAGGCAACATCCGGAGTGATAGATAACTATTTTCCAGTGCTGTGGCAAGTTTAATAAAAATCCGATACAATATTGCATTGTTATGCGGAGGAAGGTATTGTAAGACAATGCAACTCCCTAAAGGTGGTGTGTGTTTGGGGGAGTGGGGGGGGGATCAAAATGGGGGTTTACAGAAGCAGACTGGTCATAAGGTTTATCGGGAAATATTACGGTGCCCCTCCTTCCGTAGTGGTAATAGGGGGAGGGTGTGTCCAATTGTGGACTCCCCCATTACTGGGCCTCATCACGACATATTATCATATTATATGCTCATTTCAAGTAAACAACGCGACATATGGGATGAGAGAAATTACATTTTTACTCACTTTTTCATCATTTTTCCGATTAATAATATCCCACACTCTCTAAAAACATATCAGGGGAGTTACAATTAATGACTATTTAGTCACGAAAAGAGGCTTGAAAAACCCAATGCTTTCAACTGATGTGACGTAAACTAAAACGGACTTCTACTCCACTCTGACGAATCGAATGCAGGACAGATAGAGTTACTTTCGTGTGAGGTCTCTTCCAGCTAGCATTTCCACTTTAACTATGAACATGCTGATATAATCTAACCACGAAAATTAATTTACTAAACGTTAACAGCGCACAAACTATCGACAATTTTTTTTCAAATTTTATCCAGTGACCTCGCGAGTGAGCAGAAATAGAGAACAAGATTCGATAAATAATGTATTTTACTTTAATGTTTGGTACACTTCTGTCAGTTCGATCAGCAACTTCCGTCTTCGGAAGGGGTTCAATTCGATGTTCGGTTCGATGTCGAATAATAGACCCGCTTCGATTCGAGACTCTATTCGAATCGTATTTGTAATATTCGCAAATCCCTACTGCTGGCTCACTTTTATCTCACAGATGCGAGGATTTACCGTGTTTTTGGATCAAATAATTAAAATTGTTTTCATACATAATTTGTACCCATTCCCACAAAAATTATGTATAAAATTCGGGATTCATACATAATTTGTACCCATTCCCACCCGTTCATACGCCAATAAAGATTTTAAAAATTGCATTCAATTCTTATAATTACATTCCGTAACTGTTTAAACTACTTTTTACCAAACAACAAGGCAGAAAGTCGAAATAAAACATGTACGAACGAACGAGGCGAAAAACCACCCTCACACAAAACACAAAGCGCACAACTCTGAGTTGAGCGCCGGTTTTCGGCATTGACCCAAATTTGTCAAATTGCCGTCTTTCGCAACGAAACTTGGAATGTTCAAAACAATTTATTTAACATATCAGTAAACCATAATCACCTATGAAACGACAACAAGTTCAAGAATAAAATCACTGAAGTAATTTCACACTGTTAATTGACATTTCTTGTAAGTTGTTTGAGATATCACAAATTATTAACTTGAACGTAAATGCGGGTCAAAGTTCGACCAAATGTATTCATTGGAAAATGAACTACATTTGGTCATGACGTTTTCATCCAGCTGCCCAATGGGAATTGAGTATTTGGACCTAAAACGTATAACTACATTAACAATGTAATTATTCCCATATGGACGACTCTTGTTCATGATCCCCACTCATTGATGTTGAAAGGCGTAATTCTTTCTGTTTGTTTTTTAGTAATCACTGTTTTTATCTTCAAATATCGGGAATGGACTATTTTTTTGGAGTAAATCATGGCTAAAATTCCAATGAAGAGGAAACTACGCTCAGCAGATTTTTTATCGATTTATTTGAAAAAGATAAACATACAATTTCCAGTTAGTCCTCGGGATATTTATTTATTTATTGGTGCTTAGCGCCACATCAGCAACCAAGAGTATACCGTGGCAATAAAAGTGATGTAGAGGAAAACAATTCAACACGATGTCAGAAAAACGTTTCGAAAATTAGATGTAGAAAAAACATTAAATCAACTACACCTTATTGAAAAGGTTGAATTATACCATGATTACCTATTCTACTATATATGAACAGCCTATGACATAAATGTTAGCTTTACGCACCAACTGTGGTGAACACGACAGCAATGGGATTTGAAAAGTTAAAATTTACACCTACAGGAGGACTACATCCACGTTGACCTTTGGTGACGTCGACCTGAATGCGAACTTATCTAAATTTACCGCACGTCGCCTCGCGAAGCGTGAAATGAAAGTGGCAATTATTCTTTACGTTTTTAAATGAGTTTACCCCATAAAAAACCCAAGTTAACAAACATGCATGGTCGCATGTTAATAAAGCACCAATAACTCGAAATAGTTTGTTATTATGTTATTAAAATGAAAAAGGACCCGTTTCTTTTTCCATGTCGTTTCGGAGATAAAATTGACAGCCCACCAATGCTCATGCAAACAAAAACAGATTCTCACGTATGTACGTCTGCTGTTCAGTAAAATCGCGAAAAAATAATAGCGACTCTTAATAATCTGACGACCATGGTATAAAGAAAATATACCCAAAGTAGCTTGGTGTACCAATTATTCACCACTCGTGATGAAGTGGTGTTAACAACACTTCACCACTCGAGGTGAACATTTGGTACACCAAGCTATTATGGGTGTATTCTATATCTCTTTGAGAAACGAAAGAATCCGATTAGAATTGATTTTGTCAAATAGTTCTCTCTCAGGGACAGTACACACTATACAATTGCCGCCTGCTGTCATTAAGATTAGTACAGTGTACTAGAATGTGTTGAACTGTTGACGGACATTGTCAGGGAACACGTTTTCGTCGTATACAACCCTCCAAAAAAGGGAATGTGTAAGTCTTGTATGACAATTACATCGAGTCAGAATGACGTGATCTTCTCTAAAAGGTTACTAGACAGACACTATCAGTAGTAGTAGCTCAAACGCTATTGAGCTTGTTATTTTGTCCCTCCACCCCATTCTGCCTTTCACGCTGATTTAATGTACTTATTGATATGTGGCTTAAATCACTGAAGGGAACTTTAAAATCAGCGAGAGGCTTGGTTAAAGCCTGTTTTGATGGACTATCTGGCCTGGTGTGACCGGAGATACCGACATGTCCCAGAAACCAGTAAAATATTGATCAGATATGAGAGTATTCAATTTCACACGGTGTTCCAAAACGAGATGCGGTTGAGTAAAGCTAGTAAAGAGGAAAGAGAGTCAGAAAAGATAATTGACTTCCTTTCCAGTACATTTTCGATGTTTTCAAGGGAAAGTTGTTAAACTTGAACTTCGGATGTGAAAATTTAACTTTTACTTGGTATACTGACTGAGATGACATGATCACCAGCAACAACAGCTGATGATACTTTGTGACCATCTTCAGATCCATCTGTATAGATCCGTTTATATGCACTATACTTTGATTTTATTTTGGCATATTTTTGTTTAAACTGCAGAGAGTTTGTCTCAAATCTTGTGAAAGAACCAAAGTCAAAATGAAAGTTGATTTCCTTAGAAGCCAAGGAACATATGGATCACGGTTCTCTTTTATCGACGCAAATGTGGCAGACTCCACATGGGGTTTAATTCTAATGCCCAATGGGGGAATATGTTCCTGGTGCCTGTTAAAAAAACCGACATTTTGAGAATCTGAGACACAATTACAAGCGGGCTGTGATGGATTAGCCAACAGTTTAGAAACATATTGGAGTGACAGTTTAATCCCACGCTTCTCAAGAGAAGGCTCCTCCTGCTCAACGAGCATCGAATCTGTTGGTGATGTTCTAAAAGCACCTAGGCTAATTCTGATACCACTATTATTGATTACGAATCGCATGAGTTGTGGTTAGGCATGGCTTTCTCGCAGATCAGTAAACCACACAACCGTAATCGAATTTTGATCTAACAAGTGTTTTATAAACTGAAGTAATGTTTTTGGTCAGCATCCCAATCAGTGCTACCAACAACCTTCAGGAGGTTAAGTTAACTGTTTCATCTCATTCTTAGTTGCTTGATATGGGAAGTGATATTTAGTTTATTATCAAATAATAAACCCAAGAATTTCACTTCTTTAAGAATTTGAATGGTACTGTCATCTATTTTCAATTTCGGATCAAGGTAGTGTTTCCAGAGCTGGCAGAAATTAACACAATTCGTTTTGATCTATGAAAACTTAAAACCGGTTTCTGTAACCCACGTCTGTATTATGTTTAAACACAACTGAAATTTGCGCTCAACTGCTATAGCAAATACATCGACATACAATGAAGTATTTACCATATTCTCACTTGCGTCAATGACGTAATTAATTTTCACAGAACTCCCAATTCTTGTTCGCGAGGATCAGATAATGTAGACAAAACACGAATTTGAAATTGACTATCCTTTAAAATGTATTCGATAAAAGAGATATACGCCCTCCCAACCCCATGTTAAAATGACATTTTAAAATCCCATACTTCCACGTTCTGTCATATGCCTTTTGTAGATCAAAGAAGATGACGGCAACATGTTCTTTTCTGGCAAAGGTATTCCTGATGAAAGTTTCAAGTCTAACCAAATGATTTGCAGTGCTTCGGTGGCTTCTGAAACCACATTGAACATTCACGACAATTCCATTGTATTATATTGTGTTTGGTTGTATTATCCATATTTGGTTGTAGATTTAGAGGCGGACATCTGGGCAAAATAGCCTCGGTCGATTTCTTGGGTACTTTATTTCTCGTGTTCCTATGTTGACAGGAGTTCGGACGTAGTTGTCAGAACGTTTCATCGATGACTAATATTCTCTGGTTCGGAATGTTTCACACCCGAGAGGAATTATGTTTTGTTAAGTGAGAAAAACAGTCAACACGTAGATGGTTTGAAATCGCAAAGCGAATTTCAACAAGTCATTCAACGAAGCAGGGCCAAAGCCATTTTGCAGCCATTTTGGCGGCTAGGTCTGATGTGTATTGCGATTATAATTTCGAAGAGGGGCCAAAATTTTAAATTCTAAAATAGAGGTTAACATTTTCAAATGTCTTGAAAATGGTTTGTGAAGTTTGATAGCTGTATACTTGATACAGTACGTGGAGAGTGGATTGTAACCAAATCACCCGCGGAGTGGAGTTATCACCCAAGCTATAACTTTCAAATTTTGTATATATCGACAAAAAACACAAGCAATGTTTCAGCCAATGGACCTCCGGGTTTAACCCGGAGGTCCATTGGCTGAAACTTTGCTGGTGCTGATTATGCCTTGCAACAAATTTGCAATTATTGTTCGGGTGGAATCTCCACTCTGTGGGTGATTTAGTGATAATACACTCTCCACGTACTGTACATGCGATTTACTGAAATTAGAAAGGTATGTGTAGCTTTTAATGAGATATGACCAAAATAACCTAAACTTTGAAGTGACGTAAAAAAGTCAACATGGCGATAAATCGAAATATGAGAAAACGGCTGTCTCTACAACAAAGTAAAATATATAGACAGAACGCGATGTGTGTTTGAATCGGTGGGCGTTTTACATAGCTCGTTGGAATGGCGCAGTCAAATTTTGCCAGGGCCGTGGATTCGAGCGAAATATGATTACGCCATTCCTACGAGTTATGTAAAACGTCCATCGATTCAAACACACATCACGTTCTATGTTTATTACTCAACCCATGCATTAAAATTCAATTTAATAAACACATTTTAATTCCGATGTTTAAACCCGAAGGTGGGGAGTTTATTTGTTTTGACTGGAGCTGTACTGATCAAATGGATCGATAAAAAATCAAAACAACCTCTTCGGAACCAGTGTTTGTTGAAATTCGTGTCGTTGTTTCTCTTCGACTGGTGCACATCCACGCCTGACCATTTGGTGGCTATTACTGTTACCAAAAATATAAGTACAAATTTGTGCAGATTTGCAAAACAGCTGGGCGAAACATTTTTAAAAGAAGTTCGAAGCATGTCAAGATGTACAAAAATTTACCGAAATAAAATTGACCAATTTAGATATATCGGGATCCACAAAACGAGACGGCCACGGGACTGGGTTAATGTTCTAGTTCGAAATGATGGGTTTTTTTTAAAAATATTATCTCATTTTTGGTTAACTAATTTTTTGTGAACCGACATTATGTTGCTTTGGGCGTTTTCATTTTCACACTATGTGACAGACGGTCGATAATTATATAACGAAATTTGGAAACTTTTCGAAGCGAAACTGATGACTCGATGGGAAAGGAACAAGTAGAAAGGCGCTGGGAAAAAAGTTTCGGCTTGCACTTCACCCATTGAATACAGAATCATTTATGTCATAGCGGCTATTCCGTTAAATACAAGGGTTTAAAATTGAAAGGATGTGTAAAAAAAAAAATCCAACGCATTTGAATTTGTTACCCAATGATATGACGTGAGCTCAAAGTTCAGCCATAAATGGTTGGGAATTTTGTTGCACGACAGGACATTTTTATAACACCACTCCCGAAGAATTTAGGGGGCATACTAGATTACATGCTTCCGTTCGTCCATGCGCGCGTTCGTCCGGAGCCGATGGTAAGACTAAAAGGAGCTTGGAATCCCAGTAAGGGAATCCCTTTTTGAAAAAAGTAGTGGTTATGGAATCCTTTTCCCCGAGCTCAGCATACGAGTCGTATGTGGAGTCACTCGTTCGAGCAAATGCTCGGTAGCTCATTTGCTTGATGACATTGGAGTCGTCGGGACAATGCCTCGCCCATTCACTGTTCGATTGACCCTTGGAGTTATTAATAGGAACACCTCTATTGAGAACTATGTGACAGTGGGTGGGATTTAGATGAATGGAGTGATCTGATTCGTTAGTTGCAGTAAAGTCAACTGATTAGAGGATCTGGATGAATGAAACATGCTGTCCGAAACAAGAACAAGAGTACCAGGAATAGGATTGGAATCAGCCTGACCAGAGCCGAAGAGCTGAATATAGTAACAATAAGCAAAACTGTTCCACATGATAGGCCCTTCTACTCTACTGGAGCATTCAAACAAACAAACAAAATATTGAATAGACAGACACTGAAGCATAGCGTATAGATACATAGCTAAAAGCAGAGGATTCCTAAATAATCCGAACGAGTAACACTTGTCGTGTCTATTTGGGTAATTCTACGATGTAAACGAGGATTTGGGGAAAATCCGAACCAGAAAAGTACTCCCAGTTAATCGAACACACTCTCCGAATACATCCCCATCATGTTGTATGCCACTTAACAATCACGTACTACCATAGAAACTAAGATGGCGGCCTCCAGTAAACAAAATGGTCGATATTAACACGTATCACCCTAACAACGGGCGCTGCGCATGCGTACTAAGACCTCGGATCACTATGGTAATGACGTCAAAACATGGCAGCCCACGCGCTCTACCATGACAACCCAGCATGGTGACAATGGATCACGTAACTATGACGTCACATGAGAACCCCCCCCCACCCCTTGTGTGGGGTGAAAACCATATTACATACTACTAATCTCCAGTTTTCAAATGTTTCGAAACCACCGCTATTTTCAGTCACCAAAAGTTAAAAAAAATCTCAGTACCATTACACTCGTTACAAATCTCACCAAATTACTATCTTCATGAATGTTTTGGTCTAGGACTTGAGAGCTGAATATAAACTAGGGGTCATGAAAGCTATGGCCCAGAACCCTATAGGTAATAGGGCCAAATAACACCTAGCAGCCATAAAGGTTTTTCTGCACAACTGGCTTCCACCACAGGACATTCGGATTGTGGAGAACTAGCATAACACACAGTGTGGTACAGCATAACACTTTGGAATGTCCTCAAGCCTAAAACGTATCGAAATGTGTATAGAGAGTCCGCTACCATACTAGACGACTAAACAGGCCACTCAACAGCACATGACGCACCATAAAGTACTGTCAGTAGCAACCAGGGCGTAGTAAAATGTGCACGGGGAGTAGGCGTACAATCGGCTAAAAGTACACCAATATGCAAGTTCAGTTCTTTGTTGAGGTTCGTGGTAGAGAAGGGGCGAGTCAAGCTTTCCCCGGTGCAAAACCACGGATCCATTTAGAACTGCATCCGCCACGTTGTATATGAACTGCATATAATATGCTGTGGTATGTATTGTAATGTAAATGCATAGCTTTGGGTATATAATATGGATATATCAGAGACGTTTGACGGGGAGGCCATTCTCTTGAATGTTTTTCTCGCAAAAAATATTAATTAATTAATTAATTTATTTATTTACTGGGGTTTAACCAAACTGTCGATAGCCAGGGTCACTTCGCGTCAGACAGTTTTAAGGGTGGAGGAAGCCGGAGAGAACCACCGAGCAACTGTCAGTCTTAGCATTGGTTAAAGTCAAGTGCGTCACCGATCTACAGTACGCATTAGTACACAGCGTCACAGTTCCCCTACGTGGACAATCGGGATTAAGAGCTTTGCCAAATGGCACAACGCAATTACCCCTGGCGGGGATCGCACCGTGGACCTTTCGGTTTGAGGTTCAATGCGAAAATGCCCATTTATCTCGGTCACAAGTTGGATAATTTTCGGTATCCACTCAAAAACACTAGATATTCTCTATGTATGGCTACGATATAGCCTTAGCTACTGATGTGACGTTAAGTACCATTACAGAAATAAAAAGATCTCGTTCATACAAATTGTTAATTATCAGCTGAGCTTCGTTCCTCTTTATTGAAATTTTAGCCGTAATCTACTCTAAAATTATACATGTAGTCCATTCCCACTATTGGAAAACCCAAAATGATTGCTAAAAGCCAAACTGAAAGAGCGGGTAACTCCTCCCAAACTCCCCATTGGATTTTCAAAGCTCTCCGAACGTATTCAAGTTGACATTCAAGTTTTTTTGTTAACCCTTTACCCAACGAATCGCCCGCATCCGCCCGCGTAATATGTAAATTCAGCATTTGAAAAAAATATTATTTTTCAGAAAATTTCAAGAAAACCATATCATGTGACCCCTCGATGGAACGAGCTCGTCGAGCTCGTTCCAACGAGGGGTCACATGATATGGTTTTGTTGAATTTTTTGAAAAATTTGAAAAAATGATATTTAAAATAATAAATTTTGATATCGTCTGCGTTGGGTAAAGGGTTATGGAGATATTGTCTTGCAATTCAAAACGTTCACTGTATTTTGTACTCGTTATTTGTTGGGTTTTTTTTAATATGAAAGAAGATACCTAAAATGCTATATCTCCATAGGAGATGCACAAACCTCTGTAGAATCGTACTTATGATGTGAAGAGATTTAATATGGACTTTTTGGGTTGTTATCAGATGGACCTTTTAATGGGTAATTGAGAGGCAATCAGTTTAGTGCAACAGTAATTACAATAATGACAGTCACAGGTAGTAATCAGCTTATTGACTTATTCTCTTCTGTTTTCATATTAACGCAACAAGAACAACATCGGGAAGCTGTTCGGATTCTCATATTATATTATAGTAGCCACTGCATTGAATAGAGATCAATTATCCTTGGTTAATTGAAGGTCTCTACACACAACAATAATGTCTGAACGCACAGCTGAACGGGACAAAAAGAATTGAGCAATATCTGATGTTTGTATCTATAACGGTTTATCTTGACTAAATAGCAAAATAAGCACTCCATATTTGGAATCTGCATTTATCAGTGGCGTAGCTACGGTGTATGGGGCTTATCCCCCTAAAACTTTCTCTGTCACAGCCCCCCCCCCCCCCAAAAAAAAAAAAAACAAAAAAAAAAAAAACTCTGGCTGAATGCAACTTTCACAATATTGGGGTTACACACGCTATAAATGCTCACCATTCGTTCTTAGAACACTGAATTCTGAACAGTTTTCTCGAGGGGGGGGGGGAGGGGGGCGCTGGTCTAAACTGGGACCCTCTGGCGTTACCCTCTCCCACCTCTCTTAAAAGAAGTGAGAGGAGGATCAACAACCGGAGGATTCTAATTAGGACGAGAGGTGGGGGCCTACCCTCCCCCGCCCCACACACATTTTCAAATATTTTTTTTGACCATGTGTTGAAAGACGGACAAACAAACAGACATTGTCATGACTATACCATGCCCCCGTACCCCTGCATAACATTCTGGGAATAATGATTGGTGTTTCTCAAACCAATTAGTCATTACTGAGAGTACACCTAAATTTATTATCCTACACTCAGAAATGATTCATATGATTTTTGTGAGAGATATTTGTGTAATACTTGATACTGCGCATATAGCCGACTAAATATAAACCTCCATTTTTAAGTTCCTATGAAGTCTTATGGACGAAATTTCTAAGCTCGAAATACCATATTTCGTATGTGTGTATGTATGTTCAAAAATTTAATGTCATTTACACCACCAATAGAGCTAAAGCTGGGGCTGCTCATACACTTTAAAATTATTCGGGTTAAAAATCAACTGGGTTGAGTGAATATGGGCCCAATTGGTTCATATTCAGTCCTCCCTAAGGCTACTCATAATGGTGCAAATGTCGGAATTTACGCGGTAATTTTCATTTCATTTTAGATCTAGTCTCTCAGAAGTGTTTCTGTCGTTACGTAAGAGAATCACCTTTATAAACCTTAACATATTTGAAGTAAACAGGACTTCAGATTTGAGGATGGTTCAAAACTATTCTGTGAAGGACATCACCCCATCCCTCAATATCTCGGCCTTTATTTCCCATGTTTAAAGCGCTGGCAATGGATGTCCTGGTATACCGATGTGTTATGTGGTGTTCCGCAGTGCCTATCTAGAAGGTACTGACCCTAAGTTTGAAGGTACTTCTTACAAGAACGAACTTTATTAACCTGGGCATATTTGAAGTAAACAGTACTTCAGATTACAGGATGGTTCAAAACTCTTGTTTGAAAGAAACCATCCCCAACTCTCCACATACCGGTCTTTATTTCTCACCGTTACGGCGTTGACAATGGATGTCCTGGTATACCGACATGTTCCGCGATGTCTATTATAAGGTGCGGCACTGTTTTCAAGGAGCCCCCACGATAATTTTAGAGGTACAATTGCATCGATGTTTTGTGGTTAGGATAGAGCTCCGCAAAGCTAAGAGATTCGATACGATTTCGAATCTTAAATTGCTATTATTTTCTACTGAAATCCGGCTAACCGATTCGTTTCCTTTTGAAACCTTTAACTGGAATATAGCTTGGTATCCGTCACCTGTATCGTCTCACAAAACGTATAATTCAGTACATAACTAAAACTGAAAGTAAAGATTGGGCTGAATTTTATTAAAATTTGTGTCTCACTTGTCACCACCACTGTTGAAAGCAGATTCAAAGTTTTCAAACAATGCTGTCGATGAGCTGTTGCTAGCGACTAACCCTGTGCGTGCCTCGTACCAGTAATTCTTGCATTCGTTCCTGTCTTTTTAACTTTTAAATATAATCCTTACGAGATACTATTCCAACTACATCACCAAGGCATGCCTTCGACGAAGGCATGCCTTGATGATGAAGTTGGTGTATTTTATCTGTCGGGGCTTGAGGTATCGCAGTCGTCGTAACAATTCGGGTATACAGCCCCGCCATATTGCTCCCAAGCCCCACAATCGATCAGCTTCAAGACGCACATTTGATTCGAGGTTTGATTCAATTTTGAATGACAGAGCCCAGTCGATTCGAGATTTGATTCGAATCGAAAATGAGAACTTTGCAGGACCCAAGGCTAGAGTATATTAGAAAGGCTTGCCTTTTCCAGACATTTGTCTCCCACTTTTTCCAGCCAACAGCAAAGGAACTACTGAATTAGTAAGAATTTTGTAAAGGGTGTATTTTTAATCACTGGTCATCCTATGTCCACCCCTTTTCTCAAAGTAGACATTTTCTGAAGCAAATCATGACGTTACGAATTACTTTACAAGTATCATCATCAAGCAATCTGAAAATGGCACACTATGAAAGTCCGAAATATGACAATCATTCAGCGAAGACTCCTTTGAATATAATCTCACCTCGCCATGTTATTCGTAAATTAACACTAGAAATGCATCACATCATATAATGAAAGGATGTATAGAAATTATCTTTCACAATCGGACAATAATACCAACGAGCGCCGGGCATTTCGCCAGTGGACATTTCCAGTGGACATTTCCCCAAAGGGTATTACCCCTATATGGGCGGAGCTTGTCGCAAGCATGTTGTGTGTTCGATCCAATGGAAGTAAATCCAATTACCCAAATAGACCCGACAAGTTTTTCTAGTTCGGATTCCTTCGGAATCCTCTGCTTCCATCTATGTATCTATGAACTATGCTACAGTTTCTATCTATCCAACCCTGCTAATTTGTTCTGGAGTGTACCTCTGTAGAGAAGAACAGCCTCTCAGTTCGAACAGTTTTGCTTACTGTTACTATATTTAACTTTTCTGCTCTGTTCAGATTAATTCTAACCCTATTCCTGGTACTCGTGTTCTTGTTTGGAACAAGGTGTTTCATTTATACAGATCAATCCAATCAGTTCACTTTACTGCAACTAACCGATCTAATCACTCCATTCATCTAAACCCCACCCACGGTCACATTGTTCTCAAATACTAGGGTTCCTAAGAATAAGTACAAGAGTCAATTGAGCAGTAACTGGACCAGACATTCCTCGAACGACTCGAATCCCATCGAGCAAATGAACTATCGAGCAACTAGTCGAACGAGTGACTCCACATACTGCTCTAAGACTCGTCTCAGTATTTGAGGATAGCTATGACATAATAGCGAGCGAAAGCGACCCTCGGGGTCGCGTGCAATAAGGATCGCGGGGGTCGCTTGCTTCGCAAGCTATTAGGCAACACGTATGTACCGTTTGTATGAACTCAAAGCCAAGCTAATCTGAAAGGCATTAATTTCAAAATTTTTCAACGGAAGTGGTACACAGGGACGCTGACATGTTTGCGCATGGCAGTAATTGACATTCGCAATTGAAGAAATGACTTATTTATCGATACTACATTTTGGCAGTATATTTATGTGGCTACTAACAGTTGGTAATAGTAACAATAAATGCTACACGCTATTTGTAAATAAAAATGAACGCAGCAATTTCCGTAACTCCTCGGATAAATTCCGGAAAACAACGACGCTATAAATATATCTTCCAATCAAAGCAATGATGAAATTATCTTTTAATCAGAGCACTAGAAAATAATATCTTCCAATCAAAACGCAGATTAAAATAGTTATCTCGAAATAGACAAAACACGTCGTCTGCTGTTTACAAATATTGGGAAGGGCCACTGTGGTCTGCTTCAGGCGCAGTTTTTCAAAAGAAAAAAAAAATATATTGGGCCTACATTTTTATTTCATAATAACTTGTACAGTTGCAGTTTTCGCTCGCTTTTAGGTTTACCTAAATTTCATATTATTTTTCTATTTGAGGAGACCTTTGGATGGTACCCTTTGAGGATACCTGTTGAGGATACCTTTGGAGGGTACCTTTTGTGGACACCTGTTGAGGATACATGTACCTTTTGGAGAATACCTTTTTGCACGATATTTATTTAAATATAGTAATGACGTCTAACCCTATTCAGCTCCTAGCTTCTGGGCCATCCATCACCTTCATAGCTTAAAGGCCACCACTTGTCCGTAGTCACTATCATCTGTGATCTGCTTCCGGTACATTCACCCAAAACAATAGTCTTCTATCACCGTTGTAGTCTTGTACCATTACTGTCTTGAACCATTACTACTGGCTACTACTATACGGTCCTGTACTGCTAGTTGATGCTAGTGTGCCCATTCATTACTAAGCCGTGTTACTAATACGGCTGTTATTACATTAATACTGCTAAGGATCCCAGTTCACATCACTATCATTTCACTACACGCTAAAAACTAAAGTGTTAAAAACTGCACTTGAAGTGCTGTATTTAACACTTACTAAGTGCTGAACTAGCACTTTGTTCAAGTGTAGATATCCCAGAACTTGACAGGTGTTGACAATAATACCACTTGACAAGTGTAATGTCGCGACACTTAAAAGGAAACAACGCAGATGACGCGGATCAGGCTCGAACTCTCGAGCCTGATCCGCGTCACCTGCGTTGTGTCCTTTTAATTATGTACCCACCAAGCGCAAATCAAATTATGGACGATTCTGGAAGAACCACCAATACTAGACACATGGGAAGTGTCATCCATTCAAGTTTCAGACGTCTGACGATTGTAATGTCTATGTGCTTAACGCATTGCACTTTGAGTGTTAAAATCAAACTCTAATAGTTAGAATGGGTTTAACACCTTGAAAGTGTCAGTTTTAACACTTTCGTTTTTAGTGTGTACCGCTTCCTCGAACAACGTGTTCATAACTATTCCCTAATAAGCTATCGAGCAGTTTCTGAAAGATCATTGCTCGAACGACTCGAATTCCATCGAGAAAATGAGCTATCGAACAGTTGCTCCATGAGTAAATACTCTTGCGATTCGAATCTCATCGAGTAAATGAACTACAGAAAACAATTTCTCTCAGACTCATTTTAAAAGGGATTCTAAAAATAATTTCTATAAGTAAGGCTTTCACATTCTGCACATATGGTCTGGGCACTAGCAGTGTTTCAGGCAATGGACCTCCGGGTATCCCGGAGGTCCATTGGCAGAAACATTGCCTGTGTTTGCTATGAGTAACCAGGAGACTCATTACTGTCTACGACTCATTTCGAAAAAATGGAATCTAAAAGTGATTCTATAAGTGTGTGCCTTGACAAGGGTTTGATAATTTCATCGAATGAGCTAAAGAGCCATGAGAGTAAATGCTCCATGAGACAATGCTCTTGCAGTTGGGGGATTGAAGACTGTGTTGATTTGGGGGACTATTGGAGGCAATTTGTCGTAGAAACCACATGGTTCAGTCCTCAAATACCGACATAAGTCGTAGTCCTGTGAACAAAATGGACGACGGAAACGCATATCGCATTAACATACGCGCACTGGGCATGCCCACTAAGACCACGTATCACTATGGGAATTACGTCACAACATGGCTGCTCACTCTCACCATAACAGCTAAACATGGCGCTTACGGATCACGTGTATATGACGTTACTCCCGGTGTCCAGCCAGGGATCCTGCAACCTGGGGGGGGGGGGGGGGGGGGGGGGGGTGAAACATGTGAGACATACTATTAATACGTCAAAATGTGGAACCAATTAATGCACATACACCGTTTGTGGTAATTAAATTATTTTATTCATTAATGGTATAAACGAGCTGGTACAGTAAAGCATCCCTTTACGTTTCCCACAGAATACTCCCATAATCAGAGAAGTTTACGAATGCCTCTGTATTGAGAGGAAGTGCGGTTTAATTATTTTACAACGTTGAGTTAAAATCAGGGAGCGCGGTGGCTTAGTCGGTAGAGGTGCAGGCTGCAAGCCAAGAGATCCTCGGTCGAATCCCACCTGCGGCAACCGGGTTGTGTCTTTGGGCAAGACACTTCACCCACATTGCCCATGTGGGGGACATGGTGACGTTGTGTACTAAGGCGTACTGCACGTGAGTAGTTAGGGGAGCCACTATAGACCCAAGCATTTTTAACACTGAGTTTTCCATAGGGTCCATTGCCTTAGTGTTAAATTGTGTAACTTATAGACCCAAGAATTTATAGTTGTGTAACTTATAGACCCAAGAACTTATAGACCCAACATGTATGCACTGGTGGCACAGTGCATACATGTTGGGTCTATAAGTTCACACTAAGGCAATGGACCCTATGGAAAACTCAGTGTTAAAAATGCTTGGGTCTATAGTGGCTCCGCATCATGCTTTATGACCAGATCCTATAGTACATTTCTGGCTTATAAGTTTCCACTGTACATTAATTTATTTTTTGTAGTTTGCAAATTAATTTTTTTGTTTAGCTTAAATGTTTTTTTGTGGTTTGCAATATAATTTTTGTTTAGCTTAAATGTTTTTTGTTTTTTGTGTTTCGCAAAATAGAAAAATAATTTGCAAACACAAAAAATATTTTCTAAGAAAATATATTTTGTGTTTGCAAATTATTTTTACAAAAAGCTTTTTCATAATTTTATGAAAAAGTTTTTTGTGAAAATAAATTTGCAAACACAAAATATATTTTCTAAGAAAATATTTTTTGTGTTTGCAAATTATTTTTCTATTTTGCAAGTTTTTATTTTCCCAGACCTGATTTTTTTCTCTGGCAAACCAATGTCTATGGGAGTTTTCACTGTTAAATCTGTGTTTGTCACCTCTGTTTTTCCCCATAGACAATCCTGGAGGGGTAATTGCAAGATTTTTTATTCCAAACTTGTTTTAGGATATCTCTCATTGATACAACTCTCATTATCAACAGTCACTCACAGAATGGGTAATGGAACTGTGTCTCTCTTTCTGAGACTTTTATTTGTTTAGAAAGAAAAATCTCTTTCCAATATTTTGTAGCCTTGAAAAAGGCTGTTCAGTTCTGTATCAGGTAAGATGTAAAACTTGTCATTCCTCCCTTCCCGTCTTGTTAAATATCCACTCAAGTTACATTTGTTTGTCCCATGGGTATCTCTCCGACTTTAAAAAAATGACACAATAGCGCCGGTACTTTGAGTTTTTCTGAATGCTTATCAACTTACAATATCAAGTCGATGGTCCCTAGTTGTAAATTCATATTCACACAAATCATATTTCATATATTTGTACGAATATGAATTTGCAAATACAAGAACGCTATCTGTTATTTGAGTTGTAAAAAATTTACTGTCAATCCTATTACAAATGTAGTGAAGAAAATACACCAATACCTTCAAAATGATTCAAGTAAAATATCCAGTATAAGCGATGAATTAATTGTAATCTAAAAGTTATCTGAACAATTATACTCCTATGATAAACAAAATGCGTGTTGAATTGTAATGTTAGGTATTAGAGTCGATTTTTCCTGGAAAATAAACGTCACGAAACACAACGTCATTTTCTGGGAAGTGGTTTAAATATAGCGCGTCTTCACTGAAAATAACCACTGCTTGGCAAATCAAAAAATCAATACTGACTTAACATTGCGTGTTATATCGACACCAGAATAACTCCTGAAATATTACTTTCCATCAATGAAATGTGATCGACCAACTTGATGTTTTAAATAAATGAGTTTCCCACGACTTATACCATGCATTTAACAAGCAGAACAATTTATTATTTTTTAGAACAACGGGTCAAGCACTCCCAACATATCCGTACTTTTACCTATTTATTCGAATATCTTCGCTCATAATTATTCTATCTGAACATATTATATACCGTCGTAAAGCTTGTGAGCTGTAGTTTAAGATGATATATTAACCACCACAATCCGTTCGGTAATTAAAAAGTTCTAGACTATTATCTGTCAAAACAAACACAAATCCATATTCAACACAGACATCCCATAAAATGCACTGACACACTATTTAAATGTACATCCATTTGGTTACAAACAGTTTTGCTATCTATTGCACTCAATAACCTATGGATACTATACACCAGTTGTTAAATGTGTTTAGTGTTAGAGTCGATTTCCTGGAAAATAAAATGTCACTTTACACAACGTCATTTTCTGGGAAGTGGTTTAAATATAGAGCGTCTTCGCTGAAAATAACCAATACTTTGCAAATCACAAATTCAATACTGACTTAACATTGTGTGTTTTATCGACACCAGAATAACACCTGAAATATTATTTTCCATCAATGAAATGTGATTGACCAACTTGATTTTTGAAATACATGAGTTCCCCGCGACTTATACCATGCATTTAACAGCAGAACAATTTATTATTTTTTAGAACAACGGGTCAAGCACTCCCAACATATCCGTACTTTTACCTATTTATTCGAATATCTTCGCTCATAATTATTCTATCTGAACATATTATATACCGTCGTAAAGCCTGTGAGCTGTAGTTTAAGATGATATCTTAACCACCACAATCCGTTCGGTAATTAAAAAGTTATAGACTATTATCTGTCAAAACAAACACAAATCCATATTCAACACAGGCATTCCAACCATCGTCGTTAAGCTTGAGTGACTTTTTCTGAGACATCCGTGTTGGATATTTATAATCTCAATATGGCGGGAAACAGTTCATTTGATAGTGAACCAGCGAGGAGAGAAGATCGTTCTTTGTACAGATGAAGTGGATAAGAAGATCATGGCACAGTTGGAATTCAGATTCAATTCAAAGAGGTGTGAACCTCATAGTTCCCTTATGTTTTGGCAAAATAAAATACTTTGTGGTTACAAAAGTTAATTGTAGTTGAAGGGATTCAGCTACAACTTTGGTTTGGGGTTCCGAGCTGAGTTTTTTCATAGCGAAAAACACGGAAGAGAGAAAAACTTAGACGTATCCCCTGTAATCACAAAGTATGCAAATATTTCACACCAATGTGTTTTTTAAAACCACCAAGTAATACATTCCAAATGGTGTAATGCAATTAGCTTTTGTGTTGCACTTAAGTTTCCACAGTACATTAATTTAATTTTTATGTTTGCAAAAGTTTTTATGAAAAAACTTTTGCAAACATAAAAAATATTTTTTGTTCTGAAATGTTTTTTCTGTTTTGCAAGTTTATTTTTTAAGAACATATTTTTGTGTTTGTAAATTATTTTTATGACAAAATAAAAATAATTTACAAGCACAAAAAATATGTTCTTAAAAAATAAACTTGCAAAACAGAAAAAACATTTCAGAACATAAAAATATTTTTTGTTCTGAAATGTTTTTTCCATTTTGCAAGTTTGTGTTTGTAAATTATTTTTATGAAAAAGTTTCATAAAAATAATTTACAAACACAAACTTGCAAAACAGAAAAAAACATTTCAGAACAAAAAATATTTTTTAAGTTTGCAAATGTTTTTTCTATTTTGCAAGTTTTTTTTTATTTTTATAAATAAAACTCCCCGAGTTGGAAAACATTCCTGTCTTTTACACCCAACGACCTCTGGATACTTTACACCAGTTGTTAATGTTGATTGAAAGATACACTAACAAATAAAAGCTATAAAATATTTACCACAGGAATATTTCCCATAGAGTGAATGGATACATTTTATGACTTTTCAAATGTGTCTAAGAAACATTTATTAACAGTATAATGCAGTGGGTATTACATGTACATTTAAATGCACATTTAAATGTACATTAAAAAGTATAAAAGGAGGAAGAATCTTAGGTTGATTCACACTTGGGTTTTTGACTTCAAGAAGACAAGACATATTTTCAAAGCTAGAAGACGATAGAAGAAAAGATGAAGAGAGCCATTGATGAATATAGTGAGACAGAGAGTGAAGTAGATAACAAGAAGCAGAGAGTAGAATCAGCAAGGGACATATACACCATCCACCCACTTCTACAAAGAACATCAAGAAAATTCCATTCCAAATCACATGTATGCAGAATAACCTTTACACAATTTAATCAAAAGAATCCATTTGACACCCTTGGAAAAGTATTTGACAGTTTGGTAGATGATATTAAAGAAGAATGTGGAGTAGAAGACAACGATCCAATGAGAATATCAGTTAACCACCCAGGATTAGAAATAGGTATATTTATTCCATTTACTAAGGCTTCAGGTATCACTGGTAACACCATATTAGATGAAATAGAAAAGGTTGTACAATCAAATGATAACTTTACTATCCATGATGGGCAATTATCTTTAGAAATAACACACACTTCTCTACCACAAGGGTCTGGGCGACGTGCACGGATTTCATTTTCATCTGTTGATAAAATGGTGGGAAACAAGAAAAGTATTATTGAAATTAAAAATGTTAATGATTCAAAGTGTCTCGCACGGGCCATTGTAGTGGGAAAGTGTCATGTTGATAAAGATAATTCTGAACTTTGGCAAAAGAAATGGAAAAATATTAAACGTTCTGATAGACCGACACAAGAGTTGGAAGCTAAGACATTGATGGACAAAGCAGGTCTTGATTATAATATTCCTTGTGGATATGAAGAATATTATAAAATACAAGACCTGCTTTACCCAGAGTATGTCATCAAAATTCATCCACAGTATGTAAAAAGTGAATTTTTATTCAAACCTCCAGTTACCACCACTGATAGTAAAGTTATTCATATTTACCACCATGACCAGCATTTTGATACTATCATTACAATTACAGGGTTTTTAGGATGTCACTACTATTGAGAATTTTGCAGTAAAGGGGTCCAACAGAGAGAACGTCACATGTGCCCTTTTGGTTGTATTTGCTATGCTCCAACAAAATGTATTCCTGAACATCCCATCACCTGTTACAGTTGCAATAGACAATTTAGAAGTTTATCATGCTATAATAACCATATCACTAGAAAGGGGAAAGAAGAAAAAAAAACGATTTGTCAATTAGTTCAAAAATGTAAAACATGCAATTCACTAATATATCCAACAAAAGGAAAGCACATCTGTGAAGGATTCAAAAAATGCAAATATTGTCAACAAGTAGTTAATTCTGATCACCAATGTTTCATTCCAAAATACACTTCACCCGAGGATGAAAAAATACCAAACATTCCATTTGTATTTTTTGATTTTGAAACCACACAAGACTCAGGAGTTCATATCCCAAATTTCTGTGATGCTCATCATGCATGTGGGGAATGTATTTGTAAATCTATAGATCAAGAATGTATTTCCTGTGACAAATTTGGATATAGGCAATCAATATTTAAAGGGGAATCTACTTTATCAGATTTTTGTGATTGGCTTTTCAGTAAGGAACATAAAGGGACAACAGCTTTTGCTCACAATTTAAGAGGTTTTGATGGACAATTTATTTTAAGACACCTCATTGAAACTGGTACAACAACTCCTGATGTAATTATGAATGGGAACAAAATTCTTTCACTTAAAGCTTGTGGTATTAGACTTATAGATTCTTTAAATTTTCTTTCAATGAGATTGGCACAATTTCCCAAAACATTTGGCTTGACAGAATTAGCAAAAGGTTATTTCCCCCATTTGGCAAACACACAAGCTTATCAAAATTATATTGGTCCTTATTTAGATCCATCATTGTATATGCCAGATTCAATGTCTCCATCAGATAGGGAAGATTTTATCAAGTGGTACAACTAAAAATTTACTAGTAATGCCAGATTTGATTTTCAAAAAGAAATGGAATTATACTGTAAATCAGATGTAGATATCTTGCGTAGGGGGTGTGGGGAATTCAGACAAAAATTTATAGATAGTGATGGCATAGATCCCTTGAGAGAAGCATTTACCTTAGCCGATGCATGTACAAAAGCTTGGAGAAAAAAATCACTTCCAGAAAACAAAATGGCAATCATTTCAGACATAGGTTACCCTGCTAAAGTCAAATACTCCATTAAAGCCATTAGATTTTTACAGACAGTTGCACAGGAAGAAAACATACATATTCAACATGCACTCAATGGTGGGGAACTTAAAATAGGGGGATATTATGTTGATGGGTTTCACAAAGACACAAATACAATCTTTGAATTTTATGGATGTATGTGGCATGGGTGCATGACATGTTACAAAGACAATACACATGAGAAAAATCCAATCAATTTGCTAAGTTACCAAACTCTATACAACAATACACAGGAACGCATACGCCATTTAGAATCATTGGGGTATAACATGAGAATAACATGGGAACATGAGCTTGATGATTTTTGCAAATCAAATCCTGAAGTAAAATCAACATTAAATTCATTTTTTCCAAACATGGATCCTATTAAACCACGTGAAGCATTATTTGGTGGGAGAACAAATGCCATTAAATTACATCATAAAATAGACCAAAACACAGGCAATGAAATAAAATACATAGACATCTGTTCACTCTATCCTTATGTCAATAAACACAGAGAATATCCAGTAGGTCATCCAAATATACTCACAAAAGAAAACATAGACATGAATAATATAAGACAGTACAGGGGACTTATCAAATGTAAAGTTTTACCACCACAATCTCTACACATGCCAGTATTACCAATTCATTGCAACAAGAAAATGGTTTTTACACTTTGCAATACATGTGCAGAACAGGAATTAGACAAATGTGAACACACACCAGATCAACGCAGTATTACAGGTACATGGACATCTGTTGAACTTTTTAAACCATTGGGAATGGGATACACATTACTTGACACTTATCAGATTTGGCATTGGGAAGAATGGTCTTCAGAAATTTACAAACATTATGTGAACAAATATTTAAAAATGAAACAAGAAGCCAGTGGATATCCAGATTGGGTGAAAACAGAAAGAGACAAAGATACATTTAAGAAAGACTATGCACAAATTGAAAACATACATTTGGAAAATATTGAAAAAAATCCAGGACAAAGATCATTTGCTAAAACCATGTTAAACTGTTTATGGGGGAAAAGTGCACAAAACAATTTAAAAACAAAAACAGAATATATACAAGACCCATCAAAACATTTTGACCTGATACAAGATAAAGACATCATTATTAAAAATGTTGAATTGTTTGATCATGATAAATGTATTTTAGTCAATTACACAAAGTCTACAGATGTTTATGAACCTCACAAATCAGCTAATGTTGCAGTTGCATCTTTTGTCACAGCTTATGCACGAATGGAATTATATAAAGTAATAGGACGTTTGGGTAGACGAGTATTATATTTTGACACAGACAGTTGAATTTACATCCATAACCCCTCACTTTGGAATCCACAAATTGTAAACAGTAGGTTAGGTCAATGGACAGATGAACATCCAGATGCAAAAATTATTGAATATGTAGGTTTAGGTCCAAAAAATTATGGTTACAAATACATTAAAGATGGTCAAATACACACATCATGTAAAGTTAAAGGAATCACATTAGATTACAATACATCACAGAAAGTCAATTTTGAATCCATGGTGGAATGTGTACAAGACAGACATAATTATAAAACGAACATTGAATACACACATAGAATTAAACGCAACAAGAACAGACAAGTCACAAGTGAAAGACAAACCAAAACATTCAGATCTGTGTACACAACACGTTTTGTAGTGGATAAATATGACACAAGACCTTATGGGTTTAAGGTATAAAAATTACTCTTCAGATTCCTCATTTCAAGTTTGAACAAGAACAGACATGTCACAATTGAATTACAAACCAAAACATTCAGATCTGTGTACACAAACCATTTTGTAGTGGATAAATATGACACAAAACCTTATGGGCTTAAGGTATAAAAGAACCCTTCAGATTTCTCATTTTAACTTTGAACACTGAGCAGGCAAGATGTCTCTACCACTTAATCCTACTTATCCTATATACTTGTCAGAGTTAAGAAGACTTTCGAGTTTTAGTATGACTACAAATCCTATTTTAAAATCCAAGAAAGAAGAATTAGCTAAAGCTGGATTTTTCTATGTGGGAGATGGTAAAGTAAAATGTTTTGTATGTGGACAAGGTTTAATGAATTGGGAAGAAAAAGATATTCCTTTGCAAGAACATGTTAAGTGGTCACCAAATAGTCCTTATATTCAATTAATAAGAACTTGTCAATTATACAAACCACCAACAAGTATGCAAACACCCCCAGATAAAATATTATCAGTGATGGATTATGGATTCACTTTAAATCAAATATTTCCAACAATGAAAAAATATGACAAGTGTTTAGATGATTTTCCAGATTCTAATTCTTTATTTGCACTCATGGTATTAAATGATCAAAGTACATCATTTAGTACCATAATTGCAAGACAAGCTGCAGGACAATTCAAAACTAAGTTAGATAAAATGTTTTCAGATAATGTAGGAAATGATTTTCCTGACCGTCCTGATGTACAAAGTGCATGGTGTAATATGGTACCTGATGCACAAAATACATCAGAAGAGACAAAAGAAACATCACTTTGATTTCAACCATGGAACCAGTAAGACGTATCTTAGACAACAAGATTACACGTAAGGCATTATTATATGCATTTCAATTGATCACTCCTGGTTATCTAACAATAACAAAATAGTTTATTCATAATCAATTCGGAAAAGATGAAATGTATGGGGAATTTTGTAATGCATTACAAATCATGAATGCTTTTTACAAAGATAATATAGAAAATATTTGGACAAGAGTTGTGTGGGGTAATATAATTTATGATAAAGAAATCATTAATTACTTGTATAGACAATGTGTACCACAAATAGATAGAAGAATAGATTCTTCAGAAACTTTATTTGAGTTAAAAGCACCCTTAAAATGAATACCTACTAAAAGACATGAAGAAGGTATGGAATCAGAAAGTATATAAGTGAATGATTTGACAAAACCTTTTCACACACAAATACAATTATGGCATCGAGTGAATGTTTATTGTTTCAACACCCTTGTAATATCTTTATTTCGGGACCTAGTGGTTCAGGAAAAACAGAATTTGTCAAAAAGCTTATTGATATGAAACATGACTTATTTCAAATTCCCCCACAAAAAAATCATTTGGTGTTATAAAGAATGGCAAAATACATATACTTTACTTAAAGAAAGTGAAGATATTAAATTCATAGAAGGTATCCCTGATGATGAATATGAAATTGTCAGTGATGTCACTATTCCCCATCTTGTAGTTTTTGATGATATGTTAGGAGATAAAGATGAAAAAAAAATTAAATTATGGTTCACACGAAAAGGACATCATAAAAATGCAAGTGTCATTTACATTACACAAAATATGTTTCAACAATCTAAATCTAGTCGTACCATAAGTTTAAATGCACATTATATGATTTTATTTCAAAATACCAGAGATAAAGGGCAAATTAAAGTATTATCAAATCAAGTTCAATTACCACATTTAAATGCATGTTATCAAGATGCAACAAGTATTGGTCATGGTTATTTATTAATTGATTTTCATCCTAGAACTCCTGAGTCTTTGAGATTAAGAACTGATATTTTTCATCCTTGGGTAACACAAAATGAACGTGGCCCTATCATTTATACAAAACTATAAATTCCCCATGTTCTAATGAGTTGATGTTAGTTAGTCAAAGTTTGTCAACGACTACACATCATCATGGTATCATTCATACAATCTTTGGAACAACTTGGTCAAGAAACAAGTCCATTTGCAAGACAAAAATTACTTAAGAAAGGTTTTAAGAAAATTTTAAAATGGTTTACATTAGCAAGTAGAATCATACTTAATAAAAAAATTAAATTGCCAAAACAAACTTTAACCTACATGGATAAACATAAACAAGATCTTGAACAACTTGCAAATCCCAGAGTTGATCTTGCAACAAACGAAACATTATTTTAAAACCAGGAGGTGGTGGATTTTTTGGTGGTGTTATCATTTGTAATTCGATGGGATGGCCATAAGGCAAGTAGATCATTCTATTCACCATTCAAAAAAACAAAGAGTAAGAAACAAAAGTCACCTAGAAGGAAACTAAAATCCCCTAAGAAAAGATCAAATAATTCATCAAGTTCTAGAGAGATAAAAAATCAACGAAAGGTAGGACCTAAATATATGTACACAAATTTTGAAATTGCACCTCATAGATCTCCATCTACAAAAACAAAAGCATTACTTGTGAAAAATCTTCAAAGACAAAGAAAAGTATCACCACTTAAGTTAACACGTGTAGTGTCAATAACAAAAGATGGTGTTAAAAATCATGAACCAATGTATTCTGTAATAAAACCAAGTCAAAATGTACTGCATGACCCAATGGGTTCTAGACAAAATACAGACCATGTACCATTAAAAGAAAAGATTCCCACAATGGCACGTTTTACAGCTTTAAATACACCTAAACCTGTTAAAGGGATAAGGTCTTACTTTAAGTGAAATAAATAAGTTTGCACATGTATAAATAGCATTACATTTTTATATTTGTTTCATTTATTCATTAGATTCTATAAGAGCAAGATGGTGAGACAAAATAAGAAACAAAACATTCCTTTAGTTAAAAAATATGGTGGTGTGTTAATAGGTTTAAGTCAAACTCCTTCAGCATTTCAAAAACAAATTATGAAAAATGCACCTAAAGAATTAATTAATTGTGTGTCAGAATGCTGTCATAATCTTTTAAAAGGCAACATACATCTAACAAAAAGTCAGAAACAAAAATTACATCCAAAGCGTCAACAACTATGAGCACTCGCTAGTAAATCAATAACTCTTAAAAAGAAAAAACAAATTTTAAATCAAAAAGGTGGTTTTTTACCATTACTTGGTTTACTTGGACCTGCTATAGGAGTTGCAACAAATCTTGCAAATAAATTAGTCAGTAAAATATGAAAAAGATGGCTATTGTACCTTATCAAATGTTAGAAGATATGCAACGTTTTAGAAATGAAAAAGCTCAAAGACCAAGATTACCACCTAACCCACAAGTTACAAATACTGCACAACTTCAAAATAATTTATCATCTGTGTTACAAAATTCAGAGTTGTCCGAAAGTGAGAAAGAACAAAAGTATGGGGAAACTTTACAAAAATTTCAAATGTCACATAAGAAGGCATTACAACCAACAATGATTCCATTGTCTGAGTCAGGAGAAAAATCATTATTTTTACGAGATCGCATTATAGAAAGTGTCCCTGTTACAATGAGATGTAAAGCAACTTCATTATTATCTGCTTTATCATCTCATCCACACATGAGTTGGGATGATCAGGGTGTATTAAATTACGATGGAGAAGTCATAAAAGGTTCAAATATCATAGATTTAGTAAATGATGTTCTTAGACACCGAAAAGGTTTTAAACCGAGTGGATGGGAAATGTTTAGTCGTGGATTAAAAGATATAAATATCCCTCAAGATTTTGTTGGCAATCGTGAATGTTGGTTATGGATGAATAGACAACCTATACCCAAGCCCAGTAAATATCAAAGTTCTCCAGAAGATAATAGGTCTGAAACACCTGAATCACCCCCTCCAAAACGTAAAGTTCGTCGAGGTCATAGAGTGCAGTGGAGCGAAGACACACCAAAGTCAGCACTAAAGTGTAAATTGAAAAAACGTAGATTATCTGAAAAATGGGAGGCTTATTGAATGATTTATTAACTGAAATATATTACAATACAAAACATCCTGCTGGTTATGGTGGTATACAAAAATTGTACAAAGCAGCTCATAGTAAAGATAATTCCATCACAGTTGATCAAGTGAAAAAAATGGTTGAAAGGAGAAAGAACTTATACTTTACATAAACCCATCCGTAAAAAGTTTTCAAGACGTAAGACTATAGTGGGTGGTATTGATCATCAATGGCAGATTGATTTAGCAGACTTACAAAGTTTACAATCTTACAATGACCAATTTCGTTATTTAGTTTGTGTTATTGATGTATTTTCCAAATATGCATGGGTAATACCCATTCACAATAAATCAGGAGAGACATTAACAAAATCTTTTCAGAGTATTTTGAAAACTTCTGGACGTAAACCATTATCATTACAATCTGATAAAGGTTCTGAATTTAAAAATAAAGATGTACAAAAATTTTTAAAGAAACAAAACATTCATTTCTTCACAACAGAAAATCCTGAAACCAAAGCTAGTATTGTTGAATGTTTTCAACGCACATTGAAGACACGAATGTGGAAATATTTTACACACAAACGTACATTAAGATACATTGATGTGTTGGAAAATTTAGTTGATGCATATAATCATAGTTTTCATCGAAGTATTCAGAGAACTCCTGCTTCAGTATCATTAGAAAATTAAGTAGAAGTATCTCAACATTTGTATGGTAAAAAGAAATTTAAAAAGAAAAAAATACAATTTAAAGTTGGTGATATAGTACGTATTAATAAAACCAAACGTACATTTGAAAATGGGTATTTACCAAATTGGACAAAAGAGTTATTTAAAATTACTCATGTAAAACATACAATACCACCCACTTATAAACTTGAAGATATGAGTGGTGAAAATATACAAGGGACATTTTATCCACAAGAAATTCAAAGTATAAAAGATGATAAAAAATATATAATTGAATTAATTCTTAATAGACGGTCAAGACGTGTGGGAAAGAAAATTATTAAAGAACTTAAAGTACATTGGGAAAGTTATCCAAAAAAATTTGATAGTTGGATAGCAGAATCAGATTTGATATAAAAAGAATATGTCATCAAATGAAACTTCATTACCTAATGAAACTACAAGTGTTGATGTACAAAGTCAACAAAGTCAACAATTTAAAATTTGTGGAAATCATGTTGCAAAAAATCAAGTCACTTATTTCACACAGATTAATATCATTTATGGTATTATAATTACTGCCATTGCACATTTGAGTTTACAAAACCCTGATAAAGAATTGTGGTTAGTGTTATTAAGTAGTTCTTTAGGATATATTCTTCCAAGTCCAGGTTTAAAATATTTGAAACAACCACAAGATAAGAAAAATGAATTCATTTTACGTAACACTTCTGAGTGATAGTTCTATGGATATGTTTCCAAATAATAACCAATGTTGTTTTCAAACACAATTATCTAAACCCATTCATGTTGATAAAGAACATTGGGAAGTGGGATTAGTTGAAGTAATTTTACCTTCGGAAGCAAAAAATATTGCAGATGAAGAATCTGTTTTTAAAATCATTGTGACAGATAGCAAAATATCAAATCGTATTAATAAAACGAATTTGAAACATACATTACACAAAGGTGTTGCTGTTGTTGAATTAAATATTTTATCAGGTGCATATTCAAATGGCGCTCATGTCATAGATGCAATGCAAATAGAAATTCAAGAAAAACTTGGAGACATATTTAAATCATTTGATGTATTATTTCATCTTGGATTTTCAAGTCTCCATGGCCGTGTAAAAATAGTAGGAAATAGTATTGGGAAAGTGGGTATTGAAATGTCAGAAAGTTTATTACAAAAAATGGGATGTAAAGACAATATTTTTCCTGTCATTTTTCCCAACACATCAAAAGGTGCATTTAAATATAATGTGGACTTAAATGTGGATTTTAATCAAATCTTTATTTATTCTGACATAGCAGATTATACATTTTTAGGTGATATTGAACCACCTATTTTACGTGTGATTCCATTTGAATCACATCAAGAGTCTTTGCGTACTCATATAGAATTTGATAATGTACATTATGTACCAGTATCAAAATCTTATTTTGATCAGATTAGTATAAATATAAATGGGAACACTGGTAAACCCATTCAGTTTGCAAGTGGCAAGACAGTTGTCAAGTTGCATTTTAGACAGAGACATAAATTAAATTTGTAAAAATGATGCCGGTGTATCAAGGTGTACCACGGCAATATGGATATGGATTAGGGTCTATTTTTTGCACAGCAATAAGAACAGCTGCACCATTTATAAAACCAATTGCAAAAAATGCATTTCAAACATTAAAGAGAGATGGATTAAGACATGGTTTAGAAATAGCAAATGAATTGATAAAAAAACGTAAAGCACCTAAAGACATTTTTTTAACTCATGGAAAAGATCTTTTGAAATCAGTTGGTGAATCTGCTTTAGGTATAAAAAGACAAAAACAAGAACGAAAACGTCAGTCTGTGGTTCGTTCTCGTAGAGGCAAGTCACGTCAAAGACAAGCTTATTCAAAATGAAAAACAAGACCACTTGATATATTTGATTGAAAAAAACCATGATGTTACATGGATCTTGCGAACATTTTGGTAGTAGTTTTGATCCAGATAATGTATCACCAACATCAAGTGGTATAGAAAATATTGGTGAAATTGAACAATTTCCTATTGCATCTTTAAATAATTCTTCAGCAATAGAATTTTTAATTCCAAGACAAACAACCAAGTGGTTAGATCTTGCAGCATCTACACTTGATGTTCAATTTAAAATTACAAAACAAGATGGGAGTGTTTTGGCTGCAGATACACAAATTGCTCCTATCAATAATTTTTTTCATAGCATGTTCAGTAAAATTGATGTTACACTGAATGGCAATCTTATCACCACCAATACAGATCTTTATCCTTATAGAGCATTTTTTGAGAATTTTCTTAGTTATTCAAGAGATGTGAAAAAAACACATCTAGCTGCTAGTGAGATGTGGTATACAGATACTCCTGGACACCACACAGAAACAAGTAAAGCTTCGTCGAACAAAGGTTTGACTGAACGAGCTAAATTAATTGGTGGTAGCAAAAATGTACAATTAAGAGGAAAACTGCATTTAGATCTGTTTGTGCAAGATAAGTATTTACCAAATGGAGTTGAGATGAGAATTAAATTGCATCATGCTCCAACTAAATTTTGTTTGATTGGTAGTGAACATGGAAAAATAGAAATTCAAAAAGCCATATTCAGAATACCGGCATGGATTTATTTCCAAAATTTGCGAATGATCTTAATGCACAAATAGATTGAACAAATTATAAAATGCCCATAAGACGTAGTGAAATTAAAACTTTTACTATTGGAAGTGGTCTTCGTTCAAAAATAGAAGACTATCTGTTTCATAAACAGATGCCAAAACGAATTCTTCTTGGTTTAGTTAGTAATAGAGATATAAATGGAGATATTGGCACTAATCCATTTAATTTTCAACATTTCGATTTGAATAAGTTGGAAATCACAATAGATGGACATTCCATTAAAGCACGTCCCTTTGAACCGAATTTTGAAGGTAGACTTTATCTAAATTCATATTTATCATTGTATGAAGCTATGGGCTATTTTGGACAAAATCAATCATTTAATTTATCTTTGCAGGATTATGCAAAAGGGTATACCCTTTTGGGTATTGATTTGACACCTGATCAGAGTAGTAGTGGGCCCTTGGCTCACCCAATAAAGTCTGGCAATCTCAGGTTTGAACTTCAGTTTGCTCAAGCTCTTCCAGAGGTGATCAACGTTGTTGTCTATGCAGAATTTGATAGTGAGATAGAAATCAACAAATTCAGAGAAGTGATATTTGACTATTAAACAAGTGTGAACATTGCAAGATGTGTAAAGAGAAAATACAAACATTATTTCAAGAATGTGTAGTGATAGAACTGACAAAATCCATTCAACAGAAAATGAAAAATATCTGTGAAGAAGAAAATCGAACCAACACAACAACATTAATAGATATGAACATTGCAGAGTGTTTACAGAAAGTGTGTCCAGTGACTGTATTGTATAATCTACACAAGAGAGCAAGAAAAATAAACTTATTAGAATATTGTGCTCATATAGACTTTGAAATAGACTGCCAAAAAGACATTCAAAAGTGGGCAGATTTAGTTAAAAGAGACTGGTCATATTATACAGCATACCTTGATTAACGGCTCCGTGCCAGCCTTTTTCAAGGCTAAGAAGATGGAAACCATACAATTACAAACTATACTTGACAGTTCTCAAAGGTTATCATCCTTAAATGGAAAAGTGTGTTCAAAAGACTTGTTACCAAAACAAAAACCTAAACACAGACAAGCATATATTGTGAACACAGATTCATCAAAAGAACCAGGAGAACATTGGATAGCAATATATTTTAAAGACAATCATTCTGCTATCTACTTTGATTCATATGGTTTACCACCAATAGATAGAGACATATACAATTTCATAGTGAAAAATACAGATTCCTGGACAATAAATACAATGAGACTACAAAGTGAATTTACTGTTGTGTGTGGGATGTACTGTATATTTGCTTTAGATCATCTTGCAAGAGGATATGATTTAGAGACAGTTCTTACTATCAAATTTGATCCAAGAAATTTCCAAGAGAATGATAGAGATGTTCGACGATGGTTTGAGCAAACTTATAGACATTATTTGAAATAACTGTAATAAATATCAGGTGTCAATACAATCCCACTGAGATAATTTTTTACATTTTTTTAGTTTTTTAAGTTTTTTATTAAAAGCCAATCATCTATTATATAATTTTCGCCAGACATTTGTGTAAAAGAGAGATAGGGTTTTTTAGTTATTTTTTTATATTTGTTTCAAACTCAGATCACTTGAGTGATATCAGATTTTTATCTGACTCCCAAGATTGTTTTCAAAAAACAATCTTGGGTGTCACATAAAAAAGCTAGCATAAAAAAGAATCTTGATGTAAATAGGTCTTCTCATGGATAGGCAAACTCAGATCTCGGTGTATATATGTTCAGATTTCATTTCAATATAATGATTCAACTTTAAATACAGTTTTGTCTTTTGTTAAAACCTCTGTGATAGTTTAGTCGATTTTGTTAGGTTAGTCCTATAATCCCTTTTTTATCACCGTGTCCCTATTATCTCCCAACAGTAAAAAAGAGTTAAGAGTCACTTCTCTTTTTCACTGAGAGTATTAGGTTTTAATATTGTATGCATACTTATCAAAAACTTTTATAGTGTAACCTGATATACAGTTTATACTGTAGAGATAATTTTGATTGCTAAACATACAATGAATACTTACTATAGAAAAAACAACTATCACAGAGAGTTCGACCACAATGCGAATCCCTATGTTTTTTTTATTTTGTGCATGTGTTTTTGTGTTTTATTGTAAGCATAATTTCCTTATGCTCACAATAAAACACAAGAAGACACACAAAATGCCATTTCCCCATTTATAGAAGTTGTATGCACAGAGTGGAGAGATGACAACCCAAAACCATATGGATAACCCCTAATATAAAATGATTTTAAAATAATATAGACATTGGCTCACACTCTAGGGAGGGAACTGTTTTTTGTCTTTTCATATAACAAAGACTTGATTGTGTACATGAGAAGATATATCTCTTTCTAATAGTGTGGGTAGCCCTGAAAAGGGCCGTTTTTAAAAATCTTCAATTCCGTAGAGAGCTATGTGCTAAAGCCATCTCTTCTTCGGTGAAGAATTCACCTTCCCACACGTCTATAGTTGTTGCTAGCATCTCTTCATCTGTAAAGCAATCTTGTTCCCATTGATAACTTTTCCCTACAAGAGCTTCTTCCTGCATATGTACGGGGAGATCAAACCAGTGTTTAGGTCGATTCTTGTACTGGATCTCCCTGAACGGATGTGTGGCGGCTTTGACGAATGGGTGGTCTTCAATCTTCTTAAGTTGTTCTTTCATGGGAAGTGTTGCTGACCACCACTTTCTCAAAGCCAAGGCGAATTCTTCATCAGCCCTCTCTTTCTTGGTTCTCTCATAACTCTCCATGGCTCTGTAATCAATCTTCGTTGGTTCCATGTCTTTTTCCTCTCTGTCAAAGATGATTGTCTTTAGTCAGACGATGAAATGTATCCATTTCCAGATCGAGTGCGGGAAAAAATCAGGTGTGGGAAAATAAAAACTTGCAAAATAGAAAAATAATTTGCAAACACAAAAAATATTTTCTTAGAAAATATATTTTGTGTTTGCAAATTTATTTTCACAAAAAACTTTTTCATAAAATTATGAAAAAGCTTTTTGTAAAAATAATTTGCAAACACAAAATATATTTTCTTAGAAAATATTTTTTGTGTTTGCAAATTATTTTTCTATTTTGCGAAACACAAAAAACAAAAAACATTTAAGCTAAACAAAAATTATATTGCAAACCACAAAAAAACATTTAAGCTAAACAAAAAAATTAATTTGCAAACTACAAAAAATAAATTAATGTACAGTGGAAACTTATAAGCCAGAAATGTACTATAGGATCTGGTCATAAAGCATGATGCGGAGCCACTATAGACCCAAGCATTTTTAACACTGAGTTTTCCATAAGGTCCATTGCCTTAGTGTTAAATTGTGTAACTTATAGACCCAAGAATTTATAGTTGTGTAACTTATAGACCCAAGAACTTATAGACCCAACATGTATGCACTGTGCCACTAGTGCATACATGTTGGGTCTATAAGTTCTTGGGTCTATAAGTTACACAACTATAAATTCTTGGGTCTATAAGTTACACAATTTAACACTAAGGCAATGGACCCTATGGAAAACTCAGTGTTAAAAATGCTTGGGTCTATAGTGGCTCCCCTAACTACTCACGTGGATGGTGCACCTGTCTTCAACCAGTGCTAACCCCACTTGTGTGGAGTTAGTATGTTGGGGAGCTGACAGTTGCTCGCCGTGGCTCGGTGATTCTCTGTAAGTACTCCGGCTTCCTTCACCCGTAAAACTGTCGAGGTCATGATTAGCCATTCTGCAGAAATATGTGACCTGAAACACCAATAAATGAATACATAAATAAATAAATAAATAAATAAATAAATAAATAAATAAATAAATAAATAAATAAATAAATAAATAAATGAATAAATAAATAAATAAATGAATGAATAAATAAATAAATAAATAAATACATTCTAAAGGAGAAGACCATTTCGTAAGCTTTCCTGTTACATAAGAACTGCCATTGGTGATGAAGATAGTCGTGTTCTTCTACTCTTTGGTCCGCCGCTGGTTGGTCGCGATTCTTATATGAAAGGTTGCAATGAGATATGATTATGATTTCCACATATCTATCGATTTTAATGGTAGTCCCAAGCCAAATTCCTGTTACATAGTCTGCTTTAATGTTTAACACTTTGAACCCTGGTAGTATCTCCAAGTCAGGACAATGATAGCCATTGGAAGGGCCGATATTCAACATTTCGGGGTTGACCGGTTAATCGAGAATATTTTTACTGCAACTATTTTCGCCTGTTAATTTTCTAAACAAAATTTGGATAAACATTATCCAAGTAATTTTATATTTGTTATATTTGGAACCTTAAAGCTCTGTAGATGATATGTGAGAAATATTTGATGTAGAACCAATACATACATTTATTGTTAACCCCTTACCTAACGCAACGGTCAAAACCGGCCAGCGCTATTCTCAGAAATCGCCAATTAAATTTCATTATTTTTTCATTTTTTGTCTCAAAAACATAGGTTATGATCCCTCGTTGGAACGAGCTCGTCGAGCTCGTTCCAATGAGGGGTCATAACCTATCTTTTCGAGACAAAAAATGAAAAAAATTAGTTATTTAAGAATTTGTTTTGCAAGTGTCGTCTGCTTTTCATGTTAGGTAAAGGGTTAAACTTAAAATCCTTACTTGAGTTATGCTGCAGGCAAGACTTATTTTATGACATTAGAAGTCCACGTTCATGACACAAGTTTTATCAATGTTCGACCCCATGATCCATATGACGTCACGTTAGAGTTTGGCCGTAACAGTCAGGAATTTTGTAGAACGGCAGATTACCTTTAAATAGGTATTTTTTTTTTTTTGGGGGGGGGGAGGGGGAGATTATATTCCCAAAATCTCGAAAGCCTGGGCCTCAAAATGAGGTTGAAAGTAAAATGAATAAAAAGAAACGAGAAATCGACATTGCTGGCATAGGGTGAAATAAGGGCTATGTAAAAAATAAGCCAAACTTTGAAGTGGCGTAAACATTTCAAAATGCACGAATTCGAAAAAAAACCCCAGCTATATATATTTTTTTCATCTCCACAACATACTAAAATTTCAAATAAATCCTTCTTATTTTTCTGCCCCATGACTCCTATGATGTCTCTTCAGAATTCGGCTGGAAATTTTGTGTAGCTCGACATGACTGAATGAAGTGAAAAGTCAATAGTTTCAGTTTAACACTTATGATTGTTAACATGTTACCGGTCAGCAACGTTCACAAATACCACAATTTCATTTTTTGTTATTTTTCCAGTGTTTACCTCAAAAATCTAACTTATAACTGTCACTGTAACGAACTCCTTCAGCTCGTCCAAATGACGGGTCATACGCTACGTGTTTGCGCTGAAGCGCTGGGTGTAGTGTGACCTCACCCCCCACCCCCCCCCCCCCCCCCCCCCAATAATTTTTCCAGTTGGGGCAATGGAGTCCGTCGAAAATTAAAATACATTGGATTTGATTGAAATCTTAGTATCTTATAAAGCTAAAAAATAAGAGATGGCTGTTTTTTCGATTTGGCGTCATTTTGACATTTTTACTTCACTTCAAAGTTCAACCCCTTTTTGACCCGGTGCTGCAGTTGTTGATTTGCCGTTTCCTTCTATGGGTTTTACTTTCAATCTCATTTTGAGGTCCAGTCTTTCGAAAGTCTGGGAATATAATCTTCACACAAAACATATCTAAAAGTGCCCAGTCGTGATACAAAGTTCAACGACCGTTATGGTCTAACTCTGTGGTGTCGTCATAGGGGTCATGGCGTCGAACATTAAAATGCGTTGGATATGTTCGAAATTTTAGTATGCCGCAAAGCTTAGAAAATAATAGATACATGTAGCTGTTTTTTTTTTGTTTTTTTTTGATTTGGCGCAGTTTTGTCTTTTTATTTGTCCTTTCAAAGTTTAGTATATTTTGGCCATATTTCACAGAAAACGCTACTTTGTGATTCACGTAACTCTGTATTTATAAATGACACATCTTGGAACTTCACACTATTTCATGGTTACTTTGAATTGGGCGATTTTATAATTTTAGTTCAAATTTACGCACTCAATGCTAGCAATGCAGATTTTACCTTTTTTCTGTACCTTTTTTTTATTTAAACTTCATATTGAGGCTCAGACTATCGAAATTTTCGGTTTATATTATCTCCTCACAAAACAAAGTCTAAAAATACCCTGACAATATATCCAACCGTTACAGCCGAATTCCGAGGCGACGTCGTAGGGACGGGTCATAGAGTCATAGGATGAAACTTAAAATGTGTATAATTTTTTCTGGAGTTTTTGTATGTTGTAGACCTAAAAAAGTAAGAAATGGACGTTTTGGACTTTTTAGTCTTTTTTTCGTTTTTTTCAGTTTTGTGCCTTTTTAACGTTTTTATGTTACTTCAAAGTTTAGCCTATTTTTTAACATTTCATTAAAAAGTCTATCTTGTGATTCACGGAGCACCGTATTTATGAATGTCACAGCTAGGAAACTTCACTCACTATTTTCTGGTCATTTCAAATTATGCGATGTTGTATTTTTTGTTTCAAATTTACGCATCTGATGTTAGTGATGCCGATTTCACGTATTTTGTCTATATATTTTAAGTACTTTTGCGGCTCTGCCTTTCGACATTTTTGGATTTTAATCTAAAAATGCATAATAAACAAGAAGTGGGTCACAGCACGGTGCATAGCCCTCCTTTCCATACCTCCCAGCCGCGTACAGGATTTCGTTGAAAACCATCCACTCATTACTGAGATGACGGAAGGTCGGACGGACGGGTAAACGTACGAATGGACGGACGGACGAACGGACGGGCGGAAACATGTATGTAATCCAGTATATTCCCAATCTCTTCGAGTATTGTAGTATAAAAATGTCCTGTCATGCCACAGAATTCCCAACGGTTATTGCGAAACTCTGTGATAACTTCAAATGGGTGATCGGGTAAAAAATTAAAATGCGTTGAATTTTTTTATATTTTAGTTTGTTGTAGAGATAAAAAGAGATGTACATGTTTTTTTCGTATTATTTATCGCCATTTTGACGTTTTAAAGTCACTTCAAAGGTTAGGTTATTTTGGTCCTATCTCATTGAAAACTGTACCTTTCTAATTTCAGAAGACCGTATATATCAGTTATGAAGCTGTCAAACTTCGCACACCGTTTTCTAGTCAATTGAAAATGTTAACCTCCATTTTAGAATTAACATTTTTACCCTTTCGATGACAGCGATACCACTTTTACGTTTTAGTGCTTACCTTCTCTTTTCGACTTCATTTTTAACATTTTCCATTGAAAATCTTGAAATTACAATCACAATACACATCAGACTTGACCGCCAAAACGTCTTTCGCCACAAAACGGTATTCGTCTTGCTTCGTTGACGAAATTCGCTTTTAGACATCAAAACCATCTAGTTATTCACTCTGTTTCTCACTCAACAAGATGTAATTCCAATCAGGTGTAAAACATTCCAAACTGGAGAATATTAGTCAAATCCAATACCTTCTCTAGGTTTTGGATATTCGTATCGAATTTAACTTCTTTGTGTTGCTATTAAATACCATTGAAATTGCCAAAATTTGGGGTCAAACACAAACAAATATATTTTTCTAATTTATTAGCAGCAACCACAACCAAAATATATTCACGTCCTTTCGGATTTGCTTCTCCACTCCTTACTGCGACAAAATGTTAATCAAACTCAACTCCATGGCGTTAAAAAACCCCACAAAACTAAAATAAAATTGAATTATATTTGAACCCGACAAAACATTGTTTACATAACCTGACTGGTTATTTAACTCTTCCAATGTTTTCTATTGTATAAATTTTTAAATTATAAAAGAAAAATGTTCTCCACCATGGCATTTTATCTTAACCCTCTACCTTTGCCATTTTTCTTTGTGTCATTTTGGTCATTCGCTGTTTCGCCCCTTGCCACATTCGCCTATTGCCATTTTTGAGGGCCACCCGTGTCTATTACCTAATCATACTAAAGTTACTCAACATAACCCACTTCTATTTCCGTTGAAAAAAAACAACAACACGACACCCCTTCCGTACTTGTCATGCTCTCTAAAGAATTGGAACATAATTGGATGCAGCACGAGACGCTGGGCGGGTGATAAAATCATCACGTGATTGTACTTTTTTCTCTCAAACTTTTAACCTCATACAGTGGAATCCTATTTATCGAATGGTCCCTTTGCTAGTGAAGTTCATTCAGTTAACTGGGGTATTCAATTAATAGGGATTTGGTTACCTCCCTGCATTCTACAGAGAAATTGAGCATTTATTCTATCCACCTGGAACTTAATTAAGCGCCCCCTGAAATGTTTCACGACAGTGAGGTTGCTGTTACTATATATGATGTTTTAATGATTGCTATGTCTTGCAGAACATTTCATCTAGTGAAACCTGATATATCTGGTTGATAGCGTACCCCCCCCCCCCCCCCAAACACCCCCAAATCGTCCACGTGAAGCATGCTACCCACGAATGTCACAAACACTCTATCATCCACACGTATAAAACAAGAAAAAATGTCATTTCCTTTATCAATAGATGTTGACACGGCAAGGATGAGGCAGTCAGAGGCTCTAAGATGACAAATCATTGGCCTGCATGCAACAGGCATGTCATTCAACGCCAGTGGAAGGCAAGTTGGTTGTAGTCAATCTGTCATCAGCAGAGTTGTCCGAAAATATCAACTCGGTGAATCGTGTCCAACAAATATGTTTTTTTCGGGCCATTACATGAGAATTACTGTATAGTTGGACATCTATCCAGCTATGGAGGAGACGTACCTTACCTCACTGGTTATATTATATCACTTAGATATACTCTTTGTAATGTGCGTGAATAACACAATGCGTATATTTCCTTTCACTGCCTCGTCGAGAAAATACTGCTACTATTTTCGCCTGTTCACGTTTTGTGAACAATCTTTGGATAAAAGTTATCCAAGTAATTTTAAATTTATTATAATTTGACTTCAATGGTCTGTAGATGGCATACAAGAACTATTAGATGTAGACCCAGGGCATACATTTACTATTAAACTGAAAATCCTTACTTGAGATGTGCTGCCCAACAGATAAGGACTTCAGTTTTATGACACTGAAAGTCCGCTTTCATGACATAAGTTTTGTAAAAAAAAAACAAACGACAATAGCATATTACGGACATGATATCTACCCGTAACATGTCTTGTAAAAGACGCAGTGTCAGTCCACGTGATCTAGAAACACTACTCTGAGATAGTCGGTCTGCCAAAGAGAATTTAATTAATTAATTAATTAATCTTTAAAAATATTGATACATTAAAATAGAGCCGAAATAAAAAGTGAAATCATATCTTCTAACATGCTTGTTCTAAGACGTTCTCCATCAATTTAAATCATTTCTACTACAAGTGACGGGTGTAATTAGTATGATCCCTCTTTTAACAGGTTGAGTAGTGGAAGCCCATATTTGGGCTATACTCTAACATGCAGGTAATGCAACTCGAACTCTTCAAACTCTCCCATAAATTGTAATAAGGCGACAAAAAATCATACTAGAAGTTAAAGAGTCAAGTTTTTCAACAGGTTTTGAATTTAGCTAAATCCGTAATAAATTTCAGATGTTCTGCTGTATTAAAGAGAATGCTCTGCCCCCAAATGTTTGGCGTTTGTTGTTTGGAACATGTACTGACATACCTACAGCAGATGGAGTCACCATCACGTGCGTGCTTGAGTGCGTGGTTGCTGTTATGTCCCATTCCATCAAAATCCAACAACCGATGTTTCAGATACAATACAAATCGTTTGTACTGAAAGTTTTCAATGTATAATAAGAGCCATACCCCTGGAACGTGTGAGCGGACCGAGCTCGCAATACGTGGATGCCCTTTCCTCCACGCGGTTCTCACATCATACCAACGGATATTAAAAGCCGCTCACCAATAACTGCGTTATATATAGTGCAAACGAGGACCATAACTGTTGTACGTACGCAGGGACGAACCCGTAATATACATGCATGGGTCTCCTTTCCCAAATGCCTGCCTCTCATTATTCCAAAGGAGATCCAAATCCAAGAACCGATGCTTGAATTTTGATGCAAATCGTATGTATGGAAAGTGTTCTCAGTGTAGCAAGGCCACAACTCACGAACGAAAACCGCGATATGCAGACATCTTTTTCCCCGCGCTGGTCGGTTACCCTGCAAAAGGAAATCAAAATCTTGCAACAGATACTTGATTTGTAATGCAAAATGTTCGTACGGAAGTATGGAACTTCGAACGGAATGATCCCTCGACTATGTACTCCCGAAACCTCCTACGGAGGCTCGGGCATAATAACGGGGGCCAAGATCATAAAATGCCATACGGAAATTTGTTATGGAATATGTATATAAATGCCGGTCATAGCACTCGGCGAAGAACTGCATCGATAGTTTCTGTCAGACTCTTTTCATAGTAGCACCTCTTCCCAACAACCTGTCGTTTTATTGTTTCAATCGATGCCTTGTGTACATGTGCCATTTTTTCCAAACCGATTTTTTCAAATAATTCAATAAAAAATCGTATTTGAGCAGAGCACAAGTGAATTGTATGTTTTGTGTTAGAAGTATAAAACGAAATCACACATGTAATACAGAATATCGCATTACTATAAATAAATACACAACTACGAGTGAAAGAATTATTGAAGTTACATTCGCATCTTCACAACATAATATGTGTCAGGGAAATAGAACTTACCACAGATTGCTGTACTACTGGATTGCTGCAACGCTTATTCGAAACACATAGAAAAGTTCTTACCTGCTGCCATCTCAGTGGCAACTGTTGTTACAAATGAACAATACACAAGAAACTGATTTGTTCTCGAAGGTTTCTGACTTTTTAAAGAACATTCTTAGCCGCATTGACAAATTCAATATGTTGACGATGTGCACGTTTTTAGCGATGATACAAAAAGAATATTTACAATATGTTTTATTTATTTTTGACGTGTTACTACTTTCTCGTCTAAGCTGCCGTTGAATATTTGATGGCGAGGAAGCTGTTACACTGTGGCCACAGCCTCAGCTACTGTCCACGTCATCAAACGTCATCTATGGAAGTAGTTACCGCGAAATAAAGTCACTGATTATAATCTAGAATTTTGAAAATTAAACTCAGAATTCGACACAGTTTAATAATTCAATTTAAAAATTAATTTGATAACTGGTGTCTTTGCTTGCAGTTAGGCTGCCGTTCGTTGCGCTATACTATGTCCGAATTGCAAAGTAAGAAGGAAATTAACAATTGTTAATTTATCACATCGCACACAACGCGTATATTGTGCCCAGAGGAGTCCTTCAAACCTAACAAAATTATTACATCCGGGCGGATATAATCAATTACAAATTATAGAAGACTATCCGTTCATAAAATTATAACAATCGGCTGTTCAGCAGTTAATAATACATTCCCATAAAGCCAGTAAACTCCAATCTGTTCAGCAGTTAATAATACATTCCCATACAGCCAGTAAACTCCAATCTGTTCAGCAGTTAATAATGCATTCCCATAAAGCCAGTAAACTCCAATATGTTCAGCAGTTAATAATACATTCCCATACCCCCAGTAAACCCATCACATAGTTTATAGACTGTATTGTTGGGCTCGACAAGTCATTACATAGTTTATAGACTGTATTGTTGGGCTCGACAAGTCATTACATAGTTTATAGTCTGTATTGCTGGGCACGACAAGTCATTACAGGGTTTACAGACTGTATTGTTGGGCTCGACAAGTCATTACAGGGATTATAGACTGTATTGTTTGGCTCGACAAGCCATTACAGGGTTATAGACTGTATTGTTGGGCTCGACAGGTCATTACATGGTTTATAGACCGTATTGTTGGGTACGACAAGTCATTACATAATTCATATACTGTATTGTTGGGATCGACAAGCCATTACAGGGTTTATAGACTGTATTGTTGGGCTCGACAAGTCATTACAGAGTTTATATACTGTATTACTGGGATCAACAAGTCATTACAAGGTTTATATACTGTATTTTTGGGCTAGACAAGTCATTTTATAGACAGTTGTGCTGGACAAGTTATTACAGGGTTTATAGACTGTATTTTGGGGCTGAACAAGTCATTACAGAGTTTATATACTGTATTGTATATGAAGTTTATAGACTGTATTGTTGGGCTCGACAAGTCATTACATGGTTTATAGTCTGTATTGGTGGGCACGACAAGTCATTCCAGGGTATACAGACTGTGTTGTTGGGCTCGACAAGTCATTACAGGGATTATAGACTGTATTGTTTGGCTCGACAAGTCATTGCAGGGTTATAGACTGTATTGTTGGGCTCGACAGGTCATTACATGGTTTATAGACCGTATTGTTGGGTACGACAGGTCATTACAGAGTTTATAGACTGTATTGTTGGGCTCGACAAGTCATTATATGGTTTATAGACTGTATTGTTGGGCTCGACTGGTCATAACATGGTTTATAGACTGTATTTTTGGGTTCGACAAGTCATTACATAGTTTATAGACTGTATTGTTGGGCTCGACGAGCTGCTGAACACAGACCGACCACTGTTATCACGCCATTACAGAGTTTGTAGTCTGCATTGTTGGGCTCGATAGGTCATTACATGGTTTATAGACCGCATCGTTGGGTTCGAAAAGTCATTACATAGTTTATATACTGTATTGTAGGGCTCGACAGGTCATTACATAGTTTATAGACTGTATTGTTGGGCTCGTTAAGCCATTACAGTGTTTATAGACTGTATTGTTGGGCTCGGCAAGTCATTACAGAGTTTATATGCTGTATTACTGGGATCAACAAGTCATTATACGGTTTATAGACTGTATTGTTGGGATCAACAAGTCATTACAAAGTTTATATACTGTATTGTTGGGCTAGACAAGTTATTTTTATAGACTGTATTGTTGTGCTCGACATGTCATCACAGGTTTTATACACTGTATTGTTGGGCTCTTCAAGTTATTACACAGTTTATATACTGTATTGTATGGCTCGACAAGTCATTACAGAGTTTATAGACTGTATTGTTGGGCTCGACAGATCATTATATGGTTTATATACTGTATTGTTGGGCTCGATAGGTCATAACATGGTTTATAGTCTGTATTGTTGGGTTCGACAAGTCACTACATAGTTTATAGACTGTATTGTTGGGCTCGACGAGCTGCTGAACACAGACCGACCAGTGTTGTCACGCCATTACAGAGTTTATAGCCTGTATTGTTGGGCTCTACAAGTCATAACAATGTTTATAGACTGTATTGTTGGGCTCACCAAGTCATTACAAAGTTTATATACTGTATTGTTGGCCCAACAAGTCATTACAGGGTTTATGTACTGTATTGTTGGGATAGACAAGTCATTGCAGGGTTTATAGTCTGTATCGTTGGGCTCGACATGTCATTACATGGTTTATAGACTGTATTGTTGGGCTCGACAAGTCATTACAGGATCTATAGACTGTACTTTTGGGTCATACAAATAATTACATAATTTATAGACTGTATTGTTGGGCTCGACAAGTCATTACAGTGTCTAAAGACTTATTGCTGGGCTCGAGAAGTCATTACAAAGTTTATAGACTGTATTGTTGGGCTCGACAAGTCACTACATAATTTATAGACTATATTGGTGGGCTCGACAAGCCATTACAGAGTCTATAGACTGTCATTAGGGGTCATCATGTCATTACAGAGTTTATAGCCAAGTCACTACAGGGTTTATAGATTGTATTTATAGACGGCATTGTTGGGTTCGACAAGTCATTACATAGATTTAGACTGTATTGTTGGGCTCGACAAGTCATTACAGGGTTTACAGACTCTATTGCTGGGTGCTGACAGTCATTACAGAGTTTATAGACTGTATTTTGGGTTTGACAAGTCATTACAGAGTACTGCTGGGCTGGACAAGTTGCTGAACACAGACCGGCCACTGTTATTTCACACTATAAACTTTGGTATGATAAACAAGGCATACTTGGATCAAAGAGTGGATTCTTCCGATGCTTGACTGCGCGGATGTAGAATGAGGTAACTCTTGTGAAACGAAAAATATACTCTTCGAAAATTTACTTCTTTAAAATTTACTCATTTCCTGATTCGAATTCAGCTTTGGATTTCCGCTGAGTCAAAAACATGGGAGATTTGTTTTTTTTTAAAGAAAAGTGTGCAACTGTGTCAAATTTGCTTAAAGTCTGGTATTGCCTACAAAATGTTTTTCTACTCTGTTGCCTAATGAGTAAGCTGGGAGGAATACAAATCCACAGCTTTCTTCGAAAACTACCCTAATCTCAAAAGAAAACTAAAATCTGCATCTGCGCAAAATGGGTTTTGAAAAAATCTGTCTTATTTACTCATACGGCAAGAAAAATAGTATTCCTCGGCCCCACTCTCACGACACAATATGAATGCCAATTTTTTTTAAAAGATTGGGGTTGCAACAAATTAATTCACCAATATTAATAAACAGTGCCATTTTTTCCTAAATTCAGAAGTTAAATTCTCGTCTACCTACTGCTGTGGTAAAATATAACACTGAATATACCCCCGTGTATGCCCTTTTTCATCAAAAAACGATGATATAATTCATAAATTAATTGATGTTGACACTAAACAAACCTTTATTGATATTGTATTTCCAATTTGTGATAGTTTTTAAATCATATTCTTGCTTGTGAAGATTTTTCACATTGTGTTTGTTGAATATTTGCACTTTTTTTGTAAAAAAAAGCCTCGTTTTTTCAGTCACGACACTTAGAGTCATTGGTATGGCACTGACAAACGTACAACACTAATTTGTTTCCAACAGTATAACCAGCACAACTTCTGTGGTGTCTCATATCATTGTTAAAATGCTCCATTAAATATAGACTCCGTTGTACGGTGACTTCTCAACTGTCCAACATTTATAATATCAGTATTCTTAACTGTCCAACAATGCCTATGTACACAATTAGGATGAATGTGTTTATTTAACCCATTACCCAACATAACGGTCAAAACCGGCCAGCGCAATTCTCAAAAATCGTTAATTAATTTTCATTATTTTTTTCATTTTTTGTCTCAAAAACATAGGTTATGACCCCTCCTTGGAACGAGCTCGCCGAGCTCGTTCCAACGAGGGGTCATAACCTATGTTTTTGAGACAAAAGATGAAACAAATTAGTTATTCAAGAATTATTCTTGCAAGTGTCGTCTGCTTTTCAGGTTAGGTAAAGGGTTATGAACTATAGTTTATTTCAGTTAAATTCAGTAGCTGTGAATAGTGGGTAGCACATGAGCTGCAATTCAAACTTGGTGAGCTTATTTCTGTTAATCGGAGTGTCTGTTAAAACAAGATAGCACAGTATGTTAAATGATTGGAATTGCAACCGCAGGAGAATATAATTCCCACACGCTTGCTCCAGACCAGTTTCGAGTTTGTCAATCTCAACAGTGGACAGATTTGCGTTTGAATGTGATCTGGTGTGCTGTCGCTTTATTTTCCTTTGTTTGGAGGATAAGATATATGTATCCGGGCGGATATTTATACCACTCTCGACCCTTTGTTTAGTGGGTTCGGCGGATACTTTGGGTTTTTTTTTTGGCGGATTAAAGAAAGTATCGATTGCCAGCACTTTGGAAAACACGTACCCTTTCTCGTCTTCAGACGCATCAGGTGGGTATCGCAAGGCGAAAATACGAAAATATCGTCATACTGACAATGGACGATACTCAAACAGAGTTTACAAAATGGTGAGCTGAATGTAACAGACTCTGGAGATTCTGCTTATTGTGTGCTACACCTTTGAACTGAATGGATATTGTGTTTCGTTCGTTCGTTCGTTCGTTCGTTCGTTCGTTCGTTCGTTCGTTCGTTCGTTCGTTCATTTGAACTCATTTATGTAATTCATTCCTTCATGTACATATTGTATGCATAAATGTTTACATCAAAATCATTACTGTAAATACATTGTTCGAATAAATTTTGTAGAAAATCATATTACTGTTTGTATTTAATTCAATACAGTTGTATATTATCGGAAGAAAAATGAAGAACAGACTTTCGTCGAAGCCCGGCTAAATACCTATTGTTCTCGTTAAGTACTCATTTCTTAACTGTCCAAGATTAACATCTTCAATTTACTTCTACCACAACAATAGATGTTGGACAGTTGATAATAAAGCCGTAGAACAGTACTTGTGCTTCCGTAGTACCGTACAGTTAAAAACTAGAAGTCCTGTCATGAAATGCGCATAAATATCACGTTGATTTGCGCGTTAATCTATGCGTTATGACCATAGTAAGGCTATCAAATTCTGTACATATGGCCTGTGCACAAGCAATGTTTCTGCCAATGGACCTCCGGGTAACCCGGAGGTCCATTGGCAGAAACATTGCCTGTGTTCGCGGTGAATAACCAGGAGAACCTGCCGTGCTTTGGATGCCCTTCGATATGGCAATTGCGCGCAATTCCTACGCGCAATTAAGTCTAGATAAGCGCACAGTTCGTGACAGGACTTCTAGTTTTAACTGTAAGAGCACTTTTACAACTTTGGTTTTAACCCCCAAAGACATCCATTCTGACCAAAGAATGAAATTGCTGGAAATATGTTTCAAAAGAGGAAGAATAAGATATTTGCTTCCATAATAGAGTGTCCTTTGATGTTTAATATATTTGTGTGAGGGTTGGGGGATGGTGGAAGGTGAACGATATTAACTTCGAAGTATTGAAAACGTAGAGCTGTGCAAATGAAACGCAAATAAACAGTTTGTCTGATGGACAGACAACAAGACAGAAATACATACAGACATACAGTTACACATGGTAGTCCACATAAGAGTACTGACTGACATACAATAAAAAGTATAGTGAGAAGATACAGGGCAGGGTTGTCAAACAAAAGAAAACTCAGTGGGCCATGAATGCCGCAGTCCTATGGCAAACCATAATAAACTGACAGTATGTGTTATGCTGCTAACTCCAGTCTGCAAAATTTGCTATGCTATACAGTCTTTTCAAACGTTTCTATCACTTGGGGGGAGGGGGTGGGGGTGGGCTCAGTGTGTATGAAGGGCGGACATGGTTCAAGGAGACAACAAATTTGTTACTGTAACTTTGTGCTGTAACATGGGAACTCTTGCAGCACTTGTACTAGACCACCATATTGGTACCTATGCGCAAATGTCATTCATTCACATTTGTCACTTCATTATGTTTTTGTTCCCACTGTAGACTACCACCTCCCTCCACTCCCCAAATTTGTGTTCCAAAATACCCTTTCAATGAATAAATTATTTTTAACGTTTTTAACAGCATAATATGGACAACAACTTATAAATAGTAGTAAATAAAAGTGCAATAGAGTTTTGCTCGCTATGTGTTTAAATGGTGATTAAGGATGGGGTTGGAAGATTGAAACCCCCCTCTGTCCCTAGTAATATTAGAGAAATCATGGTTTAAATAAATGTATTATTTTGGTAAACTTGGCTGTTATTTGGCATTTATAGAAGATGTTATAGTGTGCTACTGGAGACTACACTTGCTCAAGATGTGAATTCGCTTGCATCAACAACAATGTAACTTTTAAAAACAACGTGTGGTCTCCCAATGAACATTCAGATGTGCAATAATCTCTTAAAATAATCATTAAATCAGGTTCAGAAGCCAAAAAATGTATATCCTATAGGTATCACATTATAACTTTCTGGCGACAGAAAATATAATCGCATCACTTCAAATATCTTTGTCAATCATAGACCTTCATATAACTTTTTCTTACCCGAAAATAGGGGGTCATGCAGGGGGGGGGGGGGGGCACCAAAAATTTGCAAGACGTGACGTGGGGGTGGGTGGGTCTCTTGAGTGCGCCAAAAATGTGCATTTCCAACTTGTGCAATTTTTGGAATTTTTTAAAAGTATATCAATATATCAGCTAATATATACCATCATTTGTATTTCAAATCTTAAAGATGATGTTGTACATCACACTCTTAAAATACATACAACATCAGGAGGCTTTATATGTGAGAATATTGGGCTTAAACTGGGAAAATGTCACACGTTAGTAGGGGGTGGATGTCTTGTTCGAATTGTAGAAAATGTGCAGACAATATTTTGGGAGCAATTCAAATGAAAATTTGTTCCCGTATATGTATACCTGCTCTGGCCAAGCCTGATAATGAACATCTTGTCATTTGTAGATTGGGGCCCACAGCAGTCCACAGAGGTTCAAATTTGTGGTACCAGTTTAACCCTTTACCTAACCTGAAAAGCAGACGACACTTGCAAGAATAATTCTTGAATAACTAATTTTTTTTCATTTTTTGTCTCAAAAACATAGGTTATGACCCCTCATTGGAACGAGCTCGATGAGCTCGTTCCAATGAGGGGTCATAACCTATGTTTTTGAGACAAAAAATGAAAAAATAATAAAAATTAATTGGCGATTTTTGAGAATAGCGCTGGCCGGTTTTGACCGTTACGTTGGGTAAAGGGTTAAACACATTATGAAAACCCCTAAAAACAGCTGTGCCTACTAAGTTTATAAGTTTATTTTGGATGTTAATGGGAGAGTGGGGGTGGGTGTCTGAGAACGGTAGTAGAAAATTTGCACGTAGTGGGTAGGTGGGATTAAAAAGGAGCCGAATAAAAAATAGGACGTCACGTCTTGCAAATTTTTAGTGCCCCCCCCCCCCCCCCCCCTTGGGTCATGCTACAAAGAAGAAAGACACTGACTGGAAGGGGAAACAAGGCCATATGCAGATACTTTCCCAACAAAACCACATCAATAGTTATTTGTATATTTTAGGTCTAAAAAGTCATCAAATTACCCTCTTTATTTATCTGGAATATTCAACAATAATGCACGATTTCAGTGGAGACAGCCTTGAATACATGTAAGCTCGGAGACAGACTTGTATAAGCTAAATAAGCTTACTGCTGAATCCACTTCAGTTTATGTACTTTTGTGTTAATATGTAATCTGTTCCTAACATGCTTTTCTGAATTAAATATTGTTTAAACTAAGATTTCAGTGGAATTCTTCAAATGTTTATAGAAACAATATATTTTCCCCACGGCTGCTTAGTTTTGGAGATTGCATCATTTACAGTGATATCGTTGATCCCTCGTTCAGTATTAGAAGTAACTCCTTATCCGCTAAGAACATCCAATGTTTTACGAGAAATAAACTGCAAAACATAACGGTTTTCAAACTAAAATGTCCTGAAAAAAAATTGAGCAATTGATGACCTCATTGTCCCTAAATATTACTATCCCGGGGGCAGAAAATCGCAGATTAACAATTGCAAACTTCGTTTAGATTATAGCGAAATAAATGGTCATAAGTTTGACAGATTTGACGGGGACAATCCTGAATGCCGCTGCCGCTACTGTTATGAAGACTCCAGCCATCATATATTTTCATGTCCTTTTACTCTCATGACCGCCAAATGATGTTTGACAAATTTTAAAATGATGACAAAACTATCGAGGTCCTACTCCATGGAAATTCGTTTAAATCCGACTCGCACAGAGTCAATACAGTTCAAGAATACATTAGCAAAACAAGGAGATTTGAAAACTTATTCTTGGAAAGTGGTAATTCGTCGACAGTTGTGGGACTTATCACGATGTTGACTGGATGTGATCCACCTTTCAAATACGACATTTTTAGCTGAGTCTTCGCCATCACGTCGTGTACACTGCCTTTCTTAATTTATCTGATCATACTTCAGTTATTATACATTACCATGTAATTATTACTCACCAACTCGTAATAGCTTTACACATTAACCGATTCACTGCACAAAATAATTTGTCAGGCCGACAAACATTTTATACTAAGAAGGGTTAATGTTATACTATGCTGTTGGTTGTGTACCTCCCTACTGGGAAAAAGCCCAGAAAGCACTTTCCAGTGATGTGTTGCAGAGCAGCATGGCTTCTGCTCTTTCCGATTGTGTACGTCGAGACAAGGGCA